>WUAM01000128.1:1053096-1089834 GCA_024336885.1 Actenoides hombroni
GTCTGTGAGAACAGGCTGCTACCTTCAGACAGTGCAGTTAGTTAGAAGAACTGAGCTGAAAAGTAAAATCACTGCACGGAATTAGTCCTGTTCTCACTTAAACCAGGACAGCAAGTATTTATAAAACGTACTTCTTCCTGTGCAAATGCACGAAGGCTGAAATCCAGTTTCAGTCTGAAACACAATGAAAACCTAAAAATGCATGAAAACACCAGGCCAAGTTGTTCCTATCAAACCACCACCACCACAGACTTAGTTTACAGGTGATATGCCACCAGAGGGAGCATATAGCTCAATAGAAGTAGTGGAGTTATGTTTTGGGAAACTGAATTAGGAGTTTTGTAGCAAACCCAGCATTGCTTTCATTGTTTTAAGAGGGATTATCTTTGGTTTTATATGTTAACTCACTATCCTTTCCAAACAGTAAGTACTTTGGACTTCCATTATGGCTCTAGTCATCTGTCATTCTGCCTCCACTTACTTTTGTCTGCTTCTTTCCTTCCTCTCACCAAGCATCCTGCACTCATGCCACAGGCATGCAAATACATTTGGCACAAGGAATGGAGAGGAGGGAGTCTCCCAGTGAATATGTGGCTGGTGGAATGGAACCCCATCCGGCTGCTGGCAGACTCATTTTAGTGGATTCCCTTTCATCCCTGCTCTTTCACTGGTGCTGGAGGCCAAGCCACTGTGTGACTGTGCTCCCAGGGTGTGGGAGCATGGGAACAAGGGCTGACAGAGGAGAGAGGCCCAAACAGTGTCTAGTTTGGAAGAAGTTTTTTCAAATTACTAATTTCAGTTTGAAAAATTAACTCTGGCTTTAGTCTATTTTATCTTGGCTCGCTGTCTAGCATATGGAAAATGTAATTTTATTGCCACCAAATTAAGTATAGAGGCTTGAATGTATATATTCCTTTTCTGAATGATAGTAGTAAATACTTACCCAACTTTTCCCATATGACCTTTGTACTGTAGGTTTTCCTCTGAGATCAAACATGCCTGTATTCTGACAACAGGAAGGTATTAGGCCTGCATGTTCATTTCAGAATAAATTAAAGTAGTATAAAGGAACACTAAATGCTGTTTAAAGGGGATTAAAAACCAGTCCAAGGATATGCCTGAGCCCTTTAAAAGATTGAAATGTAAAGAACGCTGATGGAAATGGCTGTAATAGGACCTAATTTTGAGAAACCTACCCCTCAAAGCTTTTTGATTTGTCCAAGATCTACTTGTTGCTCACAGTGCGACATAGATGGCACCGTAATTAAGCAACTGCAGTCTAAAGTTAACATATATATACTTAAATAAAACACAAAAGGTACAGGCTGTATCCAATATTGCATTATGCAACTTCCCTGACATCTACTAGAGTACTTCTGAGATGTTCACACAAAGCGAAGAAGGAAATCATCCGGAAACTAAATGTATGCAAACTATATCATGTTCTGAATGTTAGGATTGCTGTTTTCCTTTCTCTCTAAGGTGTACAAAACTAGCTGTTCCAGCTGGTCTTTGATGGATGCCATAGCTCACAGCTCTGTCACTGTTTTACAGGATATTAATGCCCACGCCTGTGTAACTGGTAAGCCCATCAGCCAGGGTGGCATCCATGGACGTATATCTGCAACCGGCCGCGGGGTCTTCCATGGAATAGAAAATTTCATCAATGAAGCATCATATATGAGTATATTAGGAATGACTCCTGGATTTGGGGATAAAACATTTGCTGTTCAGGTAACCTTATTCCTTCAGCTGCAGGGAAAAAGTAGTGAACAAACTTCCAGCAGAGCCGCTTTTAAAAAGGCCCGTAGCAATAAATCCTGTTAGGGTTTTATGACTTCCAAGTTAACCTTTACTCTCAAACTTCAGAAACACTTTTCAAGGTGCCCTTTATTTTGGGCTATTTTTTAAAAAATTGAACTTTTGATTGCACTCTGCAGGCATGAAGCCAGATCTCCAGTCTTTATAAACACAGGCTGAAAAGAACAAAATGAAATACTATTAGAGGAGTTCTTTAAACTAAACATTGCACACTTCCCAATGATCTGTGGCAGTTTCTGCCTATACAAAATGTGTTGTACTCTTTTGCAATAAAAAATTTTAGCCAGAGAAGAAATCTGGGGTTATGTTCTTGTTCCACTGTGGAATGAGCAGTTGGAAAAGTATAAACCAATACCTTATCCTAAATGTGTACCGTTGAATGTATGTTTGTAATGTTAATAAGGCTTAAGGATTTATGTAGTTGAATTTTGAAAGGGTTTAGTATTCAGTAATAAGCATTATAGTTCTTAAAATTTTAAAAAATAATTAAAATTTCACTTGTTCTGGTCAGCTTTGAGCAGTATGTTAAATGGAGGGTTTGGGGGATTGCTTTGTTTTGTTGTTTTCAGCACTAATTGTTAGAAATAGCAGAGTAATTGTTACCTCCTAAGTTGTCCTCTAGTTAACCAGTAGGCTGAAACAAACATCTCTGCCCTGCATGGATCCAGCACCACACTCATCTCCCTGCACTTTGGCATTTTCATGACTGGCAGAGGGCTAACCAACAGGCACTGAAGCATAACTTAGACACAAAACATTGCCATAAGAATAACTGTAGATTTTTCTAGGAAAACAAGGATATAGCATTGCAAAGAGACCTAATAGGTGACAAACTGTTGTATTGAAGTTTGCTTCTGATATATAAACAAAAATCCTAAATATAATTTGACCTGTGTTAAACAGGAATTTAATAGTCAGCTTTTTTCCATCATAGAATCTACTACAAACTTGTCGTGGATCATGTGACCTTTCAGTGTGCCATGTGTGCTCCTTCACTGCAGAATGTTGAATATAAACCAGAAATTAGGTTTTCTACACCTGTAAGGATGTAAAACATGCTACTGAAAGGCAAGATTATCTAAATGTAAATGTAGGCATTCTGTTTTGTGCAGGGCCACTTCAGAAATGTATTAGAGATTATATATCCTAAAGTTTGTGTGTTTTAATGTAAAGAATTATTGATATTCCTGTTTAATGCTTTCCACTTGTAAGCCTTCCTTACCCAAATAAAATGAGAATATTTCTTGGCCTGCAAATGTTAGTCAAACCTTTGAATAGTCACACAAAAATCCACGAATCTCTCTAAGACAGTGCCAGCTATAAACCAGATACACTTAGTGTTCCTGTATTGATAAACATCATAGTATTGACACTTTCACAGCAGCATTAATGCTTCCCTTCTGTATTTCCAGTATAAAAAACTTAGCACAACTGTACATTGCTGGCTACAACACATAATTTCTCCAGTGATATTTGGACTAGAAGAAAACGCTTATCCATATTTCCTAATGCCAAAATACATCAATAGACAAAGAACTATTTAAAACTATTCAAAGCTGTATAAACCTTAGCAGCAATCCTCATTTTAGCTGAAAGATTAACTCCTTTTCCCTTTCTCTTTCCCCCTTCAGGGATTCGGTAACGTGGGCTTGCATTCTATGAGATACTTGCATCGCTTTGGAGCAAAATGCGTCGCTGTGGGAGAGTTTAATGGCTCTATCTGGAATCCTGATGGGATTGACCCAAAGGAACTAGAAGATTACAAATTGGTATGAATCTTAGCTGAGCAGGCAGTTTGATTTTTGTCAGCTTTGCAAGTACATGGGATGACTGTAGACCGGTGTGAAACTGTGATATTTATACAATGCTGCAATTAGGACTTACAAAATGGCTTAGGAGTGTTGATTCTTCTGGCTTTCTCCTTATCCTCAGTATGAATGCAGGTGGTACTTTTTTTTCTTTTTACCCCTTTGCCTTGACACTCATGTATGCAGACTAATTACTTTGGTTTCAGAATTAAAGTTCATTATTATTTTGCTTTTCTTATGACTAAACTAGGAAGGATGTCTCCGGGAACCAGGGCAAGTTGGATCCTGGAGGATTTCTGACAGAATCATAAGCATATGGACATTTCAGTCTTCCAAGTGCACTTTTGCTGCTTCTTACCTATTGGGTGTTTCTCAAAAAATTAAAGCATCCCTGGCAGTGTGACATAAATGTGTAGTTTATAATGAAACTGGAGATGGTCTTTTGATTTCAGTTTCGAAGTGAAGCAGGTGTGAGGGGACAATTCACAGGCATTAAAATACCATCTTCTACTTAGAGTTTCTGAGGGGCTTATTTGATCTGGTTTTGTTTACATAGGAAGTATTTGAATGTCTTTATCAACCCCTTTCTCCAAAGAATGAAAAAGTTCTGTCACTAAACAAAGGCTATTGTTGTAGTACTGAATTTTAAACGGGTACTTCTGAATCTTAAGTGATGCAGCTTACCTTGTGTGTGGCTGACTGGGGGGTCATTTCAGGTGTTTGAAAACTATTGCATTTGCTATGTATTTTAAGATTTGAGAGGGACTTTTTAAATACTCAGAGCCCACGTGGTTATCAGTGTTATGCCTCAGTCATGGGAACCTTGTTACCCAAGCTTGGCAGCTTGCTTTTTATGCCTAATCTATGGATAGGAATTATGTGCTGTCTTTCTAGTTCTGTTGCCTCTCCCTTTTTTCTTTTTTGAAAGTTAGAAGAAGGGAAATCATAGAATTACACACACACTGTAACCACCCTGATTTGTTTTCTTCCAACAGCAACATGGGACAATCATGGGCTTCCCTAAAGCACAGACACTTGAAGGCAGTATTCTGGAAACAGACTGTGACATTCTGATCCCTGCTGCCAGTGAGAAGCAGTTGACTAAGGCCAACGCTCACAAGGTTAAAGCAAAAGTAAGTCGGAGAGTTCAAATATTTAAAAAAGAGAGAGAGAGAAGGCCTTCTTAAATGCTAATTATTGAATGATAGTATGGACAAAACCAAACGTATACCTCTGAGTTACTCTGCTCTGATTCCTTTCAGATTATTGCTGAAGGTGCCAATGGGCCCACAACTCCTGAGGCTGACAAAATCTTCTTGGAGCGGAATATCATGGTTATCCCTGTAAGGTTCTTTTATGACCTTTGATTTCCATTACAAGGGTAATATTTCCATGAATTGCAGCAAGACATTATTTATTGAAGGGTTTTATTAATGGCTATTCTCTTAGAGTGGTTTTTAACAACTGATATGTAGGAAATGGGTGTCAGTGTTGCTTAAGATTGGTCGTAATTACTTAAAGATCTCACTGCAACTGTAAATGCTCAAGTTAGCTATTACATAGAGTAAATATTTGGAAGAGAAAACAATCCACAGTGAATTCTTAAATCTGTAGTTTTGCTTTTTGGAGTATTAGCTGACATTTGCTCAACTAAATAGTCCACTAAGCAAAGGAAAAAGGCAGAGTAAATACACGAGGCGGTTTGTAAGATTGTGTCTCTAGGTGATGCTCTGACAGAACTGTGTATTGTAGTTGTGTAGAGTAAATGTTGCCTGTAGTGATAATTTGAAAGAAACAGACCTATGGTAATCTCTTCCCAGAGAAAGGGTGACCTGATCAAGCTAGAAAGAGAGACTAATCTTCAGCCCTTTCTCACTGAGATGGTCTAAGAATGCCCTAATTTCCTTGATTAAAAACTTGTGCTGTAATAAAAGAAAGTAGTCAGACAAGCACACATGAGCTGAACTTGGCATATTCTAAAGTCAAGGCTTTTTTTAAATCTGTAGAAGTAATTCCTGGGCTGCAGAAGAGAATAAGTGTTGTGATGTAAAAGTAACAACTGGATTGTTCTCTGTACTGCAGATTAAACTAGTACTTTGTACATAACACTTCTGCTTGCTTTTGCTTAATTCAGTAAGAGCTGTCTTTGTCACATGGTCACAGTTCAAGGCATTTACTGTTTCTCGTGCAGGATCTTTACCTGAATGCTGGTGGTGTAACAGTATCCTATTTTGAATGGCTGAAAAACCTGAACCACGTCAGTTATGGCCGCTTGACTTTTAAATATGAAAGGGATTCAAACTACCACTTGCTCAGTAAGTGTTCAGTTCTGCTTTTTCTCTTTAAGTAATAGATTGGACTAGCAAACATCAAATGTGAGAGAAATTTATACAGAACTATTTTAAATTCACTGCAATTTCCCCCAAGTCTATTATTGCTGCATACTGAAAAGCAGGAAAGACTTGGTAGATTAACTGATTTGCAACTCTAATGACTTAAATGCATACTTTTTTTCAGTTATCTTTTAATTCATAAAGTGATGCTTTCCTCAGTTTTGTGAAAATACTGAACTCAAACCACTTATGTGAAATATTTATTACATAATAAACATCTGTCAGCTGTACACTTGGTATTTCAGAAGTACTCAGAATTTTAAGTGGGTAACATTGTTCTGCACATACAACAACAGGAAATTTCAATAAGGGGCAATAATATAATTAGTACAGGTGCTGTAAAAATCTGCTTATGGCCTACAGCTCCACTGGGGGTCATTCTGTGCTTCCCAGTTTCTGGGCTAGAATACCAGTTCCATGGAGAGAGGAAGCTTAATGGATAAGAACTGCATGATATTGCTTCATTTTACATTCTGTAGAAAACATGAGAATCTTGGGACATCTGATTTGACAAAACATACGTCTGAATGTTTTTTAATATAACCTTTTGTCATAAATGCTACCTTTCAAGATGTTTCTAAAGTGGTTGAAGGTTATGGCAACCCTAGTTTAAATTCCTTTCTTAACTTCAAGATTGTAGCATCTGAAATACTCTGTGATGTTGTTTTGGAAAGCATACTAATTAAATTTCAAGAATTAAGATGGAGTAAACATCAATTCAAAATACCAAAGCATTTCTCCTGTCCTAAGGAAAAAACCAAAATTCCACATGGGCATTTTTCTTAGCCAGTGCTGTGTATGCAAAGTGCAATAACAGATAATAGATAGCATTAGACAAAATATTTCCTGAAGTTAAAGCAGTCAATCAAGTTAAGAAAGTTAACCCAGATTGCTCTGTCATAAGGTTAGCAAAGTGGGATCAGGGAATCCACAGTTGCTTACCATGTGACTGTATTACAGCAATGTTACTACTAATACTGGAGACATTCACCTATAAAAATGGGAAAATTAACACCTTTCCCTTTTCTTAGAAAATAAAAACAAGCTGACTCCCATTGCCCCCAGTCCCTATAGTCTGCATGTTATGCTGAAAAGTCCTGGGATCAGCTCCTTTGTTAGCGAGAACATTCCTTCCCCTGACAGTTACCTTGCTTCTGGGTTTTTGTTGGATTTTTTTTGTTTGTTTTTTTCCTCCTTTCTAGTGTCTGTCCAGGAAAGCTTGGAAAGAAAATTTGGGAAACATGGTGGAACTATTCCAGTTGTGCCTACAGCAGAATTTCAAGATAGGATATCAGTAAGTAGTTGCTGCTGGTTTTTTTTACCATTACTGTAGTTGTATTCAGATATTATAACTGCAATCTAAATTTTACTATGGTAGCTGTCATGGAGATTTTTGCCCCAAGCAAGGAATCAGGACGTAGCCTGTTGGCCAAAGAAATAAAGCAAGTATGTGATCTGAACTGCTTAGGGGTACTTGGAAGTAAGCTCTTTTATCTTGCTTTTACTTAAATCTGTGCAAAATACCTCCAGCATTGTTAAAAAGCTCCAGTTTTAATGCAGATGCATTTTGGGTTTGTAACTAGTGTTAGATTACACGTTGCTGTTCATATGCTGGAGTTTTTCAGAACAACAAACTGTCTCCATTGCTTAGACAAACCGTGTGAGTTTGGTTTTTGGTTTGGTTTTTTTTTACTGGGAAGAGTGCAGGGAATGATTGTTTTTGCAGTTCAGTAAGGAAAACTTAAAAACCTGTGGGTTTTTTTGATGCTTTTGTTTGCTACGTGCTTGATGTTTCTGCTGGCTGACCTGATAAATATTTGGATTCTATGATTTCTCTGAATCCTAGCTATCTAAGTTTATGGAGCTTTTGTAGTGGGAAGTACTGCCTCAAACATTGCCAGAATTTGTTTCAGCAATCTCATTGATATTGTTTGCCTCAATTTCCAAACAACTTTCAAGCAGATCCTGTACCACAGACAGTTTGATGCACTGTTTCTGTAACTCCAGGATAACGTAGACAAGAGCTAGGTGTAAAATTGTAGAATGCTCCTCTAAGACAGAATTAGTGGGCAAAGAAATGTCAGGTAGAATTCATTGTTATCTAATGTGTTGCAAGACATGGTGGGGAAAATTTCTCATAAAATGATAAGTTTTGAGCTCATCCATTTGCATTCAAATAGAAGATCTTGAGGTAATGACAAAATATAAGCTTGGAAACCATTAGAAATTGTTCTGAGAGAAAGAATAAGACTGACTAATGATGCCACAATATAAATCCAGAGTGTGTCTGCTGTCTGAATACTGTATGCAGGTTAGGTCTCTACATCTTCAAACATTGCAGATATGGAAAAAGTTCAGAGCAAGATCACAAGAATGAATGATCAAAGATAGGGAAGCTTTTCCTACATGGAACAGTGAACTAATCTAGGTCCTCTTGGCCTGAACTAGTGCTGAGGCAGAGACAATAATCTATGGAATGAGTGATATGAAAATAGAAGGTAAGGATAGATTGGTCCCTGGAAGGAATGGTGAAACAGCAGGAAATGCATTCGGACAAAGCCAGCAGAGTGAGGTGCAGAATGAAGAATGGGGGATGGTCCCTATCACAGCAGAAAGTTAAGTTGTGCAATATTCTGCCAAGGGATGTATGGAAACATTGAACTACACATCCTTAGGAAGAAACCAGGGGAAGTGCATGTAAGCTTGGACCACTGTCAGGTATAGAAATAGACTTTAGACTGATCTAGTATGATACCGGTGTTTTCATTACTGTTAGGCTAAATGAATATCATACTACATAGGTTCTGTGCCTTAAAACAACTGCTGTGATCTCTTAACACAAGTCATAGAAACAGGCCTAGTGATTTTGACATCCAGCCCAAAGTGGTGTTTGTGGGAAAGCATGTGTTTTCTGAAGACAGGTCTCAAATAATTAGTAAATTACAGGAACCAGGACAATGGAACATTGAAGCTGATATGGAAGCTAATCATTCTAATTCAGGCTATCTTCAATTACTTGTCCTGTGTGTTTAAATTTTAATGGGAACAAAGTTATTCTGGAGTTGCTCAGGACTAATACAATATTGAGTATATGAATTCATATAATCATAGAATGATTTGGGTTGGAATGGACCTTAAAGGTCATCTAGTTCCAACCCCCAGAGATATTAAGCAGCACTGATCCCACCAATCCCTAAGGAATGGTATTCATCACTAGTCTCCCCTTGGACATTGAGCAGTGACAGGAACACTTTGAGCGTGACCATCCAGTCAATTCCTGGCTTGTATCAGCAATAGTGATGCCAGCAGGACTAGGGAAGTGATTTTTACCCCTGTACTTGGCACTGGTGAGGCAGCACCTCGAATACTGTGTTCTGTTTTGGGCCTCTCACGACAATAAAGGCATTGAGGTGCTGGAGCGTGACCAAAGAAGACCAAAGAAGCTGGTGAAGGGTCTAAAACACAAGCCTTAGGAGGAGCATCTGAGGGAACTGGAGTTGTTTAGCCTGGAGAAAGGGAGGTTAAGGGGAGACCTTATCGCTCTCTACAGCTACCTGAAAGGATATTGTAGCAAGAGGTGGGTGTTGGGCTCTTCTGTAACATGCAGAACAAGATGAAACAGCCTCAATTTTCACCAGGGAAGGTTTAGTTTTGGTAGCAGGAAAAATTGCTTCACCAAAAGGGTTGTCAAGCTCAGGAACAGGCTGCCCAGGGAAGTTGTGGAGTCATCATCCCTGGAGGTATTTAAGAGATGTGTAGGTGTGATGCTGAGGGACATGGTTTAGCGGTGACCTGGCAGCGCTGGGTTAGCAGTTGGACTCAGTGATCTTAAAGGTCTCTTCCAACCAAAATGATTCTATGAATTGGAGATCCATGCCCTTTCTAAAACCTGACTGTCTTCAAAACAATTGCAAGTAATTTCTATAGGTTATTGACTCTAGGGAGCTTTTTGGTTTAACATTCACTGTGTGTTCTGGAGGCCAAAAGCAGTAGTTACTACATGAGTAAAAAATGCTAGCATTCATCTGGAAGCTAGGCAGAGACAAAGTCTTTTAGACTGTTTACACCTGAGGTTTTAGAACTGAATTGACCATAATTAGCTCTTTGAGTAACACGGTAAAGGCAGTTCAGATTTTCACAGCAGTCATTAAAGAAAATGAACGAACAAACTTCATTAATTACGGGACTCCAACATGTCATTGTCCCTAATACAATCCCGGTACCATTTTGCATCTTGGATTAAGTCCTGATTTTATTCCCTCTTGTTGTAGGGTGCATCTGAGAAAGACATTGTCCACTCTGGCTTGGCTTATACAATGGAGCGTTCTGCCCGGGTAAATATTGCATTAGTAAATATACTCACAGGAAAAAAGGGTTTGCATGACTTCATAACAGCTTTTGAATGGCTTGTACAGAATTTCTTTGCAATTAAAGGAACAGGTAAACAGTTCATGATAATGGAAGTCGCTGTGGGCAGGAGGTATTTCTGCTCTGTGACAGGGTGGACAACTTTAACTGGGTATAATAAACATTAGAGGTTAGTACATGAAATCAGGAAATATTTTCTACTAGAAGCTGTAGTAATTAAAACTTTAGTTATCCTTTTATACCTGGCTGATGTGGGACACATACCTCAGAGTGCTTTACTTTACCATCAGCAGTTTTAGATTAATTCCTCTGTACAGTATTTTTAATTAGTGGGTCAAAGACTACTTGAAACATCTTGTCCCTCCCTGTATCTGAGATACAGATGGATCCAAACCCTGAAAAGGGGCAATGGAGTAATTTGGGAAAGATTTTCTTCCCTTTCAGATCTCAGTTGTAAGGGGAATGGAGACACTTTAGAATTGATCCGTAAAGGACTGGTGCTCTGATACTAATCTGGTGGCTTGTTATACTCCTAACTTGGATCCTCCAAGCAAAATCTAGCTTAGTTCCTGCAGAGAAACTTGCAGAAATCACACGGAACCTTTTCTGTTTCAGCAAATCATGCGTACTGCCATGAAGTACAACCTGGGTCTGGACCTGAGAACAGCTGCCTACGTCAATGCGATTGAAAAAGTCTTCAAAGTGTACAATGAGGCTGGCCTGACCTTTACATAAAGAGGCTGTTATCCTCCTTATTGTATCCCATCCCTCTCGCTGTTCATGTACCCTCTTCTTGAGAAAGCTTATCACAAGTTTACATGTAACCACAAAATTTTCTTTTCTTCTGACATTATAGTGGATTCTATTCTCAATTAGTTCCAATCCAAACTAGTCTTTTTTACAATAAAAATCCATGGATTTAGGAAATTGTATACAATTATGTATCTGAAGATAACAGTTCATCTGCACTTGTGGGGGCCATTCTGGGTATTTTGCCTACAAAACAAAATGGTACATTTTATGTATGAAAGAGTGGTCTTGCCACCCGAGCCACTTCTCAGACTTCAGATACTGTATTAGATGAGCACTTTGCTCATTATTACTTCATGCACTTTTGTTTAATGATGTAATTTTGGCTTTGGCACTTTCAGTAAGGCCTTGTATGATCAATGCTGTGGCGTTGTCAAAGGAAGAATGGGCCTCCAGCAGGGATTAACTTTGATAGGAGTCTAATTTTTATTTGTAGTAAAACTTCAGGCCTGATTCTCTTTAGGCAATGTTTTTTCCTTTAACTCTGCTGCTGTTATAAGACTGCCTTTTATTGCTTGTTCAAGCTAGCTTGACTATCACCTTGAAGTATGTAGAGGTGACAGACTAATATTTTTATAAGCTGAAACTATCGAGCAACTCTAGTTATGTTTTTAATCAAGTATCTACATAACTATTTGAATATAGATTGTTTTGTTGGTTTTTCTTTTTTGGGTCTGTTTGGTTTGGGGGTTGGGTTTTTTTGTTTTTTTTTTTTTTTTTTGGTTGGTTGGTTTGGGGTTTTTTTGGCTTTTTTGTTGGTTTTTTTTGCTCTTTTTTTTTTTTTTTTCTTTTTTCTTTTAAAAGGGATAGTCTGACTTTGGTAAATAATCATACTTGGGTTCTTTGGAATTCTTTTTCAGTCTTTTCCTTTCAGAGGCTTTCTGAAAATTGTGAAACTGCCTCAGTGAACAACTAAAGTGAAACCGAACCCAGAAATCCTTGGCCAAGCTACGTAGGAGCTAGAATGCTGCTATAAACTTAATCCACTGTCTTAACACACACAGCCCTTTTGGTTTTTTTGGTCATCAGGAGGTCTTGAAAGTTCTGAATATATTCAACAATAAAATGGACCTCAACACAATATTGGATCAAGCACAGTTGTTGAAATGTAAGGCTTTTGTCCCATGGAGTCCCCTTGAAGTGCCAGATGTTATTTATGTAATGAATATGAATGTTTTTTTTAAGACAACTAGTTCCTCCCAGAACCTCATGCTTTTTTTCTAACTACTTTGTAACTGCATGACATAACCTGGAGAGAAAAGCAGTTATTAAAAAAAAGTTGACCTTTCCAAACCTACTATGTTGGTGTATTACTGTTTTCTACTTCCTGCCATAGCTTTCTGTAGTTACAATCCATCTGTGAATCTTCACAGTGCACCTGTTGATTCATTGCCTGCTTACTGATGAGACACTGTCTCAGAGTCCTCTTAAGAGGCTCACACTAATACAGAGGGCTCTTAAAATTGTCTGTTAGCAACACTTTTGAAATTGGATATATTTGGTAAATCATTTCAGGTCTTTACTGTGTCCTCTCAAATTTGTTGGAGGAACTATTCTAGCAGTTAGCGTGGAGCAATAAATCTGTGTGATGCAATTCATTAGTGGCTTACTCCATCATATATGCTGATATCTAGGGTTAGAAAAGTACTACAGGTCACCTAAGTGCAGTACATATATACTACAATTTTTTATTTGCTTTTTTTTTTTTTTGAGAATAATTTTCATGCTCAAAGCACTGTGATCAAAGTGTGAATCTCTAAACACAAGATCTGTATCTTTGATCATATTTTTCAGTGCTGTTTTTTATTGTAAACATGTATTAGATAGTAAAATGAAACTAAGATTTTAACAGTGCAGCTCTGGTAAATTGTAACCTAGTTCTGCCAAAACTTGGAGGCTGAAAACTCACAAATAAATACTTGTATTATTGAAAAGAGAAAGGATCTTAAAAGCCAAGTCACGTTATTCAGCAGCAAAGATGCTGAAAGCAAAGTGCAGTAACAGGGAATAGACTTGGCTAGTTTACTGTTGTTTGTCCTCTCTTTCCCCTTCATTTTCTCTGCGGCTAGTAAGGCTTCTCTAGTTTGTACAGATGTGAAAGATGAGACCCTTTCAGTGTTGGAGCATATAGAGAGAGCATAGATAGCTAACTGAAGTATCTTCTGTCTCCTACCCACTTTGAAGGAAAAAAAAAAGCCCAAACCTGCACAATAGCCACCTTTACCAATTCATTAGCGTCTTCTATTTCTGTGCACCTACACTTTAATACTTCTTTCCCCAGAATGTCTTAAAAGAAAGCAGACTTTCCAGCTGGCATGATTTTACCAAACCCTGAGCTGAGCCCTTAAAGTTGACTAGATTTCTCCTCAGTTGACTTGATTGTGGTGGCTGCTGACCTCTTTCTTGTTAAGAGTGTTGGAGACCCATGAGACATGGACCCTGTACACAAGACTACACTATTGCTGAGCGCAGTCCTAATGTGATCATTCGGTTAAGAAAAAAAATAAAATTGCATATTCCGTGTCACATTTTGTAACATATACCTCAAGGCTTGGCACCAGACAGAAGAAAATGTAAAGTTTCACACAGTTGCTCTAAGTTAATGTGGTTGCTTGGACATAAATTGGCTCTAGCCTTCTCCTAGCCACAGCTGAAGAAAGCAGTCACTCTTGGGTGTACATTATGAATGTAGGGAGGGGTTACTACAACTATAACTTCAATGAGGTGTTAGATCAAACTTCGAAGGGAATGCTCCCCACCTTAGATAAAAATCCCCCCACACAAGTTTTACCTTCCAGCTAACAACATAGTCACTGCGTATATTTGCTTGTACACCACTAGACATTCACCAAGAAAATTCCTCAGGCATTTGGCAGGGAGCCAGCATCTGAAGTTAGTTGGAAATTGCTCTGAACCATGCCTACTACCTAGAGTAAAATGCATCCTTATCATGGCAGGTGTTTGTAATCTCATGTGCAGTATTAAGTGTCTATTATGTAGTTTGTGTTGAATAGCATCTAAGTACTCTGAAACTGCAAGTGAATTTCATAAGTGTGAAAACTACAGTGTTCAGGGTTACATGCCACCTCCAAACTACTAAATGCAAAAGTATCTCTATTATACAGAAGAACAAGCAGAACATCATTTTTTTATCCCAAAGAACTACACCTGTTTTCATTGGCTGCTGTCACCAGCTGGAGGAAGTGTTGGAGCAATGGTAATTCTTACTATGACTTCAAGATGCCAAGTAAGTGACCTCTATACTGTTAGTCATTGCTGAGTCTCTAGTATCATATTCTAAGCTCATATGCACACAGAGTCATTCTGGTCTTTTTGGGTTGTTTTTTTTTGTTGTTGTTCAGTTGATTTGAGTTGTGTGTCTGTGTTTGTTGCTTTTTTTTTTTATTAATAGCCTAGTCTTACTCAGATCTCATTGTTTCAGCTCCCGTTTGATTACTGCCCCTCTGTGTGTTTGACAGGAGCCCTGCCACTGTGGCAGATGACTCCATTGCCATGCTGGGTACTGCATTATTCACCCATACTTCACTGTGCAGAGCTGTTGGAAGTTGTACCAGTGATCTAGCTCTAGCAGTGTTAAGCAGTTAGTGGCCAGCTAAGCGCTCTGCCATCACTAACCCATCATTCTGCTTTTAGCATTAGTTTCACAGTGGTTATATATACCTTAAACACTTGAGTCTTCATCAGCACAGCAGCTAATTACAATTTCACAGCTCAGACCAGAAGTATGAGCACAGTCACAGAAGCCTACAGGTGCTTACCTTGTCTTGAAATGGCTGTTGGGTGCTCAGCTTGAGACTTGCACACATGTGATCATGACTTGCACTCGGTGACAAAATGGGAGAGACCAACTCTCACATTCTTGAGTTTACACTGTGCCCGCTCCAAGCCATCCCTTACCTCATAAGAGTGTGTTATCTGTGTTAACAGCTTAGCACAGCTTTAGTAGTCTGCTCTGTGCAGTAATCCCATCTTCCTTGGCCAGTGATTGTATATATATTTTTTTTTAAACATATAACCAAAGGATTCATAAGGAACACATAGAAGCCACAAAGAGTGTAAGTACTTACTTTATTTAAAAGTACATATAGTAGAAACTTGTTCACAAAAATTTCAGTGGTGGTACATTTTTATATTCATTGTCCAAAGCTTTTGCCCCATGAAGTTGCTTGATTTGCTACATTTTTTACAGCTTTTTCACCGGTTTCAGCAACTTTGTAGACTTCACCAAGAGCTTTGAAAACAGAAAGACAAAGGTAACTGTAGCATCACTGCTATACCTTCCCCTTTCCCACCAGGCGTGGGACAAGGAGCAAGGTAGAGTTGGGGGACCTATCTGGGATTTCACTGACATGGCTTTGACATAAATAGAAGCATTACCATACCTTTCTGACCAGCATCCTTAGCCTGTTCCACTGCTTGCTGCACAGTCTGGCCCACCGTGTCCACTGAAATGAAGAGGAAAAAGAAGTGTCAGTTAAGCAGTCTTTATCCTTCCCCTAATTTCAGTAATCGTAGTTTAGAAGGGTTCCCTAAATGGAAGATGAAAAGTTATCCCATAAGGATGGGTACCCTGATCTAGTGGGAGAGATGCTATTTGGCTCTAGATGTAGTTCCCACACTATCCATATGTCTTGGTACAGATGAAGATGATGGGTATTACAATGTGTGTCACCTACAGTGTCACGAAACAATCCTAGTAGTGCAGTGAAACCTTCCTTTTACTGAGCCTCCTTGGAATCTGTCAAGAGCAGGCTTGGTGAAGGTTCTCTGACTAACTGAGTAAAGCTTGATGCTTACTGTCTGAAGCAGCATGCTGCAAGAGCCACACATCAAGATTTAGTGAATAGTCTAATACTTTCTCTTGTAGCTAGAGAAAAATTTATAAGAGACTAGATAAGTTGTAAAGGCATGGAAGTGTTCAATAGAGGAGACTTCTTGAGATAAAAACAGCAAAAGAAGCTGTTATCTTGAAGTGGAGGAACTGCAGCCTAGAAAATAGTCATAAATATTTGGATGACTGGCCTCCAGCATCTATGGGGAAATTTTGCTCACAAAAGTCAAATGTTGAACTTGTGTTTGTTTTATTCCACCTGGCTTCAAATACTAACTTAGAAAAAACCAACCAAAACCCATCATCGATGTTTTTGATGTGATGTCTCACAACAGACACTGCAGGGAAGACTGAGCAAGCTGGATTCCTTGCAGACGTTGCATGAAGAAGTGCTGAGGTGAGAAAGGACATTTAAGTGGACTGGGAGTGTCTAAAGCTTCAAAGGCCTCCAGGTTTGCATTGAATGGCTCTTCGACAGTAGTGACTTCATTAAATGTCTTATAAAAGCCATTGGCCAATTTCACCTTGGGTTTGTAGGACACTTTCTATTGCTTAAAAGACATGCTAATTATCATCATGCATCATCTTTTGCTGCAGTTACCTAACATGAGTGTTGCTCACAGCTCATAAGGTGCAGGTAAGGAAAATGCTTCCTGTAGCAATCTTAGGTCACAGCCCAGTTCATGGCTTCATTGGGTAGTTGCTAATTTTAGACACTTGCAAAGCCCCATTGTGCCACTCTGCACTTAGCAATGGCTCCTGGAACTGAGCTTTTAGGGCACATGACAGGCACGACAGAAATAGTTCAGAGACAAGGTAATTAATGGTTGCAGAACCATCAATTGGATGGTCTTGTTTTAGTTAAACTGGCATGAAATCCCCCTTTATTTTCATATCAATGGGGATTTAGAAGGTACGACTTCCAGGAGTTGGTGCAGTACTGGCAGCGATATGGGTTGAGCATCACATGCTGTGTATTTACTGCCCATCATCAAGGGACATGCTGAAGGCACAGAAATAAGTGGCCAAGCTCAGGCGGTGCCTGGAACCTCCCATTGTTGTTCCAGCATCAGACTCCAGCTGGAAAAGCAGTGCTGCAGCATGGGACTTGCTGGGAAGATGTGTGCAGGGTTTAAGCAAAGGACTTCAGACCACTTGTATCTGAAGAACTGGTTCAGCTTCAAGCGCTTGTGACGGAAGGGGAAGAACTGCTGCTATTGTTTAAAAACTTGGCCCTTAAAGTCTGTTGACTCCTAAACACTTAGTTCAATCAGCTGAACATTGAGATTGTTACTCAGCTCCTTCCAGATGACAAATACCACTTCTAAAATATCCATATTGGTCTTCTGGCATAGGAAACAGTAGGTATTTCCACGATGTTAAAAAAAGGTAGGAACATGAAAAAATCTCCACAAAATATGCATTTCTAAGGCTGCTGTACAGCAAAAGCAGAAAGACATCTTCAACTGAAAACAAAAATTGATGGTTACCCTCCAATTGCCCACATCCTGATGTTTTTCTTTCATGCTTCAGCATAAAACCAGTTGATTTAAGCACAAACCCAAACTCTTGGCGCAGCGGGTGTGGGATTATACATCTTTCATCTTCCTAGCAAACTGAACCAAGGATAGACAGTAAATAAGAAGTAGGCTTTCCACTTGCTTCATTGGGCACATAACCTGCAAATAATATTTCTACTACATTTGAAGTCACAGACAAAATACCTGGTTTCAACAGTTTGCCTAAGTGTCATGTAAAAAAATAAGAAACAGCCTCCACTGTTCATGTATTATATTAAGCACAAACATTTTGGGAATCTGCACAGTAGTGCAGATCCATGTTAAAGCTTCATTAACAATGTCTCAACTAAATGGCATGTTATTTAAATTCAGGGCTGATTCATCAAGCCTCTCTGCAGGGCTGGACTTGACTCAGGTACCCTGAACCTCTGCAACTGCACTCGTGCTTTCTGTGGGGTGAGCGGCTGCGATACTGGTGGAGCTGACTTTAGCTGCACGTATTCATGCAGCCCTGAGCAGATCGAAGACCTCAGAGCTTTCAGGAAACTAATCCACTACACGACCGCAAAACTCATATTTATCACGGTTGTTCGTGTTAGGAAGCAAAATACCAAAGAAGCAGCCTCCCCTCCTCTCCTCTCCCCTCCCATCTTTCCCCTGTCCTCCCGTCAGCACATCAGCTGCTACACGCACACAGCAGAAGCTGAAGTGGGAGATGTTGTGGAAAATTGATAGTTCATTTCAGTCCTTCGTTTAGTGTAGAGTCAGAGGGTTTGGAGATCTCCACACATACTGACCGCAGCCTTCAGCACAGCATCCACAGAGTGCATGCCCCAGAGACAGATTCGCTCCCAGCTGTCGGGGTGGGAGCAAGGCACACACTGTAACACCCAAGGCACAGGGGGAGGGAAAGCAGCAATTTCTATTTACCTGCCACTTGTGCAGCACTTTCAGCTTGTTGTGTGACTTCCTCGGCAAGCTTCTTCCCTATCCCGAACATGGCTGCGCTCAGTGCTCTCCTGGCAGAGGATGGGTGAGTGAATCCCTAAATTTGGTTCTGTTACAATGTTTGGCCAAGTGCAGCTTTTTATAGACAAAGCAGGGCTCCTCCCAGTAGTTACAGGGCAAATGCAAACTGGAACAGGGAAAAGCCATGAGCCCTTGTCAAGTGATTAATATACAAGGCATAAAAGGGTAAAGAGACATTAGCGTTTATTATGTTTTCCTCCCCAGTGAGAGGGCGTGGGTTCATCAGGAGTTTTTCATAGCCCAGGAATGAACACTTTGTTTTTCCATGTTGCAGAGTTGGTAAACAGGGTGCATGCCACAGCTGTCTGGACCAAAGGCTCCCCAGCCAGTGCCGCAGGGGGAGATAAGGGCTGGCACAGCCCGTTGTGAACTGGGTAGAAAAAACATCGCATCACAAAACATTCAGCTGGAGAAATTGCTGAAATCGACTCTGGCATTTCAAAACCTTACATAGAAAAGTATTTCAGATGATGCTCGCCCACATTTTTTTTCCTCCTCAGTGGGACATACAATTCAGGGTTATAAAAAGAAATGGGAGGAGCTAACTTTGCTTTTTAAAGTATCTGATGAAATCTTTATTGTGTTAGGTGAAGCTAATAATTTCATGGTGTGTCATGATTTAATGTTTTAACCCCTTGTTTCCAATGCCTGGCTCAGGAGAGTGAAGAGGGGTTTGTGTCCTTCCCCTCTGTCCCCACGATGAACACCTACGGCACCCAGTGCAGCTTCCAGGCCCTTGGGCACCAGGCAAGGGTGGGTGGGCTGCAGCCAGGCAGTGTTGAGCTGCAACACCAGCCTCACACCACCTACCCCAAGCAACAGAAAAACTGAGCTGCCACCTCGTTCCCCAAGCTGGGGCCAGCATGGTGGGAGGCAGGCTGCCAAACACACTGTCCCCACACCATCTCGGCTCCACCCATAGAACACCTATATGCCAGCCAGCAGCTGCTTTCTCCCCAGACAGCTAGGCTTTTATTTTCTTTCTGGGATTATCTGCTTTCTAACAGAACTGCTTTTGTGCCCTTTCACACAGTGGACAGGAGCTTTCATTCTTTCAATCAAAAAATTATTGCTGAAGAGGTAGGGGAAGTGCAACCTACCTCAGAACAAGGGGTTTATTAATCAATTTATTAATTTATAGTTCTGCCTACTGTTGCCATCACAGCAGGCTCTAGGAATGCCTTGCTTGGTCCCAGGCCTGTCACCATGAACTACAGTTACCCTACAACGTCCCTTCCAGCATTACAGCAAAAGTTGTTTTCTTTCAACCATTGCAGTTTCATACAGACCATAAAGTCCTACTTTATCTCAATTAAATACGGTGTGGAGGGTTTTCTGGGAGTGGGGAGGGACTTCTCTGCATCACTTCATCTCCTGACAGCAGGGAATAGATCATTTTCTGTATTTGAAAGCAAATTTTACTAGAATATGCTCAAAAAAAACCCCAAACAACAGAAGGAAAGTAACAGTTTTGGTTTAAAATTAATTTCTTCCTTGACATCAAGTCAAGGGGCACTGACAAAGTTCAGAACTGACCTACAGTACAGACAAGAAAACATGAAATATTTCAGATAGCTCAGAGCAGCATTTGACCCATGGAAAATCATTGCACAGCAGCCAAGCAGTAAAAAGCACCCATTGTTCCCAGTAACATCCTCAATTACCCACGGCTGGCCTTGCTTACAGGAAACAGCAGTTTCCCTAGTCCTGCTCTGCTGCTGCTCTAGATGCTGACAGGGAAAGATACGTGAAGACAGTGAGACTCAGAGCTGGCAGTAGGCTTGTGTGTTTGGTGAGGTGACTTTACATTCTCATCAGACACTAGAAATACCCCTCTTCACCTAACTCAATTGCAAGGCGAAGGGCGGTACCATCTCTTCCATGCTCCAGGATTGCAGACACAACTCCTTTTAAAGAGCCACACCATCGCTAGCTCATGAGCAGCTTCCACGAGAGCAGAGCAGCACAGCACCAGCACTGATACTTTGACTTTGCAGTGAACCCGAGTGTGGAAATAAAATTACAGTAATTATCCCAATTATGTCACACCAACGCGCTGCAGGCACACGCTGAATGGTGACACTAGAGAGAGTATGTACCATTGCACCCCTCCCTACAGACAGGTGAAGGTAATGTTTGCCTCACGGGAATAAAAACATACAGCATTAAAACACACAACAGTTTTCAAGTATAAAAAGGATCTATTTTCTGTTGTGTATAGACTTAAAACATAGAAGAGCAGTGAAGAGGTACAGCTCTCTGACAACACCAGGATTTTCAACACATACATTTAAAGCAACATTAGCTTGCACTCAGTGCCTTAGCTTTTGTCATCCATCATCACAGCTAATGAGAGCAGGGTCTCAGTCCCTGCTGCCTCCACGGGGCTCTTCTCTGTGCACTGATATGGCCCCTGTGCCCCATTCCCCTCCCTGTGCCCAGCTGATCATGCAGCCACAGCCCAGGACTGCTGCTCGGAGTGTGTGATACCAGGACAGTTTGCTGAGAACACGGATTAAAGCTGCAAAGGCACAAGCACGCATGCTTCCTAAGCTCAGCCGTCAACCAGCATGGACAAACACACAGGCCTCAAGACCAGAAACAAAAGCCAACATCCTTCACCATGAGCACAAGGTGTGGGACACTCCCATCTGGCCAAGCACCATCATCCACCACCCAGAGCTATCTCGGCCTACCCCTCTGGATCACAACCCAACACCAGGCAGCTGCAGTACTCTGGGGAAGCACAAATCACAGCACCAGGGGCAAAGCCACAGCAACCCCATTACAGCAACCCCACCACAGTGTGCCACCACCAACCCTCCTCCCTCAAAGCACACAGCCACCTCACATGCCTCATTTCTACCTGTCCACCATGTCTGCAGCCAGGAACCTCCTCAGGTCCCCTCTCACAGCCCCTTTAGAGCCTCCCTGGCCTCTGCTCAGGGGACAGGGGGCAGCCCCAGCCCAGGTGCAGGCAGGTTTTGGAAAAGGTCCCTCCACCCTACCCCAGCCCACACCTGCCTGCAGCAGGGCCTTTATTTGCCAAACCTTGCAGGGTTTCAAGTGAAGGGGCAATCTATGCACCTGGGAGATGAATTTAGAACGTGAAAGGAAGGTCATCTCTGTCTTATGGGCAGCCAACCCCGACGAACCCGCTGCCGCAAGGGCTCTGGGAGCAGACAGTGCTGGCAGCTCCAAAACCGAGCTGGACAGCATCACAGGCAATAGATCCGTTCGTAAGTGAAGACTGCAGGGAGCAGCCAGGATATACCCTCCAATTTCATTAATCCAGTAGTCGTGGTTGCTGTGGGAGTACCAAGGAAATGGTGCAGAGAGTGGCCTGGCTTGCTGAGGCTCCCCATGTCATTGCTGTTGATTGATGGTGCTGATGACTTTTGGGAAGGTGAGAGGTTGAGCCTGGCATTTTCTCAAATCATGGCAAAATGGCACAGCACAGTCAAAGCATTCGGCCTTCACAGCAGCTTCACCCCCAGTACTTATCAGTGTCATATGGAGAACAGCATCCAACCCAGCAACCGCTTACTCGTCTTTAGGTTTCTTGATCTTACACCGGGGAAGGCAAGTTGCTTTTCACAGACACGCTGCTCCATCGCATGGCAAGTTATTTCTCCATGGTATCCTCATGAAGCAGTGAACTTTTCTGGCATGCACACTCCATGAGACCCAGCATGACCTCATCTGTGTCCCCTTCTTAGCACCTGGCAGCCTCCCATGGCAGCCACCCACGTCCCACTTACGCCCTGTCCATGTCCCGTTCATGTCCTGCCACTCAGTCCCTGGCCAGGCCACTGCAGCAGCCCCCTGGCCCCTCCAGACCCAGGGGGCTGTCCCTGAAGGGCCAAGGGGGGCCTGTAGGCTTGGATAAGGGACATGGGCAGTGCCACAGTGGGAAGGGAAAACCTGATTAGCTGCAAAAAGGGCAATTTGGGACAAGAAGTAAAAAGCCAGAGAGGTAGTCCTAAAAGACAAAAGAGACAGTATAAATGCTCCTCAGTTAGGCATTGGAAATGAAACAGCAGCTAAAGCAACAAGGTGTGCAAGCAGGACCCGGGGGAAACTGAGGCAGGGGGCATCATGTTGGATGGGGCCTGTGGGTCTGTTCAAGGTATGTTGGCAGCTGGTAGTAGCCTCGCTCTAGTCATCATGGGCAACTTCAATTATCCTGACATTTGCTGAAAAAACTACACAGCCAGGCACACGCAGTCCAGGAGGTTCCTCCAGTGCATTGACAATAACTTCTTGATGCAGGTGGTGGAGGAGCCAACAAGAACAGGAGTAAACAAGAACACTCTTTTCAAGGATGTGAAGGTAGGGAGCAGCCTTGGGTGTAATGACCATGAGATGGTGGAGTTCAGGATCATATGTAGTAGGCACAGAGCCACAAGCAGGATCACTGCCTTAGACTTCAGAAGGGCTAACTCTTCAAGGACCTGCTTGGAGAAGTCCTGTAGGATAGGGCTCTAAATGGTAGGGGGACCCAAGAGAAATGGTTAATATTCAAGCACCATTTCCTCCAAGCTCAAGACCAGAGCATCCCAAAGAGCAAGAAATCAAGTAAGAGAGCTAGGGGACCGACATGCATGAACAGGGAGCTAATGAATAAACTTCAGTGGAAAAAGGAAATCCATAGAACATGGAAGAAGGGGCTGACCACTTGGAAGGAATACAAGAATGTTGCCAGAGGATGTAGGGATGTGATAAGGAAAGCTAAGGCCTCCTTAGAACTAAACCTCGCAAGGGAGGTCAGGGACGACAAGAAAGGCTTTTTCAAGTATGTTGGAGACAAAAAGACTAGAGGAAATGTGGGTCCACTGCTGAATGAAGTGGGTGGCCTGGTGACTGAGGATAAGGCAGTTACTGAATGCCACTCTTGCCTCAGTCTTTACTGTTAAGACCAGCCCTCAGCAGTCCCAGACCTTGAAGATCACAGAGGAAGTCAGGAGAAAGGAAGGTTTTGCCTCAGTTGAAGAGGATTGGGTTGGAGATCAATTAAGCAAACTGAACATCCACAAATCCATGTTCCCTGATGCGACACACCTGTGAGTGCTGAGGGAGCTGGCAGTAGTCATCGCTAGGACACTCTCCATAATTTCTGAGAAGTCCTGGAGAACAGGAGAGGTGCCTGAGGACTGGAGGAAAGCCAATGTCACTCCAGTCTTCAAAAAAGGCAAGAAGGAGGACCCGGGTAACCATAGGCTGGTCAGCCTCACCTCCATCCCTAGAAAGGTAATGAAACAGCTTGATCATGGTGCCATCTCAAAGCACGTTGAGGAAAAAAAGCTTATCACGAGTAGTCAGCATGGATTCAACAAGGGGAAGTCATTCTTAACCAATCTGATAGCTTTTTATGATGGCATCACTAGACGGCTAGACGAGGGGAAGGCAGTGGATGCGGTCTACCTTGACTTCAGCAAAGTTGAAGTCTCCCATGGTCTCCTCACTGCCAGGCTCAGGAAGTGTGGATTAGATCATTGGGTGGTGAGATGGGTTGGAAACTAGCTGAAGGAAAGAACTCAGAGAGTTGTGCTCAATGGGACAGAGTCTAGCTGGAGGCCTGTGGCTAGTGGCATTCCCCAGGAGTCAGTAGTGGGTCCAGCCCTACTCAATTTATTCATCAATGATCTGGATGAGGGTATAGAGTGTACCCTCAGCAAGTTTGCTGATAATACAAAGCTGGGAGGAGTGGCTGACACACCAGAAGGCTGTCCTGACAACCAGCGTGACCTGGACAGGCTGGAGAGCTGGGTGAGGAGAATGCAATTCCAGAAGGCTAAGTGTAAAGTGCTGCATCTGGGGAAGAACAACCCCATGGATCAGTCCAGGCTAGGGGCTGATCTGTTGGAGGGCAGTTCTGGGGAAAAGGACCTGGGAGTCCTAGTGGACAAGAGAAGCCAACAGTGTGTCCTTGTGACCAAGAAGGCCAATGGCATCTTGGGATGTATTAGGAAGAGGGTGGCCAGCAGGTCAAGGGATGGTTTCCTCCCACTCTACTCTGTGCTGGTGAGGCCTCATCTGGAGTGCTGCATCCAGCTCTGGGGTCCCTGGTTCAAGAAAGACAGGGAACTACTGGAGAGGGTCCAGTGCAGGGCCACTGAGATGGTTAAGGGCCTGGAGCACTTACCATATCAGGAAAGGCTGAGACGTCTGGGTCTATTTAGCTTGGAGAAGAGGCGGCTGAGGGGGGATCTTATCAATGCTTATAAATATCTAAAGGGTGGTGTCAGGTGAGGTGAGGCCAGACTCTTCTCAGTGGTGTCCAGTGACAGGACTAGGGGCAATGGCCATAAACTGGAAAACAGGAGGTTCAACCTCAACATGAGGAAATATTTTTTCACTGTGAGGGTACAGAGCACTGGAACAGGCTGCCCAGAGAGGTGGTTGAATCTCCATCTCTGGAGATGTTCAAAAGCCACCTGGACTTGTTCCTGTGTGATCTAATCTAGGCAATCCTGCTCTGACAGGGGGGGTTGGACTAGGTGGTCTTTAGAGGTCCTTTCCAACTCCTAACATTCTGTGATTCTGTAATTCTGCAAGGCCAACAGAAGAGCAGTAAGAAGGGCTTTCTTTAGCAAGGGCTCAGTTAATATTTACCACAGCATACCTCTCTGCACAAGCAGCAGGTCAACTGGCTGTGCTCAACAAATGTGCTCTCTGCTGTCTGACTTTTACACGGGATCTGCTCTCCTAGCTTTTAAAATTAACCACAAAGGCTAGAAATGCTCAAAGGATGCTTGTGGGTGCTTGGGCTAGGACTGGGATCTGTAAAGAAAATTTTAAAAACTCAGAGCTGTTACTAAATAGGAAGAAGAAGCTACACATTAAAAGGTGGGGGTTTTTTTGCATGAAATTCCTGGTAATTTCCTGTCTGAAGGCAAAGAAGGACTAAGCAAGCACCACTTGTGTCTGTGTGTGTATCACTGCTGTACTGGCACTGGCTGTGGGGCCGACACAAAGCAGAAGCAGCATCTATTAAGGCAAGGCTTATAAGCAAAGTGAAAATGGCTCATGCAAGTATCTTCCAAAGCCGTTGGCCTCGGTGGAGTGTGGGGTGCAGACCCCAGCCTGGAGCTGGGTCCCCGTCTGCTTCTGGGTCTGGAAACTGCACAGGAAGATGGTAAAGGGCATGGGATTAGGGAGAGGTGGTGAGAATTTACAAAAAAAAAATCACCTTTGCATTTTGTCACATAACAGGAAAATACAGCCACAAAGAAAGCTCATATTCTCAGTAACTCTTAGACCATTAATCAAAGCATTTGCCTGAGATAAGGATTCATGTTTTCTTGGGCAAAAGAAGCAGCTGAAGGTGGATTTCCAGTAGCCTGGTAAAATCAGTGCCCCATGTGCCCTGCAAAGGAGCAATGGGGTGGTTGCTTGTGCCCTTACCCACCCTGGGACGGTCTCTGGGGTGTTGGAGTGGGGCATGGGGCAGGTGGTTCTCGTACTGGGTAGCCTGACCAGGCCAGCACACGAATACCCTTTGCTCAACATTTCATGGCTCAGGCAGCTGCAGGCACAACCAGAAGCAAATTTTAGGAAACTTGAGAACTCAGGTGCTGGATACCATTCACATGTCCAGGCCTGATGGCACATGAGCTGGCAGGAGCTTTAAGGGTGTTTCGCTTTTACACAACATCTGGAGGCTTCATGTGGGATGAGCAGGCACAGCCCTGGGTTGGGACATGGCTCCCTATGTGATGCACAAGGGAGAGAGTGCCCCAAATACTTTAAGGCCAAAGAGCACCGTGACTAAGGCAGTGACTTTATTTCTGGAGCAAAGCATTGAAGTTTAGGCCTAGGAACACTTGCCAGCAAGTGACTCAGGCTCACGGGTGCCTGTGACACAGCATCCACCCTTGGGAGAAAAGAGATGTGAAATAGTCTGATCAGGCTCCTGGGATCACTGCTGAAGCAGCAAGGGTAGCCCTGTGCTGGGGACCAGGAGTCAGGACATGCCTCTGTGTGCTCCTTGTCCAGATGGAGAAAGGCACTTCTCGTCTCTTGACTCAGTGGATAACCTCCAGTGGTCCCTCCAGCGGTCCCTCCAGCCAGGCAGTTCACGCCCTACCCAGCCAGTGCTGCTGCCAGCACTGGGCCAGAGCAGCCAGTATTGTTACTCTAAAGACATCACCTGTGATTGGAACACGGGGATATAAAAATCACACACCAGGAGTCAGGGGTGTGTTCCCCATGCACAAAGCAGCAGGAATAGCACCAGTCATATAATGGGTTTTGCTGGCAAAAAAACCCCACAACTGTTCGATTTTTTTGGTAGTATGAACTAAGAAGTGGTTTGCAGGAAAAAATAAGGTGTGGTGGAGAGTGGTGTATGTACCACTATCACCCAAAAATGCAGCACTGTTGTCTGAACTGTCGAGCCCAAAGAGTTCATTCTGTGAAGATTTCACCGTCAGGGAGGTAACCATGGAAAGTACTAAATAATTAAGTACTATTGAGGGTTGCCCAGTAACAGAGAGTGCAATAGTCTAATGCTTTTTCTGTGAGCTTGTGCCTGGGTAAATATTTAGGCTTTTAAAGCTATAAATGACAGTGGCATTGCATAGGGACACTGTGCAAAGCCCTGAACTATGTTTACTCACAGATGGTCTATTACTTATAGGGCCTTCTAAAGGCTTTTCGGTCTGTGAGGTCCTTGTGCAAATTTCAGACAAGGGTGGTCTCTGGATTCAGCAGTGAGTCAGTCTCTCCTAGGACTGCGTTTGCAAAGATTAGCTTCCCCCAAACCCTGGACAACCACAGCTCTTGGTCAACAGGTATGAGACAGAGGTATCTCAAACTGGTTGGGATTGCCCTTTTTCATTACAGCCAGATGGTCTTGGTGGTGCCTTGGTTTTCTCTTGTAAAGCCTGGATTAGATTAGATTTTTACTGAATTCAGGCTGGGAAGGTTTCAAAGCAGGAGGAAAAAAAAAAAAAAAAAAAGAAAAAAAAGAAAGGAAATATTGCCTTGAAATTAGAAACATCCAGAGGCCAAGGTAAGAGCACTTACTGTGAATAAGTGGGTGTTAGTGCCTTCTGTTGACAAAGGCAGTACTAAGTGGGCTCCCTACCTGGCTGCAGTAGCCTCTGACTGCCCAGCAAGCAGCACTCTAAAATAAATATTGCCATCTCCTAGGCAAGAAGATTGCCCCCTCTCCTCCCTTGCACTGTCTCCATCCTGGAGCAGCACTGCCTCTGTGAGCAGGTGGCTGCTGTGCAGCCTGTTTGGGGCTGCCTTGAAGCAGACTCTGAGGCTCAGACGTGGTTAAAGAGATGAGCTAAGCACGCTGCAGTGCATCCTCTCACATCAGGGCTACCAGTCAGTTTTAATAGTAGTGCTGCAAGCGTGCCTTGGAATAAAGGGTCCGATTTTTGGCCCCAAGAGATTTACCAGGAGGTGTGTTGCGGATGACAAGAAATGTAGAGTGGCAACAGAGATACAAGAGTAAAGATGAAGGGGTGGACACGATAACTCCCATTCTCTTGCAGAGACCGTGGGGCTCCTCTGTGGTGCCAGGGCTGCTGGTTTCCATGTGTCTGTCTGTCAGCCTGTGGAATGATTCAGTACTCACCTCCCTTACAGGATGGTCACTGACCTCACTGGGCTTTGAACCAAAGAGCAAAAAGAGATTAGAAAGACATTATGCAATCCTTCTCTGAAAGCCCAATAAAATAATGAGAGAACGTAACAATGTGATATATTTCTGAGTGGTGGAAATCTTACAATACCTTTTATTTATCTTAATATGAAAATACAGCAGATGGAAACAAATTAACAATAAATATAAGCTCAGCTTAACTTTTGATTACTGGAAGGAAACTCAGTTTCATCACACAAATGTTTTGGTGTCCTGGTGTATGAGTTCACTAGTTTTGCAAATATACTCAGCAAATATGACAATAGTAACTGCACTGTTGTCAATTGCTGAAGCCTTATGAGCCATTCTGAAGATTCTTAACAGATGTTAAAAGATGCATTTTTCCTATATGAAGGATGAGGGGGGCCTTTTGCCTTAAAATTTTGTATTCAGAGAGAAATTATCCAGATCTCGATCAGCTTTTGCTTTTCTACACAAAGTAGTGGGGAATTGCACACCAAAGAGGAATTTCTACATGCAATACTGTTTGTTTAAATTAGCATCATTTCTTAAATCCACATTTCTTCCCAAGGCCAGACATCGCTTCTGCAGCTTGTCCAGTTGCTTTCTCTACCCCATCTTGTGCTGCCTTGGAAGCCTTGTCAATAGCTGCAAGAGAGGGAAAAAGACAAGCAAAAAGCTTGAAAAATGCAACATGGTTTAATATTTATGATGGAAGGAGGAAGAGTGAAAATTATTAAATTATAAAAACATAGGGATATATCTTTTTAAGAAAAAAACAAACCAGGGTTCTCTACAGGTGTTTATAGTTGGGTTTGGCAGGATGGGCTGCAAAATAGGAGGAATCACTTGGAAACTTTGGGTGCTGAGCTGAAGCAGTATAAGATGAATGCTGGAACTGATTGACTTTGGTCTAAGCATAGCCTGGCTGGTGGAGGAAGGTGCTTTGGGCTAAGGAGCATTGTGAATACTGGCAAGTTTGGTAAAGACAATTTGATCAAGTGATAGGAAGGTGAAAGATGCTTTCTCCTCTGTTCCCTTCTCTGTTGTGTATTTGAGGGTCTGCCAATAAGGGCTGTGTTCAGTCATGGGCTGTGGGTGCAGGGTTGCTCCTGTGCAGGACCTGACGTCAGCTGGGATGAGAGACCACAGCAGGCTTTCTTCAGGGGGGAGGAGACCCTCACAAACAGGGCATATCGTCTCTCTCTTCTCTGGGACCTCAGCTCTATTTTGGCAATATTTCTGCCTCCCTTTCTAATGTCAACAAGTGCCCAAGTCCTGCCTTCTCGTCGCATCACGGAGCTATAGAGGGTGTCTGCTCTAAGGAGATATTGCCAACAGATTTTGGCTTTCATTACCCTGAAGTTGCAAATTCTCCCCTCATTCTTAGAAAATCATTAAAAGTGAGTAATGAACTTAGTTTTTAGTGTAACTTGTTCCTAATCCCCAGAAACGAGATGCCAATACTTTCCTGATGACACCTTTCCAGCTGTGGAATCATTAATGTTTGACCCCAGCTGCTGCCTCAGCAGGCACTGGGGACTGGCATGGGGCTGGACCTGGATGGAACCCTGCTCTCCAAACTGGGAAAACAAGATGTATTACAGGGTTACTTAATCCTCATGGAAAAGCAGCAAAGTTTTTTCTGCACTGTTCCCAAAAGTTTTCTATAAAGGAAGACAAAATTTGAGTGTCATGCATGGGACTTGGTGGCCAGAGGGGAGTCAGCTGTTGTAGTACATTTGCCAGTAAACATATGGACATATTAAAGAACAGATCCTGAAATCCAGTCCCATGAGATTGGTAAGAGGCCAAAACCTGTCACTGAAACCAAGGATTTTCAGGCTGAGAACACCCATAGGACAGAGAGGAATGAGCATAGCCCACAGCTGGCTTGTGTTGAGCTGCTTCCTTGCTTCTTGATTTGAATGACTTTGCTCCTACCTTTCTGGCTTGCATCTGTAATTTGGTTGACTGCATCCTGAGTAGCCTTTCCCAGTGTGTTTGCTGTAATTAAGGAAAAAAAAATAAAATATTTCCAGATGTTCACATTTATGCTTATAGGAATTCCCAATGTCAGCTGGCTATTCTGCTTGTCTGCAGGAGGTTATGACCCTGACAAGAGATAAGGCTGGTATGGAGCCAGCTGACACTGTGTGCTTTGCTCATGGGCACCCTGGGAACTATGTGTGTTGCCAGAGCAGTTTGCTATGAGCTTAGTGTTCACCTAGCACCTACAGTCAGCTGAACAAATTGATGACGGATAAGAAGATAAAATAAAAGGGAGATAAAGAAGCAAAGATTAACAGTGATTTTGAATTACGACATTTATCTGCAAGTTTCTTATTTTACACAACGCTTGTTTTTATTGGTTTTTCTAGCTTATTCTGCTTGGAGAAGATTGGTCACTTAGCATTCATCTTCCCTGCGGGCTGTATGGGAGTAGTACCTTTTCCAAAATGGAAGCAAATGCTTTAGCAGAGCAGGACAGGAAAAGGGAGATTTTCCAAACAAGATATAAATAGAAGAGGAGGAGCAGAAGCTGGAAATGTAATGGATCGAATTCAGAATGCAAAGCATTAAAAAAGTGAGGTGCCTTGTAATTTTAAGTTGCCCAATAGTTATGAAAGAGTGACAGCCATCCAATCATTTTTACTAGAAGAAGTGACCCTCAATGGCATGAATATGGCCAGGAGGCAGCAAGGACTATTTTGTTTTTCAGAAAGGCATACACCACTAGGAATCAGCTGCGCACAAGCACTGTAAGGAATGTACTATAAAGTGCTAGCATAAGCTATATACATATTGACATTTCTCATTTAAAGGAAAAGCTATTGTACTTTGCATTGAAAAATTTGTTTCCAATGCATATAATAATACAGTACTTGGTTGAACAACACAGGAAGAGCTATGACAGAAATGTGTGCACAGACTTCATTTTTTTAAACCCTGCAAATTCTGGTGGTCACTGCTGGGGAAGAATACAACAGAAACGTACTACTTACTACAAACAGTCCATTGCAATCAATATAGTTATTACCAGAAGACATTGATAGTCAGGCCCAAGCAGCAAACATTAATTAAAGGTTAACTAAAACTTCTTAAAAGGAGAGCAGTTTAAAAACCTCAGCAGAGCATGAGAAAAGACCACCCTGAGCAATGTAAATGCCAGATTAGAAAAAAAAGTGAGTAATAACAAACAGGCCTCACTCTCTAGAAACACTGCACTTAACAGTCTGTCTGGGGAGTGGTCAGGGTTGGACGATGTTCAGTAGGCTCTGAGAGTGCTGTGGGTGGGTGGAGGTGGTTGCCCAGACTAAGCCAAGAGCTGTGGTCAGCCTGGGGCCTTCCCCAAGTGATGGCCCAAACTTGGGCCCCAGGAGCACAAAGACAAGGGGAAGCTGTGCCCTGCTAGTGCAGTAAACTTCAGACCCTGGTTTCAGTAAGCAAAAGCAGTATTTATGTCCCCCAACAAGGATTTACAAGGATATTTAGTCTTTCTTACCAGCATCTTTTGCTGCACCTTCAGCCTGTTCCTTCAGTCCCTGGAAGTTTTTACTTGACATCGTGGCTCCTGACACTCCTCTGCAAATTAAGTGCCTGTCAGTGGATAGCACACCATGTGAGGGGTGTCCTGACCTGTCCTGGTTATATACATGTTCCAGAAGACCTGCTGATGCTTTTAAGGGTGATTGGTTCAATGGGTGGAGTTTGAATATGAGGAATGAGAGATGAAAATACAGATGGAATAAAAGCCATTTATTTACCCTCCCCAATAAGAGGGTGTGCCTGGATAGAGATTTCTGCTTCATCACACTGTCTTTGTTTATAAGTTTTGGCTTTTTTTTTAAACAAAACCACGTTAAAAAAATCAAACCTGTTCCACAACCACAGACAGAGAAAACCACTGAACTGATCTTTTTAAAGAGGGCTGGAAAACTACTGAAGAAGTAGAACCTGGGCAGAGGCAACTTCCCTCCCTGCCAGGCTGGCTTCTTTCTCCTTCCTTCATCCCCTAAACTGAACCTCCTGAGAACAGAAACCAGACCAAATTTAATTTATTTTCTAGCAATTTTAATCACAATTCCCTTTTCTTGTCAGGCGGGATACAGTCGGATGGCAAGAGTTGTAATTTACCTGTATTTTTATAAGAAATTGCGAATCTGGTCCTCTTTCCAGTTGCTTGCTTACATTGTATTGCAGAAGTCCAGCATCACTGAAGGCCTTGCCTGGGATAAGGAGGTAATCCATGTCAGTGCTGGCAGTTCTCAGGGGAAAGGAAAAAAAGAGAGGCCAAATTAGCAAAATCACCTTTTCCTAGTGTAGCTTTGTTATTGTGGGTTTTGTTAGTCCAAGAATAATGTTTAAAATAATTTCCTTACATAGCATCACTACACTGATAAAAGTGTCTGGCTTCTACCTCTGGCATTCCCCAGGTTTCCACTAGCCTTTCGAGTTGATGTTTTCCACCACCAATCCCCAGTACAAAGCAACTTTGTACAGAGAAACTGTTGGCAGAGTTGGGGGCCAAAGGGCTTGCTGGCTTTGTGGGGCTCAGATTCCTTGTCGCCATTTTCCAGCCTATAAAACACCTTGGCTCAGATGTTCACACACATACCCATATTCATCTTTCTGAGGAACGCTTTTTTGTTGAAAAATGGGTATGAGAACAAGATGCCGCAGATAAACTAGGGTGGGAAAAGACAGTGCTCCTAAGTTTAGTGTACCCAAGTGAGAAGAGCAGCAGAAAACAAGGTTAAATGCATTCCTCTGCTGCTCCCATTCAGCCTGTCATGTCAGAGAGCTCTTTTCAACTTTTGCACCACTGGCACCACTCATTTATTATTTCAAACAGCAATTCCCTTTCCCTCTTGACAGGTCAATTAGCATTCTAATTATATATTCACATCAGGTATCTTTTTCAGTTCCTTCTAGATTTCTTTTTCAGAATGATTTTCTTATTTGAATTTGCAAAATCTCAGAAAAAAAGACACAATATTTCGGGCCTCTGGCATTTTTTGGATAAAAACAACAAACAGAGACCTACTTATCTTTCTTGCCCAAACCCAAGAACCTAGCAACAACAAAACCATAACAAACAAGCAGATTTCAGCCGTTCTCAGCTCCCTTAGGCAGCTTGTTGCCGCCTCGATTAACTTTGTGCAGAACGTTGGTGAGAGCAAGCGAGAGGCTCTCCCACCAGGACACCTTGTCACAGCTTGAGAGAGGACGTACCCAGGCTGCAGCAGCAAACACCTTCCACCTGTCCTCCCAGTTCTTTTCTACTGCTGGATTTTCAGCTCGAGGGCCCCACTGACACTGCCTGGGCTGCCTGAAAAGGAGAACAGAAGTTTGGGAGAACTTTTAAAACTGAGGCACACCCCCCAAAGATTAAACACTCACCACACTATAGCAGTATTTTAGAGACTCCTTAGCAGGTCAGGTAAATACTGTTCTCTAATTCTGCTCTGATGGCCACCTCAATGACTCCAGCCTCAGTGACTATGGTTCCAAGTGTCCAAGTGTTTGTATGTCCCTTTGGACTCAGTATGGGTGCCTGATCTGTGCCACTGCTTGCTTTACATCCTGCTCAAAACATAAAGTATCATAAATCTGTGAGTAAAGCCTGCACCACTGTCAGCGCGGCAATACGACTCTTCATCTAATGTAATCTTATCCTTATTGTTATCCTCATTACAAGAAAGAAAAAAAAACCCCCAAAACAGCAAATTACACTTGCCCAGCAAACTGACATAACATTATCATTATAATATCATTCCCAGATTAGAAGGAAAATGGACCTTTGGTATCGTATGCATTTGTCCCATCTAACGGGACAAAAAATGTTGCTACATGGGGTGGCTCACAGAGCTACAGAACCACATCAGAAAACATCATCTCTATTCACTCTGTGACTTAACACTTTCTTAAAGCTAACATGGAGCATCTTGAATTGATGCCGGATACAAATTAGAACATTCAGAAATAAAAAGGATGATTGACCTGAGCAAAAATGGAATTTAAATTTCATCTGTTCAGAAATTTATAATAATTTATCCCTGGGTTTTCATTTTGTTCTATTATGAATATTGAGACTACTAATGTAGAGTGGATCTGTTCTGTATTTTGTAAAATAATATTTCTCTAAAGACTTTAACCTTCTCTCAGCCTCTAAAGGGAATAGTATTACATGAGAAACAGTTGAAAGCTTTTCCTGAGATGGACTATCTAAGGAACAGCAAAAGTAAAATAGTAACTTATTTCTAATTATAGATCCACAGCAGGTCCCACCGTGTACAGGCAGAGCCCTGTGAACTCACCATATGGCTTGAAATTAATTCCTGTCCCGGCCACAGCTATGGGTTATCTGATTTACATTTCACTGCCGTGTATCTCCCAAAACCAGGTGTAAGCATGCACACAGGCATTAGTGATGGGCTTCCCTGGACCTCTTAGAAGTGTCATAGGAAGTGTTTGACCTCATGACAAGCTGCATGGCTGGGTACTGGCCACCTGGTCTCTGGCCATTCCCATGACTTTAGCTGGAGTTCAATGCACTTCTGACCGCCCTGGAACAGCTCTGGCTACATTTTCAATAAAGTCAGCATTCAAATGTGCAGTCTTCTGAAATGTTGTGTCTCTGGATTGGTAGGACTTAAGCTATCCTGACCATCTGGGTGAAAAAAAAAGAGCTGTTATAAGAACTAGTCCTCCTCCTGAATCCTAGTCTTTGCTTTGACATTTTTGTATGCTTTTTTGATAGTCTGTCACTCTTGTCAGAGAAGATTTAACCATGACGTGATGGACCTGTCTGGCAAGTATTGTGGGAATGTTCATTTTGCCATTGTCAGTTCTCAACCATGTTGTCTCATGACAAGAAAAGACGGGGTGGTGCAGGATATTATAAAGTATTTTAAAAGCTGAATGCCAAAACACTACAGTCCTTATGGTCTTTGTCTCCTGATGTCTCCACATATTGACCCAAAGCTTCAGCCCCAAAGTACATTTACAGTGTCTACTCCTGTTCCTCCCATGCATTACTTATTGCCAAGTGGGTTTCCTGCTCTTTGATTACGTCATTTGGTGTGTCCTAAGGTCAACTCAAACTGCCTACAAGTGGAAAGTTAGCTTGGACTTTTGCTACATTCAGCTCTTGGTATCTGCTGAGACTGCAGACAGAAATCCTGATTACCACCAGCTGGGGTAGGTCCCACTGTGCACAGTCAGAGCCCCATGCTGAGGTGCCTGTGAAACTTCAGGCTGTTCCAAAAGTCACTTCACCAGTAATGCCAGTGTGCATCGCTGACACTGCTCGGACAAAACTGATATGTGAAAACTGTCACTACCCCTGCAGCACTGTCTGCTCACCTCCTGTGGGTAGCCTGTCTCACTGACGTGCTTCTCCTATGCCTGGTTATTTGGGCTTTTTCTCCATATTTTGTTGCTCCTCAGTCTGTTTCCTTTGATGAGCAGTAGGTTGTTTCTGGTTTGGGGGAAAAAAAACACAAAACAAAAATGATTTCATAATTGTTAAGAGGGCTCTGTGAGCCATGGCTCACCCTGGAGTTAGTTTACAGTCCTAAACATGTAGCCCAAATATCTGCAAGTCAAATCTAAGGCACTGCAGGAAAATTGGAAATTGTTCTGATTTCCTTTCTTTTCCCATCTCTGCCATGACATCTTTGAGCACCATCTCATATATCAGTAACAGGAACCTTTCTGGTTGTATTACCTGTTGAAGATGAGAGGTAATAAGTCAGAGACAGAGCTCATGTTTTACACATGAAAATGAGCAAACAGAGTTAATTAGATGAGATGAAAATAAGGCCAGTATATATGGATTTCTTTATCCTCTGGTCTCCTCTGAATCTTCAGGCAATGTCTAGATGAAGTGTTCAGTTTCTGCCATCTTCTGGAGCACTGAAGACTAAAACCATGTTTAAATACTGGGATTTTTACAGAGTCTCACAATATCCTGCAGCTTGAGCATTAGGGGAAAATGCTGTCTGGTCTTTAAAGAGCTAAAAATATGAGATGTACTGATGTGCTATTACCAGTATGGAGTATCTTCATGTGCAGCTTCAATTCACTTGTGAGACAAATTAAGTTACGTGTCAATATGGAATAAAGTGTCAAAGTGGGGAGAATGTCTGGTTATATATATTTTATGGAGAAGAGTATTATAAAAACAGCCCTTCGGTTTTTAATCAGGTACTCTCGAGTTCAGTTTTAGGACTTGCATTAAGCAGACACAAAAACAGGACTTTCAGATGAAGTAGTACTTTAGAAAGTGTATTATTACCTGATTTGCATTTTAATTAGTGAAATTCATGTTGAGATATGCTGAAGAGAGCCACTGCTTTCTCTTCTGTATCCCAGACAAACATCTTTGAAACATCAGGCCCTGCATGCCCTTTAGCCCCTGGCTAAAATGTAACTGTGGGAGAAGCTCTCAAAGGCTATGAAATGCATCAGAAGAAATCACTTATAAATAAATTAAAAATAAATAAAATAAAAT
>WUAM01000128.1:1089934-1100537 GCA_024336885.1 Actenoides hombroni
TAAAATAAAATAAAAATAAAAATAAAAAAACCCAATAAAGCTTAACTGCAGTTTTATGTGGTAAGTTTTGCAGTTACATGGAGGAAAAAAAAAAAGTCATCATTTTCTTGGTCACTTGTATGGTAAAGTTGAGGCAACACTTGGCAGTGGCTCTTCCTGGCTTGTTGGATCACCACGACAATCTGAGCATGAGCAACCAGAGTCAGGGCATCAGGGACAGACTATGGCCTTGCTGTGCCAGGCATCGCGTGCTGCCTTTCACATGGGGATTCAATTAACAGCTTGTATAGGCGTGGCATCACACATACAAGATGCACTTTGATAATTCACAGGGTAAGATATCTAAAAGAAACTTGATCGTCAAGACCGTGACCTGTCAGCAAAAGGTTATTTTGCTAGTGCTTGCTTCCATCAGCTTCTACCAAGGTCAGGAGGGTTCCCGGCATCTTCCCTGCGAAAGCACCTTCTGCCATGAGATGTTTTCTGATGCGTCTCCTCCATCTTTCCACTTTTCTGTTTCCTTCCGTTACCTCTTGTTATGCTTGGCTGAATACTCATTAATAAGTACAGACTTCTTCATGTAGTGAACCAAACAGACATACAACAAAGTTTAATTGAATAATTAATAGATAATCTTTTGGCTCTTTTATGACAGACCCTTTACTTCAGGAGAAACAAACGTTCACCTTACTTAGCTCTGACAAAGGCTGCTCAGACTGGCATCCCTGCTCTCCCTGGCAGGGTAACAGCCAGTCTGGTGAAGTGAGGGGAGGAAAACAAAGGCTCACTGAGCCATTGTATGGGCACAGCACTACCCTGTTCCTACTTGCTGATACAGGATGCTCATGTGGAAGGAAATCACGTGTCCTGATCTCTGTCTTTAAAGCTTGTGACTGCCTTGTGCAAGATGCATAAAAAGACTCCTCCAAGCTGCAACCCCAACAGGACCAGACCAGACCCAGGTAGGGAGGTGCTGAACCTTTGCCCAGCCCAGGCATGAAACAGTGCTCAGTGATGCGAGCAGCAGGCAAGCACAGAGGCAGATCTGTAGGAAACATTCAAGCACTTTGGATGTCAGGCAGTGCTTAGGGTCTCCATTCTAGATATGTGTAAATATGAGTTGAATCCTTCCCTTCCCACAGGGAAGAAGATGCTGTAGCACAGCACATTGATGTGGAGTGCTGCAAGCCTCTCTCTAAGCAGTTACGCAGCTCAGTACCACAGAGCAGTGTGCCTACACTCTTAGCTCAGCATTGATGTTCTCTCCTGGTATAAACCCTTTTGAATCAGGGGTGAAGCCTGCTCAAGAGACAGGCATTTAGAAAGCAGTTTACTTCTTGCTTTGAGCTACAGACTGGCCCAGCTCATGCCTGCTCCTGCCTCCCACATGTGCTGTAGATAATGAAGATGCTCACCTCCTGGCTGTCAGAACACGTTCTTTTAGGATCCACAGAAAGCAAAGCTTTGGAGCAGAGGGGGTTTTCCCTGTCTCTCTCTAGCAAGCACTAATAGGCTCCAGCCTCCTGCTGCTGAGTACGAGTATCACAGCCCTTTATGCCCCCTTTTCTTGGACTCAATTTTATCTATTCTATTTAATGGCCAAGTTCTGCAGATGTTTTGCAGGACATCAGAAAAGAGTATGCACATATCATCTCCTTTAAAGCATCTTGTTATCTTTGCTAGGGCTCTTTTTTTACCTTTTCTTGTTGAGATCAAACATCCATTCTGGATGGAAACCCTGTGGTGTCTGTAAGGCAAAGCTTTCCGTGTATTGTTAGTGCATGAGAGAGGCTGATAACACCCTTGCTAGCTCCCTTCATATTACAGCAGTGTAGCATTCCTGTAATACCTTTCATAGTCATCACCATTATGCACCTTGATGAAGATCAGCAGTCTGATTCTGAAGCAGCCTAAATCTCCACAGTTTACACTGGCTTCTCATGGATTTGTGGGTGCTCTGCCTGTAGGTGAATAAAAGACTCCAGTTTTAGATCCATACTTACTGACGTGCTTTAAACTCACCCTTTATTATTTGCAGCAATGAGCATGTAGCAACATTTTCCCATTCTCTATGCTTGTGAATGTGGAAGGTCCCTACTGCTCTCACTCAGTAGCTTATCTGCAGACTGTCCAGCTGCTGTAACCAATACCAGCCCCAGTGTTCATGTTGCACCAGTAATTCTCATTTGGCACCTCTTATTGGACTCACATTTCACATCAATCCTGCCTGTCTCTGCCAACAGTAATGCAGTTCTGACCTAACAGATCAGTGCCCATCACGTTTCTTTGATTACCTTCTAGCCATTTGTTACACCCAGATGTCAGGATAGAGCTTTCAAGCTCTAGTGTAAGAACAGTAAACAGCAAAGAACAAATGCTGACCAAGCTCAACAACATGATTTTTATATTCCTTTAAAAAGCCTCCTGTTTTCCAATTTCCTCCCTTCACTCTCTCTTAAACATAGGGGAGTATTTAAAAAGCAAAACCTCTGTTTTTCAACCCTGAGAGACAGAAAGCCAGTCTATCTTTACTACTGATTTCAGAAATACAACTTCTCATTATTCCTCATCTTCTACATCACTATCTAAGGCCCTTTCAGTCCTGAGATCCTTACATTTTAGTACCACACTTCTACAGGAAGCATTCATCAGTTCGGAAGGATCAATGTCTAAATACAAATAAAACCAACAAAACAAAAAAAATTGTTCAAACACTTTTTTATTAGTTAAAAAAAAAATTTCCACAATATATAGAGATCCTAAGTGCCAGTGCAGATGGTGGCGAGACACAGGTCAGTGAGTCCAATCAAAACACACAGAGCGAGTGAGTCGGGAAGCCCCAAGGGAGGGAGACACGTATCTCGTATCTCGGTGCACACCTGCACCTTGCAGACAAGCAGAGGAGTCTGGCTTTCATAGATTGTATGGCTGGTTTATGAGGGAAGTGAAAGACTACAGAGCTGGATGTAGTTAGCCTATGGAGAGCGGGGTTTTTCTGCTGTAGTGTCAGCTGATATTTCCATGGACGCTCCTGGAATGCTCTCTTTTGAGCTAGAAGTCCTGAAGTTGATTAATTGCCTTCATTTTCACCCTGTGAGAGAAGACAGATAGGAAAACAGTTAAATTTTTCCAGTGGAAAACATATATAAATACAACTACAAGAAAAAAAAAATCAGTGCCGGTAGTCACCACATAACCCCCTATAAACAGCTACAAAACAATGAGGACTATACGTGGTGTGGAAAATAAAGGAATTATCCATTCCTTCTGGCAACCAGGCACACTCCTGCAGTAACTCAGACCTCCAGGGAAAACAAAGGTGTGATTTTTACGTATGGTGGAAGTTGAGCTAACGCAGGGCTGGGCTGCCATTGACAGGAGTGTCCTGCTTTCTGCTGCTGACTCTGCCTCCCACCCCAACATGCAGCCTGACATTAGTGCTTGTGCAGCCATGAAGTCTGTCAGATTAACGAGGCTCAGTTTAGGGACTGGCACCAGGGAAGCAATGGCTGGTGGAGAGTGGTTGGTGCAAGCTGAGACTTCAGATTTACCAAAAAAACTACAGAAAGATCTAATTTGGGATCTAAAGCTCTTTTAAAGCCTGACTGCAGCCAGCAAAACGCTGTTCCCTGTGATAATAAAACCATAGGAAAGCATTAGTTGTGATATGCATGTTTACACCCCAAAATCAGCTCAAATCAGCAGTTTCCAGTCTGTCACTCATGGCAACTTCTTGGTCCCAAAAAAGGGAGTGGCAAAAGCAACACCTGATGAGCTCAGGTTTTTGTCAAATAGCTCACTGCCATGAGAATGCTGACGGGCTCCACGTCCATCACATCTATAACCACAGAAAGCAAAGGGGAGGTTGTCCTGGGGAAAACCAGCAACCCAAAAGAAGCTCATAAGCAGTCTAGAGAGCTGTGGGACAGTGGGGAGGTCAGGGCCTTACCTCTGCACTTCCCGCCGGGACCCCCTCTCCTGCCACTCCTGGCTGCTCGGGCGGCTGTGGCGCAGCCAGGTCCTCCTGCCAAGTCACAAGAGAGGTGTTTGGCTTTACTGACGCATGCAAAGTCATCACCCTAATCTGACACAGACTTATTTGAGCGGACTGCACAAAACAGGCTTGAACGTTACACGTGCAAAAAAAATATTGGGTTTAATAGATGGTAAATACTGCTCAAAATCAATTTTTGCTGCAGCTCGTTAGAGCAGATGTCTATGGAAAAGCAATTCAATTTCTTGCAGCCTAGTTTAAGGTTTTTCTCATACAGAAAATCAATTATTTTTCTGAAGTCTTATTTCCTGTCACTGAAACCAGAGTTTTGACTCCTTCAGTGTGAAGAAATGTGGGAAGAACAAATAAATTTACCTACAGTAAGATAGATTATGTCTAGCCTTTACACACATTATCTTACCCTAAGCACTTATTGCTTTTACATATATATATAATACTTATATAATACTAATTTCAGATACAACAGCATTGTGGTGGAATTAATGACATGCCTCAGATAAAATGTCATTATCAAAGGATAAGCTTTTCTTTGTGCTTGAAGTCCGAGGATTTTCATAAGCACTTTGGGCTCTTTCAGCTACTTGCCCACATCTCTTGGTTACCTTCCTACTCAAAGAAAAGATCATATTACCAGAAAATTACTTTAAACTTGATTTGTCCTTATTTTCCTGTCCAGTCACAACTGTTCTCATCAGTAGAACACCCCAGCTGCTTTTGGACTGAATCAGGGACAAAGACATGACGTGAAACAAAAAGGAAGAACTGACATCTTTCACAGAGTTACGTAGATAAAAGGTAGTTCCCTTGAAAATATAAGCTGGAAATTGGATTTCAGATCCATTTTTGGAAGGAAGGGGAACTGGGAAATGTAAGCATTATAACCTGGTTGTCCTGACATAGGCTTTCTGCTCTCCACGCAAGCAACTGTAAGAGATCAATCCACCAAAGAAAGAAAACCGCCAAAATATGAGCTGTAGCCCAGTACTGATGTCTGTCCCAGCTCCAGGCACTCCCTTCACCTCCCTGCTGAGACTCAATTAGTTTGTTTATAGAGAGAGCCACAGCTGGGGGGGGTGTCCATATGAAAAACACAGTGCACGGGTTTTTTTTTTATTTTTTTACTAAGAAATGTGCCCTTAATTTGCATCATGTTTTGGGCTGAAATGATTCTTCCTAGTATCAGTCTGACCTGTGTTAAGTAAGCCCAAGTAACCTAAGCACATCAAATCGTGCACATTGTGGAGACCAGTTTCTGGTCTCTAGTTCCCAGCGCAGCAGGGACCCAAGGCTGCTGGGGAAAGGCCACTGCTCTGAAGGAGCCACAGTAGCCACAACCTTCACAAAGCAAGTGAGTTCTCCTGCTCACTACTCTGAATTTGTGAAGGCTGCACCAGACTCAAACGCTATGGCTTTAAAACACTTTACATGCGTACAGGGGCATATAAAAAGGACTGCACCCTATAACTCAACAGTACACATTAGGTCAAAGCAGGTAAGCAGTCTCAAATTGTATTTTGAAGCTTTACAAGCAGTTTTTTTGACTGTTAGGTGGAAAGAAAAGAAACCTGAAATGCAAGCCAATTACAATAGCTGCAACAACAGGCGCTCTGTAAGTTTTTTGAAGGCAGGGTTACCAGCTGCCCTGTGAAAACATGAAGATGAATCAAAGATGACTGCCTAAGGTGCTGAGCTGAATTGGCAAAACTGGGAGATAGTTCATAGGAATGCAAGGACAAGGGCAGTACAACCCATTTTTCTACAAGGCATGACCTCCTGCTCTTCCTGGGGACAAGGAGGTCATCTCCGGTAGATGTGGAAACAGACATGGAGAAAGGGATCCCTTCCTCAAGACCATCCTCAGGACACTGTATCCAGAGCAATGGGTGGGCTGCAGAATCCCTATTCAGCTATTGTGCCAGTTATTACATCCCTTAAAATGGGCTCCTTGCAAGACTCTGTTCCAGAAGGATAAAAATGACTCATCCACCTATTTTAAGAAAGGGAAGCAACCATACTCATGGAGAGTGGCTCTAAACTCTGGCAGGGGAGTGAGCACAATTGCAGGATGAAGAGGTGTCAGGCCATGTTAGAGACGTCGCCTCACAGCCGTTTTTCTCACACACTTCCCACTCTGCCCAGAATAGTAAGCATGAGATGAGGAAGGGCTGCGTGCTTCATCTGGCCATTAACTGGCTGGGGATTTCAGTCAGGATTACTAGTCAGGAAAACAAAACACAGAGGAGGACCATGTGATGTAAGGGTCTTCACTTCAGATGAAGAGGCAGAAATCATCCCGGCTATAACCCTGGCTCACAGTGTGATGCTGGGTAAGAAAGCAAGGGTGAAAATCTAGCTTCTCCAGAGAATACCAAGAACTTTGCCATTCCTTTCAGTGTTCTTGTTTTCATTAAAAGGGATAAAACATTCTAAGGAAAGGCATGTTGAAACCATGAAGTAATTAATAACGCTTGTCCTGCTCTTAAAGGGCAAGCAGATATTTTTATCCCTCAGAATTCCCTCAGTATTGAAAAAGTATTTAAAAGAAAATAAATTGTTATGGACTTCTTTCTTCTTTTTTTTGGGTGCAGATTGAATGTTTTTGGCTAGAAGAGAAAAATGAAGTAGTTTACTGTAAGCATTAAGTGAAAAACAAGACCTTAGAATTCATTACAGGAGTGCTACACAAGTTTCTAAGTAATTTTTATACAATATGTAAATATTGAATTTTATAAATATACAATATAAACATAGTTATATACACATTATATACACTATAGAATACATATATATATATAAAATACAATGTTTCACTAAGGCTATGAAACACATGTTCAGATATCACTAATGGAAAACTCAACAAACCAGGACCTGCTATTTATAAAAATATTCCTGCACAATGTTAAGAATTCTGAAGTAGTTCACATGATAGGCTTCTGGGTTCAGATATTTTAAATATGTTTTTTAAAAACAGATTTTAAAAGTCCACAGATTTTGATTTAAAAAAAAAATAAAAATTACAGTTTGATTCTTCAGCTTTCTTTATTTCACAGGTTATGAAATTCCCTTTTCCAGCTAAGTGACTGGGTTGTATGTTCTGCTGGCTGAATTCCATGAAATGGAATTTGTATTTTTATCTATATTATGTTATAAGCCAGTGAGGATTTTTTGGCCACCCCCCAAAACTGTGAGATAAACAGCCTTACCAGGATATCTTCCTTATCTAACAGAGAAAGTATGAAGAGTCTAAATGTTGGATGCTGGAACATTACTCTTCAAAAATTAACAAATTCAGTGGTAAGCAAGAATTTTTTCTCTAATTATTGGGGGGGGGGAGGGCTGTAAAACCAGAAAGGTTCATTGGCAACCTAACGTTCTACACATTGAACAGCCCACAGTGGGACATCAATTGCATAAGGTGGAGAATGGTTCATCCTCCTGTAGTGCACTTGACCTTGAGTAAAAATTGAGCAAAAGCAATGCTACTTGGCAGTATCCCCTGACCACTCCCTTGTAAACCCTCAGGCGACCTGACAGGTTCTATAGACAGGCTGTCCTGGATGGCTTTCAGCCTGAATGTGCTCAGAGCGATGTTGACAGCTCTGACTAAGAGGTCAACCCATGATTAAAGTGAGAGGACCAACCTAGAGGACAGACAGGCAGGACTCTTGTCTTCCCTATAAATCCAGGTGGACTCTTAGGGTAGCTTTCCTTTCATCCAGCTCATAGCCAGACTCTCTTAGGGTTTCCTGGGGCTGCTTATACAAATAATACATATTTAATAATATTTACATTAAGGATTGCAAGGGCACAGCCTTTAGTCATGAAGTGCACACAAAGCCTTGCAGACTTTAAGGCTTCACCGGTGCCACTAACTCAGCTATTTTGCATGTGAAAAATGTATGCCTGGATGAGCTAATGAGACTGAGAGGAAAGCACAGAAAAAGTGCCTGTAGGCAGAGTACCCCATGCCACGCTGCTTTTGCAGTCTCCCCTGCTCCGTGGGACACTGAAGAACATCACTGAGATGCATCACTGCATCACTGAAGTACAGTAAAGCTTGAATACAAAGGGGAAGAGTTTTGACGATTTAATCTACTTAATTGTAAGGTAGTTTGGCTTTTGAGTTCCCTGCTCCTCCTGCTTAGCAGCTCTGCCCTCAGTAGCCTCTCAGATGCTCTTAGTTGTTCTCTCTTAGTGGCACTCGTCCTGCCCAACTTAACTTAAACAAGGTCACCCATCCGTCTCTGCTTCTCATTCCTTCAGTGAGACTGTCTTAGTGTCAGGGGCGTTGCATGGTTTAAGGGAACAGAATTAAGGCCATGAACATCAAGTGCTTGTATTCAAAATGTGCAGTTGTTATGAAAGCAATAAGCCACGGTTCATGTGCAGTACACGTGCTCTAGATCAAGCGCAGAGAGAAACGATGCGATCCAGTGAATGCACCCAGCAGATGCACATAACTGACAACGGCTCAAATAATTAATGGAGTGAAAGAAAAAAAAAGATCAAACCCAATTCAGAATGACAGAGCCATGAACTGACAACTAAACTATATAAAAACTGACAGGGCAAATAGATCTAAAGAGAAAATCTAGGTGGAGGGAATAGGGAAGCATCAGTTACTGGGGAAATTCTTCCAGTTACCGAGGGACATTTAGTGAGAGTGTGTGTGTGCATACATGCACTTGTTCCCAACCGTGTGCTGTCTGCAATGCAGCAAGCTTTGTGCTGTGTCATGCAGACAAAGAATTAATCCTCTTCTAAGACAGGGATATTTACTGAGTGGTTATCTCACTGAAATCCCTTAATGTCCACCCCAGGGACTGGGATGGGTGCAGAGTCGTGACAAATCACATCACTGTTGGGCCTTATTCCTTTGCATATCAGAAAAAAAATTGTGGAGTTTATAATCTTTTAACTTACATGTTTTTTAGCTAATACTTAAAAACTTCTCCAAATCAGTCAATGCTTTCTTGTACTCAGCAGTGACCAGGCCTGTGCCAAAGCCCTACAGAATGATGCCAGTGCTACTTAAGGCTCTCATCTCACCGCTTCATAGGCATAGAGTTACTTCAGGCCAGCTTCGAGTGCTTCTGCTGAGGGTAGCAAGGAGCAGCGGGCTGCCACCTGCCCCATGTGTGTCCACACTTCAGTGCCTGCCATGGTCTGTGAAGGACTGAATTTTTCCCAATGGCCAAGGTTGCCGTCTGATACACTCACAGAGCTCAACCACCCCATGGCTGCTGCCCCGAGCAAAACTGAATCCAGAATCCTTAGAGTTCCCCACTCCTTATTAGTACGTGCCTGTCGCTGACCGCAGCTGGCAAACACACCGATGAAATGTCAACAGGCTCTCCGTAATTGATATTAATACAGGGAATGCTGAGCTGGAGATTTGCCTCCTCGGCCATTCAACTCCCCAAGCTGGAGTCATCCCATAGCGCTGCTCAATGCCATGCATTGACACAGAGCCCTGTGTGCTTTGAGCAACCTCACTATAAAGTCAGCAGGGAACTACACTGAAGATAACTGAGAACAGAAAAAAGACTTTAGCAGCTGCTCTTTGCAGTTAGAAAGGACGAGGACAAGATAGAACATGAACTCAGGACTGGTGTAACAGCTCTCTCAAACTTCAGGGTCTGAAACGCTGGTGTATAATTGCAGAATCACAAGAGTAGGTATTTATTTTTAAAACATTTTTAAAACATCTAACTGCTATGCCTTTTCACTCTTCTTAGTGTATTTCCAGTGAGGCTCTCACATGCATTACAGTACCCGGTGCTGCTCTTCCCAGCCTCTGGCTGTATTTCCATTAGCAAATTGTGCAGCACAATAGGAGCAGCTCTGGAGATAAAACAGCTGGTGCCAAGAACCCAGCACAACTCCTCTGCTCCTTTCAGAACCTTCAGTTAACCATTAGCAGTTGGGATGCACTCAGTGTGCATATGGATCTCAATCTTCCATGTCATTTCTGTTCAACGGGTATCTAGCAGATGCAACTGAAATATGGTGAGAGGTGACTACAAGATTTGCACTCCTAATCTAAGATGAATTAAACAGTGGAGTAGATAAGCCCTCTCTTTCACAGAAACGTTTTCCCGAATTTCTTTCTCATGTGACTTCTTTTGCCTTGCTTTCCTCCTCCTGTTTTCATTCTGCTGACCACTTCTGCTATTTGGCATGACACCGTAATACTGTATCCAAAGCAGTTTCCTGGCTCCCTCATTTAGTCTTGTCCTTTGGCATGTGATACATCCCACTTTTTTATTTCTTGATCTATCCCCATTTTAACTCTAAGCAGGCAGACATCAATAGAAGGTGACCGAATGAGAGTTCAGATGCTTAATGCTTCAACCCTCTGGAAAACTCACAGCTTTTGTGTATTGCCTGTAGTTTGCATAACCCAGAACCATTACTAGGGTCGAAGGAATCACTGATTTTCTAAGGGACTACCTGCACAAGGATGGAAACAGATAACACTGACAGGTTAGAACTCTGAAACTAATACCTGTAAATAAATAAAATAAAAAATTAATAAATAAATAAACAAATAAAAAAGCCTGGCAGTCTTTGAGAAAGGGCTCTCAC
>WUAM01000128.1:1101278-1121503 GCA_024336885.1 Actenoides hombroni
CCTTTGGGGAGGGAGGGGGGTTAACAGAGAGTGTCTGTTATAGGTCTAAGGGGCTGCCCTGACCCTAAACCGTGACAATCTCTCAATGGGGACTTCTGTGCAGATGTGGTGTCAGACCCCATTCCCACTCCCACCCTCTCACTGGTGTTCTGGGGTCACTTACATTCAAGTATTATGAAATACACAAACAGCTCCTGACATTGATGTGTGATATTTTTAAAGTCACAGTTTGGGCATTTATTGGGAATAACTAACAGGAAAAGTAGCACATATGGATTTCTCTAGTGCTTAAAAAAAATAAATCCATTGTGGGAGTTTTCTGTACCCTAAAGACTCAACATGTAGGCTGTGTAGGTTATATTGGTTGCCATCTGGCTCTCAGTCCTACTCTTTGTTTTCAGTCTCTGGGCCATTATGTCTTTGGTAAATAATCAAACATATTTTGTTCTATTCAATTTCTTGTCTTCTGTTGAACTGTTGATTAGGAGTCAAAGGTTTATTTGAACAGGTGATAACTTTGCTGCTTACTGGGTAAAACTGGAATATAGTTTTAGGTCACATCTACATGACAAATATAGTCATGTCAAGCAGCGTGCACATACAGCAACAAGCTAAAGCTTTTCTAAGGCTTTAGAAGGCTTCTGGAGAGTTCCAGACTAGAAGAGCTAAGCTTTTTCCTCCCATTTCAGGGACTAGAGAAGTCAGGATAACTGTGGTCATAAAGTGGGATTGGGGAGCATAGGAGTGGTGACAAAAGGAAACTGAAGTGGGAAGAAGAAGGAGGAAAAACATGGAGCTGGAAAGTGTGCAACTACAACTCACAGTAGGTGCAACCTCTTTCAGAAACTCTTCTGAACCCCAGCCTCACTAATAAGTCTGCAAATATTTAGCTACACTTGCCTAGTCCACTCCATGGCCCCATCGTGAAGCTCTACCCTTGCCCTTACCAAACCACATCCTGCAAATATAAATCCACAGCAGATAAATAACATGGTTGAAAACGTACGAAACCTTGAACTTTTTCACTGAAGGAAGCCATGGAGACTCCACTTGCTGCCTTGGTTGTTCAGCCTCTGTCTCCTTGAGCTGAAGCAGTTCAGGCTGGCACTCTTGGAGCGAGAGAGGCCAAATATATCTTCTGGCTGTCAGCCTGAAATGCCAAGTGGCCACTGTGTCCTTCCTGCAGGCAGCTGTGACGCTTCTAGCATGCCACAGGAATTGTAACAGGACAGATGCAATGCAGCAGAGGAAAGGGAAAATTAAGGCCTATAAGCAAGGAGAAAAATCAGTGGGAGCCAAAAGAAACAGACGAAAGGGGTGGAAGTGGTATCCTTCCATGAAAAATGAGTTGGGTCATTACTACATGGGTCTGAGGGGAATAGTGTTTGAAACCAGTCACTGCTCTCACCATCCTGAGTCTTCTTCTTGTTGTTGTTGTTTTAAAGAATGGTCATTTTACAGTAAATAAACTGTGATAACCCCAAAGCCTTTTCCTCCCTCTCTGTGCCAGAGGAAGCTAAGTTTATCCCAAGCATTTCTAAAACCAAATAGCATTTCAAGGCAAAGTAATATATGGGGTCAGAAACTTTTAAATAAAAGCCAGTTAGAGCTTCAATCCATTTCCACCTTGTTTTTTATTTTTATTGCATTCTCTGAAAGAAAAAGTCTGTCTCAAGCCTATATATTTTACCTGGCTGCCACTTCTTTCCTGCATATTTTGCAGCTTTCAGCTATTATGACCCCATGAGGTTATACTTTTCAGTTACTGATAAACATCATAGAATTAAGCTCCACCAGAGAAGTCAGTATCACTTGGCCAGACAACATCTTCAGAAAACTGCTTGAAATTATTTCCCAGAAAACTTATTTCCTAGCGTTTTAGAGCAAACCTCACCACAAATAACAGGTTCCTCAGCTACTATAGCTTTGGTCTCTGATATCTTCCTGTACTTTATACAAATTATGTCTCTTGCCCTAAAAAAAAAAAAATGTTCTTTAATTCAACACCACAGCCCTTTAACTTTGCTTGAGTGACATGCTGGATTTATCAAAGTGGGGGCTAAATGTCAGGCTCTCTCCTCAATTTAAGCAGCTGTGAAGGATCATAGAATGGCTTACACTGGAAGGGACCTTAGAGATCATCTGATCCAATGGGCAAGGACGCCTCTTAACTAGACTAGGTTGCTCAAGGCCTCATCCAACCTGGCCTTGAACACCTCCAGGGAGGGGGTATCCACAACGCCTCTGGGCAATCTATTCCACAGTCTCACCACCCTCGTACAGAAGAACTTTTTCTGAAGATCCAAATTAAGCCTATTTTCCCTCAGTTTAAAACCATTTCCCCTCATCCTGCCACTGGACACTCTTCACTTGTGAAGAGTCCCTCTCCAGCCTTACTGTAGGATCCCCTCAGGTACTGGAAGGCAATTATAAGGTCATCCAGGAGTCTTCTCCAGGCTGAACAATCCCAGTTCCCTCAGCCTATCCCCGTAGCAGAGGTGCTCCAGCCCCTGGATCACCTTTGCAGCCCTCCTCTGGACTCATTCCAATAGATCTATGTCCCTCTTATGGTGGGGACACCAGAACTGGACACAGTATTTGAGATGGGGTCTCACAAGAGCAGAGTAAAGGGGATGAATCACCTCTCTTGATCTGCTGGTCACACTCCTCTTGATGCATCCTAGGATATGGTTGGCCTTCTGAGCCATGTGAGCATGCTGCTGGCTCATGTTGCACTCTTTGTGATTCAACACCCCCAAGTCCTTCTCTTCAGGGCTACTCTCAACCCATTCTGCACCCAGAACAGATGCAGGACCTTGCACTTTGACCTGGTGAACCTCATGCAGTTTGCATTGGCCCATTTCTCAAGACCGTCAAGGTCCCTCTGGATGGATCCCTTCCCTCAAGTATGTCCACCGCACCACACAACTTGGTGTTGTCAGCAGACTCGCTGAGGGTGCACTCGATGCCATTGTCCCATGTCACTGACAAAGATGCTGAACAGCACTGGACCCAAAACAGATCCCCAAGGAACTCCACTTGTCACTGGTCTCCACCTGGACATCAAGCCATTGATCACAAGTCTTTGGGTTAGACCTTCTAGCCAGCTCCTTATCCACCAGACGGTCCATCCATCAAGTCCATGTCTTTCCATCTTAGAGACAGGGATGTCACGTGGGACAGTGTCAAATGCTTTGCACAAGTCCAGGTAGATTACATCAGTTGCTCTTCCCACATCAACCGGAGTTGTAACTCTGTCATAGAAGGCCACCAGATTAGTCAGGCACAGTTTGCCCTTGGTGAAACTATGTTGGCTGTCACTGTTCACCTCACCATTTTTCATGCGCCTCAGTACAGATACCAGGAAGATCTGCTCCATGAATTTACCTGGCACAGAGGTGAGGCTGACTGGTCTGTAGTTCCCTGGGTTTTCTTTGCTTCCCTTTTTAAAAATGGGGCTTATATTTCCCTTTTTCCAATCTGTGGGAATTTGGCCAGACTGCCAGGACTTCTCAAATACGATGGCTAGTGGCCTAGCAAATTCAGCCGCCAATTCCTTCAGGACCCGCGGATGTATCTCATCAGGTCCCATGGACTTGTGCACCTTCAGGTTCTCTAGGTGTTCCCAGACCTGATCTGCTCCTACCCTGGGTGATTTTTCACTCTCCCAGACCCAGCCAATGCCCTCTGTGACTTGAGTGGTGTGGCTCAAGTGGTTACCAATGAAGACTGAAGCAAAAAAGTCATTGATTATTTTGGCCTTCTCCATATCCTCGGTAACCAGGTCACCTGCATCCCTCTGGAGAGGCCCCACATTCTCTCTTGTTTTTCTTTTTTCTCTGACATACCTGTAGAATCCTTTTCTGTTATTTTTAATGTCTCTGGCCAGGTTTGACTCCGTCAAGGCTTTAGCTCTTCTAACCTTGTTTCTGGTTTCATGAACAATCTCCGTGTAGTCATCCCAGGTTACCTGTCCTTGCTTCCACCCTATGTGGATTCCTCTTTTGTGTTTGATTTTGGGCAGAGGTTCCTTGTTCATCCATATATATATCCATCCATATAAAATGAATGGATATTAAGTCACCTCATAAAATCTCACCTACTTCAGTCTTTCAAGACAGCAAATCGCATCCACGACACTCACCTGCCTTTCAGCAGGATACCTGACTGCAGTGGTCATTTAAAGCTTCATTCTGTAGCTTCTATTCTATTCTAAGACTCTGGAGAAACTTGATGCTGAATTTACAGAATAACCACCCACCTATGACATATCTTCTTACTAGATTCCCATTTCAGTGCCTCAGCCTAGGCTGTAAGTGCCTGCTCACAGCAATTATAGAATGCAGATGGTTTTATCTCAAGTCCACCATATGCATGCTTACATTGTAATTTAGCTCACTGTTCTCAAAGCAGAAAAGCAGACAGGATGTGAGGGCATTCAGTTTGCAACACATGTAGCCCTGAAGGAATAAGTAATCTCTGCAGTTTTCCTCCAAGCTTGAAATGACCTGCTATACATTCTTATTATTTGTATGCTGAAGCATGTATATTAAGTCATATGGTAGATGGGCAGCCACCATGGTAACTGGGTGTTTTTTCATACTACAAAAGTAAAGGACCAAACTCCTCTATTTTAGAAGTTAAATAAACACATCCCAAAATGTTTCACTGGTCCCACTTTGCTGTATTTTGTAAATCAGCTGCACCTCTACAGGCTCCTCTCAAGTCTCCCACACTGATACAACAAAAGGATTTTTACGGTAAATTGTTGAAGTGATAGCAATAGAGAGCCAGGCAGGCAGATCTTTAACTCTAGAGGCACTGGATCATCCATGGGTGTGGGAGGAGAAATTGGCTATGAAGCACATCTTGTTCTCATTAACAGCTTGAAAAGCAAAACAGGTGCAGTGCCCTGATTACAACAGATCCCGCCCAGCTCTGGTCTGACTGATACATGTTAAGTATTACTGAACGTAGTTCTCAATTGTTGGTTTATTTTGGTGGTTGTAATGGTTGTCTGGTGCAGAACAAAGCTTTTTTCTATTGCAATATGCCCTCAAAAGTTCACTCCGCCCTCCCAAACTGTGTTAAAACTGAAGAGATTCAATCTTTGTACTTTATACTTGTTACAGCTGCAAACTGCAATTCTAACGATACATATAAAACATGTGCCCTGCTGTAAATGGGGTTTAACAGTGATGTCCACGATATACAAATGTGTACAGAAGCACAGCAGTAAGAAGGACAGATGCCAAGTCTCAAGCCATGAACATGAGATCCCGAACGGGCCAACTGCGCACAGTTTGATTCAGATGCCGTCCTGATTCAGTTTCCCTCCCAGTGTCATTCCAGTAGAAGACCGCCTCAGTATTGATTTCACATACAAAATCTTCTCACATCAGACACAGGTGTACACGTTTAGCCCTTATTTGCTGTTTTTTGGTCAAAGAGCAGTTGTTAGGCAAGCAAAGTATAAAATGTGCTGTCCTAGCCTTGCATACGTTTCAGTTTTGCAGTAAATGTGTTGTGAGACAGGAGCTGTACTTCTGTATCGTTTTTTTTTTACAGAACTTTTGATTTAAGATGACTATCTGGGCTTGATTCTTTTGCAGGGGGAGGAGAGTGGGTGGGGGCAACATTTTCTGATGGAAAACCGTTTCAGAAAGGAGGGATGCAGGTAGAGGGAAAACACCCAAATTCACTTCCTAGCAGCAGCGATGGCATTGGGAGTGCCACCACTGCAGTTTAAGGAGAGCTTGCCTCATCTTCCTAACCCAATCTCCTGACCACACCCGATGACTCAGGCTCAGCATCCATTATGCACCACATGAAATCCAACCTTCCGGCGCATACCTTTGCCAGGGACCTGCATCTGTTGAATCAGAAAGCAATCACCCGATGCTCAATCTCATTTCACTCATTAGTCCTTGCCTGCAGCTTGTGTACACAGAATTAAAAGGTCATGCATCCTGCCTCTTCCGAGTGCTGTGAGTCAGCTGTAGAAGCTTTGGTATCCCAAGGGTGGGACTGAAGTGGTGGACTGCTATGTGGTGGGAAAAGGTTTATAGCAGGAAAGGATATTCTGAGGTGCTTTAAATCCTGCAGGAGTTTGTGCTGAAGTCTCTTCACTGAAGTAGAGCTTGGTGCATTGGGGCTTTCTGCAACATGCGTGCTCGAAAGCCGCTCTGGAAAACTAGAAATACATTCCTTGTTGATGCTTCCTGAATTACAGTATTAAACAGTACCAATGACCTCATACTCAGTACTCTGATGCAGCTTTGCACTAACTTCATTAATTAACTTCACCATAACCTATCGTACTATTTAAAACAAATAAAAAGCCCAGTCCATTGAATCAGCTGCTGGATACACATTAACTATGTGAGGTTCCGCTGCCATTTTGGTGTCCCCAGAGGCTGTTCCAATTTGGAGAGCAGACCGTCATTTTACTAAGAGTACAGGTGGTCTATGCTACAGGAGTTCTCTCTCTTTTCTACCCTACACATTCAGAAAGCCACATGGCAAGGCAGGAGCACCTTCACCAGCCATGGTAGCACCTCTGACCTGCCCAGCTCTGAACTGCATTGCAGTGTTAGCACAGCAGGGAGGCATCTCCAGTCCTCCAGCACAGGCTGTGGGAACTGAATCTGCGTGGCTCAGAGGGCAGGGATGAGGTGACCACTGATGACACCATCTGCTTCAGGTGGATGCCTCTGAACGAGCATTTATTTTTGTCTCCTGGGTTGGCAGCAAGTAACTCACCAGATGTGGTGAGTGTGCCCAGACATCTGGAATCCTTGAAGAGTCAGCAAAGAGTTAACACAAATCTGAGTAAAAGTCAGGGATCCATACTAGGCTTTGAGTTTTTTCCTCCCTTTCCTGATGTTCTAAAAAGACCCTCAAGCTTTTATACAAGTAATATTTTCTTCTAGCATCCAAAAATTCAGATTGCATCACCTAATGCTCTAGACCAAGCCGCTGAGATAGGGCTCTGCAAAGGAGGGAGCTGGGAAGGAACAATTCAGGTCTCTGATTAACCCTTCACATGGCACAGAGTGAGAAAAGTCAGCATGAACAACATACTAAACATTCCAGTTTTAATCGATATGCCTGGCCTCCACCTTCCCTGCTTATTTAAAAATCAATTCTCTGAGCTAATCAGCATCTGGCCTTTACTTTTCCTGCCTGTGAAAGACTGAATTTTCCCCAAAGGTCTGAGCAACAGGAACTGAATCAGCCCTGAGGCAAAGCACTATCCAGTGCATGAATTGGCAGTATACCAACCAAAACATTAAAGGAGAAAGCAATTAATCTTCACTTTGATTCTTCCTTGATCCTCACGTATAGATTTAGGGTTTAAGGAGGCTTTTAGAGAAATTTCTTGAAAAGACTAGAATCTCATGAGCAGATTCTGTACCTCATGTCTGTGCAAAAAATGAAAACCAGGTCACGGTATAGACATCTAGAACATGACTGAAGTGAGATGTGAGGACTTAGGTATAAAAATTTGGAATGTTTGTGGGGAGACAGCTGCATCTCACAACCTTCACTTCATCACGCTGCTGACTCCTCTCAGGGACCTCCTCCCTATGGAGGTGAGGTGCAGACCAGCAGTGCTCAGGTGCTTGGGGAGCGAGTGACTCACCCTGCCAACAGTCAGTGAATAGTCATCTTAGAAACCTTCCACCTGGGCATCTGCTCCTCAACATCGTATTAGTTCTGGCCACTTCTACGGCTAATTTACAGTTGAGGAAACTGAGGCACGGGGAGGATATGGCACCCCAGGCTTACACAGCAACTCCATGACAGAGCTGAGGGTGTTATCCAGACCTCCTGCTGTTCAATCCCAAGCTTTAGCCACAATATAGTTTCCCCAGAGTTTCTCAGAGACAATGTCATATGGCAGCTCATGCACCAATGTAGATTGAAAATAGTTTTCTCTTACCTACATACATCACCCCTTCTTTAGTCTTCTCTGCAGCCTCTGTCACTCCTTGCTTGGTCTTTTCTGCAGCAGCCACAACGCCTTCTTTAGCGATAGAGAAACCTTTCTTAAAGACATCCATTCTTGCTCCTTGTTAGGGTATTACCTGGACGATCTGAGTGAGAGACAGCAGCAAAAAGCACCTCAAGAGCGGGACTGCAATACGCAGCCTTACCCTCAGCCAGTACTCGCTTTCTGTGGCAGTCGCTGCATTTGCTCTCACTCCTCCTCTGGATGAAGGCAGTGTGGCAAACCCCACAGCCTCCACCAGCTCTTATTGATGAAGTGCTCTGCGGCGTAGCCAATGCCTGTGAAAAGCTGATACTGAAATATTAATGATATGGATCTGCTTGGGAAGATTTAAGAAGGGAGGGGGAGAGGTGGAGGATGACATCGGTAGGTAAGGGACTGTCTGGAAGATTTCCAGACAGAGAAAGCTTTTAAAATACGCTGCAATGCTCTCACTCAAGGATGCTCTTATGTGAAGAGGGAGACTTTTTATCTGAAGAGCTGAGTTCCTGAAAGGGCATCTCCCTGAGGCTGCAGCAGGAGGCAAACACAAATTCTCCTTGTTTCCCGGAAGATGGAGAGCATATAAAGCTGATTGTGTTTGTAGCAAGCAGAGTCGGGTTGCTTGGTCTGGCAGTTACCAGAACCCCCCCTGCACAAACGGTAAGAAGAACATTATTTCTAGCAATTACTAAGAGAAACAGGGAATCAGCTAAAGCCTGGTGCTAAAGTGAAGGGAGCCAAAAGTCCCACTTGCTATGTTGGTCCAGTCTAAAGGCATTTAGTATAAATTATGGGTTTTGCTCAGCTGCACATCCCATTACAACTGTTCATTTCTGAAAAATCAGATGTCTGTTGGGGGAAGTCCTGTTTGTTTCTCGGGGCTGCTGTAGACAGAGCTCTGCTCTACCAGTGAAGAGTGAAATGATGTTTTACACTGATGCCATCACTCAGGTCAGAGGTCTCTTCTGTGGAGCACAGTGGAAAGAGAAAATCATCCAGCGGAGAAATGCTTGGGGAAATCAGACAGTTTGTGTAGAGGATCCATCCAACCTCAACACCTCGCTAGAAAAAAAAAATACCAAAACATATAATCATTAATCACAGTTGGATATGCTAATAGCTTGAACTCAAAGCTAAACTGTTTTCTAAAGTAGACCCTGAGTGGCCCAAATCAACTACTGTCCCACTAGCAAACTGAAATTCAGTGCAAACACCTCTAAAAGCAATTGCTGGTGCAACAAGGTGATAGTTTTTAGATTTTATTTTTTAAATAGTGCTGCATCTGAAACTATGGAAGCCATAGACCAGCAGCCTCTGAGCAAAAAACTTGACCAGCTTGGCCTGTTTTTCATCACCAGGCAAAGAGAATATGAAATTCAGAGGTTTAACTGTGTTATGGGAGGGCAGTACACCATAACATCACAAAGTGTAGTGGTCTATAAGCAACTGCTGCCACAAGTTATCAGTCTGGAAGTGTCAGGTGTGGAATGACTACACAGAAAAGAAAAAAGTCTGAATAAAGAATGCCATGTCTGTACGTACAAGCAGAATGTACACAAACATAGTTTTACTGTAGAATTAAGAATAATTCTTTAGGATTTGAGAGTCTTTTTTTACTCCATACTGAACCAAGTGAAAACTTATTGCTCTAGAAAATAATAGACAGGTTTCTTAATCTTTTTCTCACAGTTAAGTCTCCTTACTTATAACTGAAGAACACATTTCTATCTGAATGTAGAGGAGCCAAATCTCTATCAGACTAATAAAGTTATCAACTGTTAATTTAAAAAAATGCAAGATTCAGAGAAAGGCCATCACAACTTACCAATTACTATAGAGCACTCATCATTCTAAACTGTTGCAGTAAGGAGTGAAAAAAGAATTTTTTTACTAGTTTTCAAAATTTCCTTTGTGTAGCTGATTGACCAGTACCCAAGTACATAGCTGGTGTTCATTTCTGCTCCCAGGGTATTCTTAAACTGAAGATATCTGCATCTCATTGTGCCATACAACCAGTAGTTTAACCTAGCTGCTCTCAGAATCAGTCACAAGACTTCCATCAGGAACAGGCCAGGAGTCTTGTTTTTACTGCATATGGTAAAAAATGAATTTACCATCTTTGGGACTTGCTACAGGGCACATTTACTTTTTTTACTAGGTTTTGAAAGACCATTAAAGCTGAGCACAGATCTTCCTAGGGTTATGGTTTTTACTGATATTTTCAGGAGAATGCCTAAGCTGAAAAGGCTGAGTGAGAAGTGTATTTTCATTTTGTTAAGCTATTGTTCTGTCTTTGTGATTTGTACAATTGATTTCTACATATTTTGCATTGCTATAAAAGGTAAAAAATAAATGAAATATCAAGCCACCCTGGGATATGAAACAGGAATCATCACAAGATTGTATCAGCCAGTACTTGAGTGGGATACTCCTTTCCTGCCTTCTTCTCTCCCAGTGACCTTCAGAAAGAGCTCACAAGAGGCATTTAAATGTTGCTGGATCCCTTCCAAGGCAGCAGGCAGTTTGCACAGGCAATGTTTTGCCTCGAAATCCTTTTAGGAAAGCTCTGGACTCAAGACAACATCACAGGTGATCTATATAGGGCAAGCATCAATAGCTGCTCCTGAATGTTTGCCACCCCATTGCACCTGCAGTACCCTAGTTCTATTCTAAGCAGACCCAATTTGTTGCCAATCCTGCCTCAGGCAAACCTAACAACAGGAGTTAATGTAAGGAACCTTGGCTTTGAGATTTTGCTAGGATCTCAACTTTGTGCCTGATACATTTTCCCCTTTTATTAGATAACATAATCAGTAGCTAAAGAGAAGCCAAGTTCCTATGACACCTGCCAGCAATCTCCTTTCCCCTGTTATCTACCCGGGGAGAAGTCAGTTAAGATAGACATTAAGTTCCCATTTGTTTTCCTATTGAGTTTAATTCATATCACTTTGAAAACAAATTTGTACCTCAGCAAACATTTAGGTGATCTGTACAATACCAAAAGAAAGCCTTGTCTTGACTTGTGCAGTGAAAAAACACCCAAGAGTTGTTCGGTTAACATCTGAATTTTGGCTGCTCAGGCTTGTCCATCGAGTCTTTTATTACTGTGGTTTCTTGAGGATCTCTGAAAAGTGCAGTTCCCCACTTCCCACGTGTCTAAATCTCTCTCTCTCTAGGTGGCTAATGTCTGGAAGGAGGCCTGTGCAAACCCCTCCAGGAATTCCAGAATATGGGCAAGACAAGTCTAACTCAAGTCTTCCTGTTGCCAAAGCACAGTAGCAAGGGAAAGAACAGAATGCAAAGCAGAAATCAAGATTCCCTGTCCCCTGCTTTTTCTTTGTGTCTGCATCAGTTAAACCAGGATTTTATTTAATTTCTCTTCCCTTTTTATTTTTCCCACTTGCAAGTTACTCTGCACACAAAACCTTAACCTTGTCCTTTAATGATGAATTTATGCTGGAGGCTGACAGCTGACAAAAGCTGTCTTTATGGGTGAAGGGAGTGGGATTTGGTCAAATTCTATTAAAGTATTTAAATGGTATCTGATGTTGTTCGAAAGACAGGTAAGGAAAGGAAAGACAGGCTGCTTTTGTGGCTGGTAAATATCCTTCGTTCAGGAAGTTTTTGTATGGAGAATAATATTAACATTAATAGGATCAAACCTTGCTCTGTATAAACAGAAATCCTCTCTCTCTCTCTGTTTATGAGAACTTCAAAATGCAGAAGGGAGAACTGTCTCAGAACATTCATTTTCATGCCATAATGAAAACAACTAGTTCTGTCTGACATCCTTTTGGCAAACAGTTTAGGGCTCAAATCCCTGCATGTACGTTTGCATAGTTAATGAGTAATTTCCTCTGCCAGGGAGTGATGGTCAAGCCATGTTTAAGGGACATATACAAGGAGCAGAGTGCTGCCAGTACAGCAGCCTCTCACGACTGATCTCTGCCATCGAATACCACTGACAGCTTTTGAGCAAACAAATAAAAATATGACCAACAAGAATTCATCTTCTTCCTCTGAAGGACAGAGCATTGAAAGGAATCGCTTCCTAGTCTAGCAACCCCCCTCCTCTTCCCCTGCTTCTCTTCCCTGGAGCTGCTGCACACGCATCTGTGCGCATCGGCAGCGGGCAGGGAATGAGACAGCATTTTCCAGATCTAAAAACTGATGCCTATTAAGAAGTCATTCCCTTGCTGTGCAGCTATCAACAAAACTGTCCTATTCATCTTCCCAGACATAAAATCCTTTCAGTTGTTAAGTCTGCTTCAGAGATTTGGAGCTGGGATATATGAATCTGAAGCAACACATGCTTATTAAAAATCATTCCATCTTTTCTTGGCCTTTAAAGCATTCTTTCCAAGGCTTTTAAAAAAATTATTTTAAATACACAAATTCTGAATTAGAGTCTGCAATTAAGACAGTGAATCTGGAAAATACAAAAGAAACAAAGAAAAAATTCTGAATCCATCAATTGAAAATGTAATTTTTAAGGGCTCTTTCTCCAGAGAGACACTGACTGGAAGAGCCAGCATATTTGCTTTCCAAGTATGTACAAGCCACTTATCAAGCATATTGTTTGGCACTGTTTACTGTGTAGTCACCCACGCCCTACCCAACTGTATCTGCAGGGCTCTGACTCTCAAACAAACAGAAAGGGGCCAAAATGAGATTTTGCATCTCATGCAGATTATCCAGAAGTCAGTGCTGGTATTTGACAACTTGATTATGGAATTGCAAACAGGACATTGAGTTCTCAGGGCAGGCAACGTTGGAGGTGGTCAAGAGCTGTGTTTAATGGAAATGGCTATAATTACCAGAGAAGGTAAGAGTAGTCCTGAGAGTGATCTGCAAGATCCCAGGGCATACCAATGGGTCTTGTGTAACTGGCAATATCAACTCTTTCAAGACTAGTTTGAAGTCTGAAGACTAGTTTGAATAATTTGAAGAAGCATTTCTCAGAAACACTTGGTGGAAAAGTATTTTCATGAGTAAAGGCACAGGAAAAAAAGCCACTAATGACTGGGGACCAAGAGGGGAGGAACGATATCTGTCACCTGTCAAATTTAGTTGCCAAAATAAAGAGGGAGTGGGGTAGGGGTTTTTTTGTCTATCTGTTCTAAGAACTGCTAGAAATGTCTGAGAAGTATCAGAGCAGCTCCACACATCTCCACATTGTTTTTTTCACCTCACTTACTGACAGGGTTTCAAGTATATTTTTGGAGTAACACCTATTTCCAGTTAATTTTTCAAACAGTGTTTTAAATTTGATTCAGCTCCATTCAAGCAGTAGTACCCTGCTCCATAACGTACACCAAGCCTAAACTAGGCAACTGAAAACTGAATAGGTATCTATTGACGTTCATTGGTTTACAGTCGTCTTTCTCATCTAGAAGCTACCTCCTAGAAGAGACTGACTTCAGAAAGCAATGAGCAAATTCTTACAGCAAATGACCTTGTATGTCTGCTTTACCTTGTTCCATGCTGAGGCACCAGCTCAAAATAAAAGATGCAAAGTTGTGGTGTATCTTGTTCCTAAATAGGTGCACTCCTCATACCCATTGCTCTACAGATGTTAAAGCAAGAAAACTTACAGCTCAGTCTGCCCATACATCTAATGTTGTGAACCAACGGTGTAATCTGAGTGTGTATTCAGACACCCCGAATCAAAACAGCTATTAGACAGAAACAACTAGTATTTAGTAAGGAAGATCCTTTGCACAATCCATACCTTCCCTGTGTTCATGGCAGCATCCTGTGCTATGCCCATCACAAGGAAAGACACGTCAGTCCCCGGCATGCTCAATATTTTAACATCTTTCGTAACTACTACCAAAAAGTCATGCTAAATTATGAACTTGCAAATGGCTGAGCAATCTGTGCTTCCTGAATGCTGTGCTTACAGGCAGCACCGTTGCAAAGGCACAGAGAATGAGTTCTTGCACCTGAAGGAGAAGCAGATATTGTGAGCCAGGAGAATAGCAGAGAAACACTGCCCCACCACTAGGGAGGTATCACATCCACAAAGAATAAAGATTTTGATGGATGAGTTAAGTGGAAACGTATATATTGAAACACAAGTCCAAAGCGTTTGGAAGTAGGTCACCAGTTCTCTATCTGTGGCACAAAATCACTCTTCTTCAAGCCACAATCACACAGCGGTTCAGGGTATAAGTCTGTTGCTTGTTTTGTCTCATGTTTGTTTCAGTTCCTTCCTGATAAAGGGTCTTATTAAGCAAACAAACATAATGCTTAGGTCATATCCAGTTACTTGTAAGAAAGGCACATTAGTATGTGAAACATGGCACATAAAATATTCACACATTAACATACATTATAGCAGGATGCACACAATTCTGAAATAAAAACAGCAGGAAGGAACTGAGGGAAGTTGCTTATTTCTTTCAGCCTTCAGTCCAGAACTAGTGATTTCATCTCCCCAGACAAGTGACTCTAACAGGAAGAGCAGGTTTTGCCCTTAAAATTATAAAAACCTCTCTACCTTTCCCCACATGCCACCATCACTGCCCTAGTGCTTAACTGCTCTTACGCAGTGGTGTCTGTCACAGGTCAGTGAAGGCATTTCTGCAGTTTCCTAGGTTTTTCCATTAAGCATAAAAGAGGGGCAATCAGAAGGAGCAGGGTAAGGAGATGCAAATTCTTGGCCTTTAATAACAAGGCCTTCCAAAATCCTGGAGAGATTTTATCCTCTGTTTTTCAGCTGGCATTGGAATGACTCCAGAAGATCTTCACATTTAATGCTCTGCGGGGCTGTGCATCTCATCATTCAGTCTGAGACATGATCTAGCAGTCCTGCACCAACATTCCCACTTCTTTTGTCAGTGGACCAGCATTCTCCTTCATTTCATATTTGAAAATGCCAGAAAGCATCACCCCGCAGGACAGTGAGAAAAGGAATACAGTTTATGATAGCAACAAAACTAAAAGCAGCACCATCAAGTAAAGCAAAATCAGTAAGAAAACTACATCCAACCTCCAATAGCCTTTTGAAATTTATTATTAGGATGGGGTGACTAAGTTAGCTCTTTACAGTAGCTCTTCACAACTGTTTTTTTATAACAATAATTAAAAATGCACAAAAAAATAAATAAAAATCAAGCATGAGATCCAGAGATGACAATCCAAACAGGAATTCTTCAAAATGCTCAATACCTGACCTCTCTGAAGGACTACTTCAGGAAAATCTTCCACTTTGATGAGAACAGAGTATGATTCACAGAGATATTTTGCAAAGACTGCACAAAAATGGATGTTTGTAAGCAATTTTTTGCTGTGCATTTACTCTGAATCCCTTTATGCTTATAATTTGTTGTACATACCAGGAATATTTTGATGCTAAAGCCAGGGTATTTCAGACTTTAAATTGTAGAAAAAAACCTCATAAGCAGACACTGGAGCAAGCAGGTCTGTGACGTTTTCTGGCACTGTAATGAGAGTCTGTTACACCACTCAATATTTTCTTTCCTTTCTTTTCTCTTCCTTTCCTTTAAGCTAACATCCTTTTCCTGTGCTTGAGGGAGAAGGCAGTTGATAAAAGCTGAGTTCCTGTTCACAGATAAGTTTAGAAGGCAGCCAAGCTCAGAAGTTCCTTGAATAAGCTATATTCCTACCACCTTTTTTTCCTCCCTCTGTCAGAGACGTTTGAGCCCCACACAGGAACCAGCCTCACATTGTTCACTAGCCACGGACATTTTCTCAGTAGCTGGGAGGGTCGAAAGCTTTTTCCGCTCTTTGTTACAAACCTTTTTTTTGTTGCTTTTTTTTTTAATTTTTCCTTCCTTCTTCCAACTTTCCAGTTAAAGAATATTGCTGGTGCATTCCTGAATTAATCCAGGCTGAGCTTCAGAGAAGAGAACAAGTGTAACTGGGTGGGAAAAAACCCGACAATGCTAGTGAAGCTTTTGCTCCTCTGTAGTACAATAGGATTGGCAAAGCTGGCCAAACACTCAGACCATCATGGATATCCTGATGGTTCAGTGCACAGCAAAAAGCCACACATTTCTGAGATCTCCGCATACCCCCAGAGGACTGCTCTGTCACACGAGGAAGGAGGTCATTGGGAGGCAGAAGGGCTCAGGGAGGATACTCAAGATTACCCTTCAAGCGTGATCTCATCACACTGGGAAGAGAGACAGGATTTTGAAGCTGCAAGCCCACAGCCCCCAAATGGGTAAGTACTCTTGTGTGTCTGTCTTACGTGTAATGCTAGAGCAATCTTGTCTGATAGCTTTAAATCCTGTTAATAAACAACCATTTGCAACAGAAGTTTCCCATTAAAATATTTTCAGTTTTAGGGATCAGACTATATCCAAACAGGAGAGCTTTAAATGTTTTAGCTACAGAAAGAGGAATCTGACTTGCTTGTGGAGGGTGAAGCCACAAATGGGACTGTCTCTCTGCCTACTCCAAGAAGTCAGAATAGGGCTAGGGGTTTGTACATACCTGGCAGATGTGAAGCCTTCCAGCTCTGCTGTAGCACCGTAAAACAAAACGCTATTTCTGACAAAGCAGAACTAGAGGAAATTCATTTACTGACTTTTTCTCATCACAAACTAATGTTGATTATTTTTGCTGATCAGGGCAACCTTTCCCATCATCAGATTGTGCCTGGCTGCAGACTTGGGCCTTAGAAATGGAGAGGGAAAGAGAATGGCGGGATGTTAGCAAAATAAAAATAGTGAGGAGTAAATATAACAAAGTAAGGAATAATAAATAAGTATGGAAATGACTACAAATTCAATCCCCTAAAAATTTTTTTTTATGATAGTGAAATACTTCTCATGGTAATCTATAGCAGAAAAGCAGCCACCCTGAGTGGAAAGGCATGTACTTCACTAGAAAGATTTCCAAACACCATGATTTGTCTAAGTTTTACAGGGCATGTAAGTAGGTCTCTAAATGTTTAAAAGAGATGAAAACCAAGCAGGACAGTGAATGAATCTTTTATAGCCCTGATGGATGGGTACTGCAGAGCCCTGTTTGGGAGAGCTGAAACAGCAACACAGTGAGTGCTGTTCACAGCTCAGTGCTTTAGGATGCCCTGGTAATTTTCCCTTCAAATGCTCTTGAGGAAAGGAAAAAAGGGAGATGAAAAGAGATGATAAAACCTTGCTCATGCCATGCTTCCCTTTCACGAAACCTAAAGTATGCAATCTTTTTTCTAATCTCACCTACGTGTAAAATGAAGGCCTCCCCTCTGCATGTAGCATGGTGAGTGTATTAAAACCCTGTTGTCAGTCATACTACATCTTCCCCCAGAACTGTACCTCCCATCATTAACCTTAAGTCATTTTCTAGAGCCTTTAAGTGTCAACTTCCAGTTTCCTGATAGGTAGTATGCAATAACGACTGTGTACTGTTAATTTACCAACTCCTGGTCAATGGACTTCAGACACCGTCAGAGAAAGGAAAACAAAGGCCAAGTGATACTCTGGACTTCTACATTATACTGCAAGATGGTAGTCATTTGATTGCTGATTGAAATGCCCAAAGTGCTCTGAAAACTGTAAGTACAATCAAAATTCAGTGGTGTAAAAAGGTGCACATATAGGTCAGCAAGATGTTATAATATACTGTCCTAACAGGGATTTCTTCCTTTGCTATGTAACTGCGTTCAACACCAGCTTGTGTAACCCAGTTCAACACCAGCTATTACGTTAACTTCCTCCGGAGAAGATAAATACTCCCCCCTTTTATGGAAATATTTGCACAGAGTCAAATCATACCGTTCTTCCCGATTATAAAGCTATGGTGATGACTACAGGCAATCTAGCCTGGCAGAGGCTTTAAGGTATTAGTTCTTTTGCTAAAGCTATCACATTTATAATTTATAGTGCACACAAGCCCAGGAAACTGGTACGTCTTACGAAAGAAAAATGAAACTTTGAGAGGAACTATGTCCAAAAGCGAGGGGAGAGAGCATGAATAAGAAGGGACAGCACAGATCCCTTTGTAACTGCACTCCAGATTGTAGAAGTCATTGTAAATGGTTGAAGGAATGCACCTTCAGAACGTGAAGTCCTCAAGTGCATGTCAGGTACTCATGGCTGGAGTACCCTGCTGTGCATAGCCAAGAAGCTGTCATGAATTTGGTATTTCCTCCCTACAAGTGTGACACATGCCCTGGAAAAAAATGTTGAGAAACTCTCTCTAAAAGGGAGAGAAAGAAGAAAAGCATAAGGAGTTAATTAGGAATTAAGAGATATGAGAAGATAAAGACGTGACATAAAAAAGCCTCAAGTGATGAATAATTTTCTACCAAAACTATGTCCCACTTCTAGTTTGATTTTGAAATAGGAAATTACTTTATTTTTAGAACTAGGAAACAAGCAAACAACAAAATCTATAGTAATTTTATCCCTGAGACAAAGTTTTGACTTCCATCACTTTTATTAGAAAATTATTAGTTTTTTCCAACCTCTTGATATTTTCCCTACGTATTAGGAATAGTGGTTGTTATAAAATATTCTTTAGAATAAATAATAATAGTATTATTTTTCTTATTGCAATTATTTGAGTAATTGAGACCATCATGACTAATATGTCCAAGGTAATTGTTAGACAGAATCCTCTGGTTTCCGTTTCAACATGTAAGGTGAAATGACTCATTAGATCCCAGTCAAATGCTTGGATATGTTACTTTACTAATGAATTCCTCTCAGAATAACAAGATGATTCTAATAGGAGCTTTAAAATAAGAAAATTAGTAAGACGTCATTGGTTTTTAGATAATTTTCAAAAAGAGAAGGGTGTGGATAATAATCCTCATTTCAACTATTCTTTAGCGGAAGAATTAGGCAACACTTTAGTAACTGAGTACTTGCCCGTATCTGAAGAAACAGGAGAAGCTCTTCACATTCAAAGTGGATGAGTGTTTTTATATGTTACTTAAAAATCAAAGTGATCAAAAGAGGTCAATTTTCCAAAGCAAATCACCCCTTTTTTTTTTTTTTTTTTTTTAATTTTCTCCCCAGCAGCTGTGCCTCGTACGAGCTGATTGGTTTGACTTTAGATATTTTATTCTGTGGCTGAGGTAAATGGATCCATGTGTACTCAAACTTTCAACAGAATTAAAAAGGGAAATGAAAGCACAAGTATATGAAAATATCTGTACCATGAAATTGCTGAACTATATTAGCATGGATGATGAAGAATAAAAACAGGTTCTAGATTTTGTAAGTACTCAATGCATAACACCCAAAGTAGATAATAAAACACCCAAAGTAGATAATAAATACACTTTCCCTCTTCATTTCCCATATCAAACAGATGCCTATGCAGAACTTCACAGAAATGCTCTGTTGTTACTGGTGGCTTTCCTGTGTGTGCATACAGGCAGCTAAAACAGAGCTTGAAAATCTGCATGGGACATGATTAGATATGTGGAAGTTCTAAAAGCAACCCAGTAAATATCAAATAAGAGCTTGCATTAGCTCATCACCCACTCTAATATTTACCATTAGGTGGAAACAATTCAGCTGCTGTCTGATCAAGTCATATTGAAAGGGATAATAAATAGGTCAATGAGATAGTACACCGCTATTGTTATCCTGACAATTGCTATGTGGATTACACACCTAATAGCTTATGAAAACTTGTCAGAAACTAATAAGCCCTCCTGGGGATCTTTCTTTCTTTAGAGCACCTTCCATCAAATACTTGGTAATGACACATGCCTGAGCAAGGCATGGTGCTGAGCTGACCTCAAGGGAGTTAAGGCAAGGGCCATGCATACATACAGCTGTGTGCCTTCCCTTAGGCTATACAACTCAGACCCAGGCAGACAGAATTGGCCAGCACATCCTTCTCTGTGTGGCTGTATAGGGGCCAGGAACGTGGGGAACCAGCCTTTGAAAGGAAGTGTTCCCTGGCCCTGGAAAGAACATGCCAACTTCTCTGTACACTTGTCATGAACTTAGTTCTGTTGATCAGAGATCCATGGAAAGACCTCTATTGTAATTACACTCAAGTGGGCTTGTTTTCTCACCCTACAAGCAGATTATTTCTTAAATCAAGCAATGCACTGAAGCACCTTTAGTAGAGCACTGTAGCCTAAGGCTATCTTTGCTCAGCACTGAGCAAAATCTCAGCCAGCTGACTTTAATCTAATCCATGTGCTCACAATACCAAGAACAGTCAGACTGACAACTCAGATTTCATATACTTAGTGTTCGTATTTCATTAAAACAATAAAATAAAATAAAATAAA
>WUAM01000128.1:1121603-1166097 GCA_024336885.1 Actenoides hombroni
AACCCAAACGACAAAAAAAATTTAGAAGCAATCATATTCGCATCCCTCCCCCACCCAACACCATCTCCCCAACCAGAAGGTAATCACCTCCACAACCAGTTTGCACTTCTAAAGAAAATAAAATATCTAAAAGGTGCAGCCCCACCACAGCCTAGCTCTGACAGCAAAGCCCAAAGCTGCCTGTACCCTCAATCGGCCTGACCTGTCTGTCAAGTAATACTGTAAACTAGAGCACTTAAGCATTCCAGGTTAAAAATAGATTAGGAAAATGCAGAGGTTATTTTTAACTTTCCCCCTTCAGTAACCACAGGGACAGAGTTGGTTCCCAAACAGATGGCTCACCCAGTAAGGGAGAAATGGATTGTGGTGATCAGACGGGAAGGAGCAAAGCAACTAAAGCTGGTTTCCTCATCTATGACAAAGTCTCACAGATCTACTGGCTTTCCAAAAGTATAATCATTGCCAAGTAGTCCCTGTTTGGGATTTGCCCTATTAGTTGGGCAGTTTTCATTCTTTCTCTTTAATCCACAAACACACATTCAGTCTTGTCATTACTGGGATTTTTCTTACAATTACAGCATTTCTGGGAATAAAAAAGGAAAGAACAGCCAAAAAAAATCCCCAAACCCCACCACCTGAACTATAAAGAAGAAAGGCAGAAATCTTCAGCATGAGTAAATCCTTAATTGCATTAACACATTTTGAGGTTTGGACACATGTTTTTGTGAAGTTCCTCTTGATTAGAGGAAGGCTTCCTGATATCAGCCACGTGAATTGTTATCTCACTGAAACAGACTCCTCTTCCTCTAACTCGGCACCAAGACAGCCACACAGAATCAGGCCTCTTTTTGTGACTACCCAGCATGTCAAAATACAGAACAACTATCCTCCAAAGTGTAGACAAGCAGAGAAAATTCAAATCAGTCAGAACAACACTGCATCTTAATAGTTTGGGGGGTTTTCTTTTTCTTTTTTTTGTTTGCTTTTACAGGAAACATCCAACGATTTGATTAAGAACAGTTTCCCACTGACTCATCTATTTTGTCACAACTTGACAGGGACTTTCTTAGGATGCTTATGGGATAATGAAATTTCCCAACAAAGGAGCACAGAACATATGCTTAAAATAAACCAGGTTTGGATGAAATGCAGCTAAATGTGATCGTCAGCCCCTGCCGTCCTGCAAGCTAGTGGAATGGCCCTCGAGTGCTCAACAATAGCTTCCACAGTGCCAAGTTCACTTTACAGAAGCAATGGTTTCCTATCAAAGTTTGGCACTTGGCTCCTTTCAGGACTTTAGGAAACTCTCTGATATTTGGCTCTCGTTGAGCTGCACATCTGCAGGTGGAATGGCTTCCCATTTGATGTGAAGGACACAGCTTCACTGCATGCAACACAGGAGTTATCCAGCCCTCTGTGCCCAAAGGATTGTTTTACTTCACAGCTCATTAGTGCAAGCTGCAGCAACTCATTCTTTGGGGAATGGAATCCCTTCCCTTTGAGGAAGGGATCTCATTTCAGCATAGCCACAGAACCACCATGAGCACTATTTCCATGTGGATCTGACATCTTCCTACTTGTGCAGGTCCCTTGAATGAGTGATCAGTAGCCAACCCTGAACAAAATTACACTCATGCCCAAAACATGACCAGGGCAAACCTTGGTGCACTGTGTCTATATCCTGAGTGCATGCTCCCTGGGAAGCTTGTCTTCCCACACATTTTTGGCTCACTGGCATCAGCACAGTGGTGCTAGTAGGTGGCCACTGGCTGCGATTCCTGTTTCAAGGCACGGTCTGACAAAGGAGTGACCATGTTATACTAGGGGTGAACATAAGTCTGTAAGAATCAAAAGATGAAATCCAAGTGTAAGCTGAACAGGCTGTAGAGCTTCTGTTGTGAGGAAGATAATATGAATGAGATGATGGCAGTGGATGCTTTGTGAAGAGGAAAAACCTCTTGCATTTATTTCTCTGAGGTAGCTTGTACAACAGTGGGATTTGGCTCAAGACCAGTTTCTAGCCAAGCCTGCTTTCTCTTGAGCTCCTGCTCCCAGTAAGGCTACAGGTTCAGGACTGGATTTGCTCCGAAAGTCTTCACTGCACTCAATTTTTAGGACATTCATAAAAAGATACCTCTGTCTTAAAACTGATGTGCATAGTCCTAGTTTAGATTAACTTAAATATGGTATTTTACCTCTGTTGTATTGAAGCTCTTTTTTCTTAATGGTGAGAATTTTGCACTGAGGGAAAAACAGAACATGGATTCCACAGCTAAAGCCTCATTCTTTTTTTCTGCTTCAATTGGTCTAAATCAGGAGTCATTCTGTACAAATCAGTGGAATATTGCTTGTTTAAATTAGAAGAACATTGTCATCTTGTAGCACATTTAAGCACCAATAATTGCTTATCTGGTACCCTTTGCAGTGTATAGAAAGGGAAAGTTTTATGGACCTGAAAAGTTTTGTGTTCTGTCAGTGGGAGACATAGGAATGGCTGGACAGGAGTTTTCCAAGTAATTATAGAAACTAGCCTCCCTGAGAACAGAAACCTGAGGAAACTGATGTGAAGGACAATCCAGTTGTACTAGTACAGTCAAAGGAATAATTAAACTTACAGAAAAACAACGTCCTAAAGCTTTTGTTCAAGCAAAAATTCCACTGACCTTGGAAGTGTCTAAAATTATGCATTGCAGTGCCAATCATGAGAACATGACTTACACACCTTATTTTTCTTAGTTACGTGAGCTGGGGAGCATTACTCACAATCACTGCCATGCTGCAATTGTCAGTGTAGCAATGTACGAAAAAAGAGACCACCCTATCCATATTCACCTGAGCAGAATGACAGTTACTGCAGATCAGCCATCTTGCTTTATCTCCTGGTTCTGTGGGTTTTATTTAGTTTGCCATGATAAAAGGTGGCACAGTCAAATCCTAGCATCAGAGATAGAACTGCCTGCAGTTTGCTATGTTTCAATAAAAGCAGAAGTATTATCCAACATAAGAAAAAGTTCATTTTAAGATCAGTTTTTAGTTTAAAGACCTTAAAGGTTCAAATAAAAGGACCTTGAGCTAACCTAAATTTGCTGAATCTGATTTAAATACAGAATGCTTTGTCATCAGTTATATTTAACCTTAGACAGAAGAATACACTTGCCTCAAAATAAGGCAAAGGGGGATAGAGGCATGTGGAGGCTTTACTCACCAAGGATAGAATAAAGCTTAGGGGAAACAAACAAACAAGAAGTCTAGTCTAGTGAAGAAAATTATTCAGATACATTTTTTAAAACCAAACCAAAACAAAAGGATTAATTAGCTTGGACTGTAAAACAGGAAAAGCAACTGAACAAATGAAACATCTGTACCCCTGATTTTGTTGGGGGTTCCCTCGAGCATTGCTCTAACTTGCAGTATTGTGAACTTTGCCATTCACCAGACTGGAGAGAAAGCTCTTCTGCCATCCCCGTATGAGCAATTTATTTCTACTCTCTCTCATTTACTCTCTCTCCTTGGCAGCAGATGCTTGGGTCAAAAAGAAACTGTATTAAAGAGAATAAAAGCAGAGAGTGTTAAGTTGGTTATATATTCAGCAAATGAAGCAACATAATTAAAAAGGGGAAAAAAATGCAGAAGCAGAACACAAAGCTGCTGTGTTCCAGAAACCAGATGAATAAAGAAAGTGCTATTTGTGAATGAGCAGCTCTTTGAAACTTCATAGCCTGATTCAGAGCCCACTGGTGCCAGCAGAACTCCTGCTTGCCTCACTGAGCTTTAGATCAAGCCTTTCTCAGTCTTTACATTGTTCCACTTAACATTAAAGAATCACATATTTTCCCTCAAGGTTAATATAGTTAAGGAGTATTTTTAGTTACAGATTGCAAAATTTCCTTAAAGGAAGCATTTGACAAGATGTTGAAAAAACACTGCAATAAAGGTTTCATCTTTGGGCATGTGTATCTATATTGCAGCTCATTACAAATGGGAAAGATAGGCATTATTTAAACATTTGATGGAAGAATGAATTTTTATAAGCTTCAGGAAACCTGAAAGCACTAAAAGCTCTGTGATTAAAACTAAAACATTGTATTATGTAGCCCTTCAGCTTCACAAATATGCTTTTAAGATCCAGTGAGAGAACTAGTGAGCAGACATTAAAGAAAAATGGACATAAAGAAATGGGACCACCATTAAAGGAACTTTGGACTGAGAGTCTATCAGATTCCCTTTTTTTCATGCTATTCATTCTGCATATTGCTAATAACTGTTCAAAGTAGGCATCAAGTTGAGATTAACTATTGATTCAATTTCTGATACAAAGCAACCCCTTTCTATGAGTGGGAAGCCCACCACAGGTTTTGAAAAGGAATCCTTGCATTGTCTATTATATGTGCATGCACATTTACATGTGAAATACTGCAAAAATACTCAGACTTAACATGATGTCACATTCTTGCTCATACATGTGTTGGTGCATGTAAACATTTGGTTTAGATTTGTATAGCTTACATGACTCAAAGGCCTTGTTTTGCAGCTGTGTATGGTGGGAAAAACGGATCAGCCCAGATGATGATTCATGGGGCGTGGACTGTTTTCATTAGGAAAGAACAAAACACTAAAGCCTATTTTTAAAGGAGGTTTCCACACTGAATGCAGATTCCTGCCTGGGCTTGGCAGGCATCTTGTGGGCAGACCCAAGATACCAACGATGCCAGGGAGCTCTAGCAGCAGCACCCTGTCACTTTATTTCTTCAGAGAAAAAAAAAAGTAGAGAGCATTTGAGGAGGAAAAGCCACTCCCAGCTATGGCTTGCTGGGCACATGAGAAAGTACAGCCTAAATACAAGAAAAATCAAGTCTGTGTTTCAGAGTTACTCATCCTACACCAACCCCTGAAAAGTGATGCAGCCTCATAAGGCCTGTCGGACTTCTGTACACCTTGGAGGCAGGCATCAGCCAGAGCACATCTGTTGGTCTGCTGGCTTTAGCTGAATCTCCTGGTGACACCAGCAGAGCGTTTGGCCCTTGAGGAGCAATGGAACTTGAGGATTTGTCTTCTGGATCAGTCCCATAGGAAACAGGACTCCCATTGATAGTAGGCACAAATATTCCTCCGGTCATTTGCAAAGGCCTTAAAATTACAGCTCATCAAAACAGCTGTTTTGGCTTGACATCCCAGCAAAGGCTGGAGCAGCCTGCTTTCCTGTTCAGCTTGCCCAGCACCACAGGCTTTGCCAGATTCCTGCCCCCCTTTCTAAGAGATGAAAGGTTTTGCTTGCATGAATGCTCACTCAAATCACAATCACATTTTCCTTAAGAAATGGGGAGAAAAAAAGGCTGTCTGTGTCCCAGTAAGCCTGGGGAACTGTTCCCAGCTAGCCCAGGCTGTCTGCGCTTTCCTCCTGATGTTTCCAACTTCCTTGCAGCTTCTTCCCCTTCTCCTGGCTGTCCCGGCCACTGTGGCCACAGCTTCTGCTTTTGCGCAGAACTCAGTTCCCCATTGCTTCTGCAACTGTCTCTAAGGGACAAACTTTTTCCATATATAATGATTATGAGAGATTTGGTACCCATGTTCCCACTTAAAAATACACTGCCTAAAGTTCAGCTGTTATTAGACACAGCTCTCTCCCCCACACAATGCTCTACTCCGTTACAGACAAGCTCTGACAGACTCACGAAGTACAAGAACCTCCTAATGCCTTCAAATACCCCAGATTACATGATCAGTACTACACAAGGTCTGGTATTACTTTCGTTCTGAGAAAGTAGTGCTGATTTCTTGCAGGAAAGTAATTTAATAGTACACATTTAGTAGTACATCTAAAAGTACACACATAATGGCATATAAAACTACTCCTAATTTTTCTCCAAGCTTCATTTAAGCAGATATGCTGCGTATTTTGACACCAGCAAGCTCTAAGGCTGCAAAGATACTGGATGCTGATCTGCTGGAGGTAGAACAGAAAATCACCTAGAGATATTGGGGGGGGAGGGGGGGGAAGGCATGTGAAAATAGCACCTGCTCACCCATCAGATTTACTCTCGGGCATTCCCGATTTCTAGTGACTAACTTTTGAGTGCTGAATTGCCAGCAGCAGTATCAGGAAGAACACTGTTGAAAAAAAACCCATAATTACCAGTTCTTGCCATTGTTAATCTACCGGTCACATGGCCACCTAACATAACAGCGCAGCTTAGTCTTTGAGCACATGGTCTTCAACCAGGAAAGCTATTTTCATGACTATTAGAGAGCTGTTTCCTATGTAGCTGCTTTACCACGATGATGAAAGCCCCAAACCCCTTTTGCAACTGATTTCATGCCAATCTTCCCACCTGAAAAATGACACCGTGACTTAAACCGTGGAGTCTGGTGTTTTGGTTCAGAATAGTTAACAGCCACACTCCAGTGAGCACCAAGGGATGCTTAGAGGAGCTGCAGGTTCTGCTGCAAAAGGAAGAGCTGGGCTTAATGGGTCACTGAGGAAGGTGGAGCTCTTTGCAGCCTGGCTGATGCCCGGCTGTCATAGGCTGTAGAAGTTCATGGCTTCAGAACCTAAACCGCAGAGGCTGAGATGCCAGAGTTGGTGTGCTGCTGTAAGCCCCTCATCCCTCCAAAAATGTACCTCCATTTGAAAAAGTGAAGTAGGTCCAATCTCTGCTTTTATTTCCCAGGACAGGAACCAGTCAGTTTAACTGTGTTACCCTGGCAGCTTGTTTGAACCTATCTATATGGAGACATGGAAAAGTTAAGGTGAATTAGCTGTAACAATGAGGATCGTATATATTTTTCCATTTCTCTCTCCCCACTGCTCAAGCCCACCTTTTACCTCAAGAAGAGGATTAGCACACTTTAACATCAGTATGTTGTTCAGTGGTATGGCAGCTTCCTAAAGGCCCTGTGTGCAGACAGTTCTCAAAATAACCATTGTAGGCACTCTCCGACAACAGGCAGGACATGCAGTCAAACGTGTGTGAAACAAAAGGCCCCAAACTGTCTTTAAGACAAGTCATCTGTAAAATGCAATTGCTGGATCAGTGACTGAAGGTTCTGTCGCCAGAGTTAAGCAGTGGGAGAGCAGGGACGCTGTAGCTTCTTTGTCCAAGCAAAGCTGCCACCTCCTTTTCCTGCTTGTCACTATCCGTAGAGAATGGTAGGACCCCCTGGTGTTTAACAGCTGAAGTTCTGTAAACACACTATCTGAAACAGTCTGTTGAATACATCCATAGTTTATTAACAGTAATTGCAATTACTGTTTAATCAGATGCTAATAATAATTTTTTTTTTTTTCATTTCCCACTGTATTTATTACTCCTCACTTCCTAACGTTTCTGATCATGGATTTTAACCATCAAACCTCTACCAACAGTACACTTCCGTAACTTGACTCTAAACTCTTGCCAAGGAGGAGGCTCATCTACACTCTGGCATTAATAGATGCCTATATAATTCTGACTTGGTCTAAGGGGCTGCCCTGACCCTAAAGCGTGACACTTGGAAAATACTTACTTGGAGTAAGACTCACATGTCCTTGCTAGAAGCATAAAACTAAAATCCAAGAAAACAACTCTCATTTTTCCAATATTGTTGTCCTGCAAGTGATTGGAAACATTATTTCAAAGCTAGTCTAATTAATAGAATCCAATCAGTTACTATATTATCTTGAAGAAGTAATACTTACAAATGCATTGACTACTAATGGAGCTCACGCTGGATTGCATTTTCAGAAGCAGTCTGCCTCAACCTGATGAGTCAGTCATTAGACGTCTGAAATGAAAACACGCCAAGAAAGGCAATTTGACATTTAAAGTGACATTAACCTGTAGGTTATCACAGGTTGGAAATTTCTCCTGCTAAATGAAAGGACTGGAAATGGAACTAATGCATCAAAGTTCAGACAATCAGCCCTTTTGTAACAAACTCAGATAAAGATCCCAAATGAAAACAAATGAACTGGGAGTGGAGGGAGAAGCCAGCAAGCACTTTCCACTGTCGTCATCATCTACTGAAATAAAAAAAAAATAAAAATAAAAATAAAATAAATAAATAAAAAAAAATAGAAGGCTCTTCTGCATTTCACTTTCCATTGTCACTGTTACAAGCCAAGACTTAAAAAGACCTACTTCAAATTCCTTTCCCATGTCTGTCTTCCACTAGGAACTGGTGTTCCTTCATGCAGTCCCGTCTGGTAACATACATAGAAGCCTGCATGAAGGAGAAGTACATAGTCAACTCCCAACAGCCCTGTAAAAACAGAGCACCAGACTGCCAGAAAATCATGTAAGTATACTAAATAAAACTGCTGCAGAAGATGTATTTAATGAGACTTTAAAAAGAAATGTAAAGCATTAACTCGGTTTAATACAAAAGTGATGTAGGGTCTGATTTATGCATCTAAGGCATTTAAGTAACCTGGGAGAACAAATGCCTTTCCAAGCCATCAAATACAGGACCACAAGGTGATAAGTGAGTTTTCAAAACTTCTCATTTGCTTATTCAGAAAAAAAACCTGTTCCATGATTTTCATAATACACAGGCATAACTTAAAAAAATCCCTGCCTGTGGTCATCAGTTGGACCATTTACGTGGCAGGAGTTAGAGATGTGCAATTGCCCAACTGATTCTCTTCTTGCAGGAAGAACAATAGAACAATAAAGCATAAGGCAGATCACTGGAGCCCTGCTCACTGAATAGTACATATATATTCTGCCTGCATGACAGAATGTAACTGTGCACACACCTCTTGTTGCAGGCAGTAATCCTGAAAAGCAATCATGCAGGGGAAAAAATTGCTGTGGACTGCCTAAAAGTTTTTACTAAGCAGCAGAGACACAGTATATGAGAAATTTCTTAACTGTGTTCTGCATTAGGACACACTTGGCACCAGACTGCTGCTAGAGTTAGTAAATTTACCCTGAGCGATGCCAGCTGACAGAAACTTGCCATCTAATGCCCAGTCCCTTACTCCCCAGGTACAGAACAGCTCTGAAGCCAGTCTATCAAGTGAAACAGAAGGTCTTGAAGTCTTTGCAGTGGAAATGCTGCCCTGGATATATTGGCAAGGACTGTGAACAGCGTGGTAAGGAAAGCTAAAGAATGATCATGAGAATTAATGACTGAATGGCAGTCATGGTGGCAAGAAATACATTTATTTGTTTTCCCTTTTTTTTTTTGAGAACTGATGTCTTATTTTCTTTGGTCTGCTATGCCCCAAATCACTGATACCTTCAAACAAAGAGTATATGTAATTAGCTGCAATTAGTAGCTAATAGCATTAGCTATTTATTCTTCTGTTAGTAGCACCTTTGTAAGCTTTACACACAGAGAAAGGTATTTATTTGCTAGGGAGTGGGGCTGTCAGATGCACAAGTCCATCGAGGAATGCTTAATTCCAGGTAGAAACCGGTGACTTAAGAAAGCAATGCTAGGATGTGAAATGCCCATATGGCCAGATTACAGGGTGAAGTCATCTGGCTGGGGAAATCACCAAGTATCCAAGCTCAAACAATGTAGGCAGCGCTCACTCTCCAGCCTGCACTCCTGCCTTCCCTCCACTTACCCCGGCTGGGTTAGCAGCTCTACAGAGCAAGAATGGTGACAGCCCAAGCTGTTACTTCCATGGTAGCTCCAGCAATAGCCTCTACATACAGTAAACTGCTACAGCTCTTTGCATTGGTGAATAATGATGTGTCCAGCTGCTGAGGAAAAGAGAAGGGAGACAGCGTGGTCTAAAAACTAGAGTGCTTCACAGCATTGGCAGGATTTATCAAATAATACTCCAAAATGAAAAAGAAAATTTAAATGGAAAAAAGGTAATTCCCTCTAGCAATTAAGGCAACCACAGCAAAAAAGGCACAGGTCTGTGTGAAAATTTTGTCATGGTCTATGTCTAACTCACTTACAGACTTCACAGATAAAATGGGAGTGCCTGTTTATAACCTCTGTAGGTTTAGCTTTTCTTCACAGATAGTTTTTATTCCTAAATTTATCGCCAGGTGATACCCCAGCCTGACCTACATTTATAAGGTTGGAAAGGTATCACCAAATGCAGTGCTTTTAGTGTAGTCTCTCCGTTGTTACACTCGTTAACCAAAACCAGGTGCTCCATCTTTATCTCCTCGTTTGTGCAGCATCGCTCACTGTAGCTGGTGCCACCAGAATGTCCAGGTAACTGTGGAACAAGGGAAAAGAATTTGCAGATCTTTTGGTAGGACCCCCAGGAAAAAAATAGAGAGCATCAATTTACAATATACTTATTTCTTAGGAGGAATAACTCAGCATGAATTAAAAACCCCCATCCCATTGCATAGCATTACCACTGATGCAATGTACCGCAAACAAAGGAAATTCTTCATACAAGATATTCCTTCCCTAAGAAACCTGTAGTGAAGAAGCATCTCTCTGCATCAGTTACACTACACATGTGTGGTGGTTTAACTTTGTCTGGACACCAGGTGCCCACCAAGCTACTCTATCACTCCCCTCTCCACCCCCATTCCCTCCTCCCTCTCAGCTGGACCAAGGGAAAGAAAGAAAGATGAAATTCATAGGGTTAATACAAAGACAGTTTAATTAAAAGCAAAGCAAGGTGCACAGAAGCAAAAGAAAAGAAGATTTATTTTCTACTTCCCATCAGCAGTTGATGTTTGGCCCCTTTTCTGGGAAGCAGGGCTTCAAATGCATAGCGGTTGCTCTGAAGGCCAATCGGATGCCGCCTCGCCCTCCTTTTTCTAGCTGATATCATATGGTATGGAATATCCCTTTGGTCAGTCTGGGCCAGCTGTCCCAGGTGTGTCCCCTCCCATGATCTTGTCCACCCCATCCCACTGCAGGGGCAATGTTGAAAACCAGCCTTGGTGCTGTGTGAGCCCTGCTCAGCAGCAGCCACAACACGGGGGTGTTACCAGCACCTTTCCAGCTCCCAGTGCAGAGCACAGCACTGGGGGGGCTGCTCTGGGGAAAATTAGCTCCAGCTCAGTCAGACCCAATACAATATGAAACTGCACTGCGTGGCCTTGCTAAACTGTAGTAGATTCTGTATCTAAAACATTTCCACAAATGTACTGCATCTCAATTGCAGATCCCAATTTTATTCTGGTGCCAGGAAATCAAACTGAAGGATGGGAAGAAGAGGAGTTCTCAAACCACAGTATGTGCTTGGAGTTATTTTGCTTGCCTTTCTTTAACCTCTCAATCACTGTTCAGAAAAAAAATGATGCATGTTTTAGCTGCAATTTTAACAGAATAATCTGTAGACAAAACCTCTAGAGAAAGCATTATTTGGAAAAGCTTTTACACAACTACATTTCTTGGCATAATGAGGGCTTTTGCTATAAAACTACGTGAATGCTCTAAACAAAGCATCCGAAAGTTTCAAAATTTTCTGCTAGCTGGTCATCAGCCGTACCTAGTGAGAATGCCAGTTGGTGAGGAGCATTAAATCTTTCAATGGCATGGATGTTTAACCCCTTGCTCTGCTTCACAGGGAAGAACACTATGCTCAGAAAGCGACCAGCAATACAATCTAGTCCAACTACTAGTTTAGAGTAGCTACCTAGTACGTTTGAGGTTATAATTATGAGCTACTGTAAATTTGTATTTCAGGCACTTCATCCTCCTAATCTAAGTATCCAAGAAGAACCTTTCCTCTGGGAAATGCTGTGTCTTGCAGTGTTATTAAGTATCTTCTAGCAATTGACTTTAGGGTAGTACTACAGCTCTGAAAGAGAGTCTTCTTTATATTATGCTCTCATCAGTGAAAGGATAAGTAGTTGCTTTACAAGCCTTAAGTTTATAAAACTTAAATTTAAAGGTTAAAGGCAACCCTGGAGGGTAAGAGCTTCCCAGGAAGGCACAGTTGTGATATACCAGTTTCTGCAACTCTCACTGTGCACTTTGAAATCTACAGCTCAAATTAGCAGGTATTTATTTAGAATAACATCAGTTAAAGGGTCCCTCAGCAGAATCAACTATGACACACTGGATGCTTTTGATTCTTTAGTGGGATGACTCAATTGCCCTTTCATCCTCTCCTTTTATTCTGGGTTGTTAAGCCTTGCTATCCTTTCAGTCAATGGTTTGAAAGGAATTATTATTGCAGAACATTTTTATGGCATGGGGAGATTTTAAATGAAGAGCATTTTACTGCCATCGTGGCTAGCATGGCTGGAATTCTTCTGTTAATATTCAAAAACTTCAGGTTTTCATCACTGTTGAAAAAAACCTTTGCAAAGAAACTGTGGGTTAAGGTGCTATAAATCATCAAACGCCCTAAATGTCAGTGCAAATATTTCAGAGGAAAAGCACACAGGTGTTCTTAGGGGTCTTGTAGGAAGACTTGTCCCCTGGTCGCTGCACTCCATTGCATGACTTTCTTTTTTTAATCTTGTGATTAGTGTCAACATCAGTGGATTCAAGAAAAATGTTGGAAGTAATTCAAAATCATGAGGCTTTACTGGATGATCTTCAAAGTGATATTCATCAAGCAGTCAGCAACTTAGGTGACTTACAGAGAATATTTGAAATCAACGGTACAAGCATGGTGTTAGAAGTGAACCAGAGCAATTCAGGTGAGAGGTCTGATGCACAATTATCAGCCTACCCATAGGCACTGTAAAACCACACAGATCAGGAAGACAAATTGAAAAGAAAAATACCCTGATATTCCCTGGTCTGCTGGTTGCTTCTAAAGAGAGAAAAAAATGAGTGCAATCCCAATACAAATGAGTGAACCAAATTCAAGAGTAACTTGAAATAGGAAATGAGATGAAAAGCAGATTCCTTTGCACTTTCTGGAATTCAAGAATATGCTTTAACCACAGAATAAAGAGGTTGCTTATACTTAAAGTTTGTTAGCTTACTCTTCTGCTTCTATGGCTTCTTCTCCTCTGTGGGAATGGAGAGTTTAGATTTGACTTTTGTTCTTTTTTTCATACTCATGCTGTATATTCTGACACGTGAAACATCACACTGGGGTATGTACATTAAACCCCTCTGGAACATTATTCTTGGTGTATATAGGAGTGAGGGGGGGAAAAAAAAGAGCTACTGAATTTGACCTACTAATGTGAGCCATTGGCTCACAGAAACAGTTTCTAATGATACAGACTATTGCTTACAGTGAACTTCAAGTTTGAACATTGAGGTTAGAAATCAAGCCTTAGTATAATTCACACCCAGTACAGATATTTCACAGATTTTTCAAGTTATGTAGTCCTGGCCTGGAATATTGAGCTGTTAAGATGCTGTATAACTTTGTGAAGTAGAAGATACATTGTAGAAAGCATCGGAAAAAGAACAACATTATGAGACAGTCAAATAAGCAAGAGCCCACCTGCTAAGAACTGTTCTCAAATGGGCATTTACAGACACTTACAAAACTGATTGTCCAGGGGTTTCAATAGTATTTATATGACTTAAGTGGGGCAGCCAATACCTATCTAAATTTTTGTCTGCAGACTCAAAGACACAATGTGCTTCGGAGTAACTTTAACATTAGGCTATTTTTTCAATCGTCAAAATGTATCATGTGGTCAGATTTCAGGGAGTAAAATGGCAGTTACTGTAGAAAAATTCATACTTGAGTTACCCTGGCCAAATTAAGATGTGTTGCAAAAGCAGAATTGAAATCTATTAAATTTATTTTTTTTAACTGTATTAACAGATCTACAGGAAAGGCTTCTGCAGCAAGTTTTGTTTCCCCATGTGGAAAATTTTCTAAGGAACCATTTTAAACCAATGTGGGCAAGCTTCAACAGAAGCTTACAGAACCTCTCAAACATGGTAAGAAACCTGTCCCATGATGTGGAACTCAACAAGAAAAGCATAGAAAGATTCCAAGAGAACACTGTGCCCAAGAAGGAATTCCAGGAGCTGGGAACAAAGTTTGAATCAAAAGTCCAAGAAAACTCAGTGAAAGTTGATCAGGTGAAAAGAGATATAGAGAACCAATTGCAAATGCAGCAGGCTAGTGTTCACTACAATCTCAACGCAATCAAGGCAGATACTGACACAAAGCTCAAGAAATTTCATAAGATACAGCAGTCCCACTTCTTAGCTTTGAACAACAGCATAGCAAACATGAAACAGGAGCAAAACAATCTTGAAAATAAATTTGAGACTCTGAAAAAAAATTTAACAGAAGTCTCACATCATGGCCCCAAAGATGAAAATACTCAGTTAACCATCAGACAAATAAATGACATCCTCGCAGGGCATGCAAAGCAGCTTAAAGAACTTTACATGGAGTCAGATGTGGCCTTTCAGAACATTGCAGTTTTAGAGAGGTGGTTTAATGAGGTAAAAAAAAATATCTCCAAGTATAGGCCAGAAGATTTTACAATAACTTTAATGGAGAAATCGCTTATTATGGAAGACAACAAAGCAGCAATGGAAAGGCAGGTATCAGAACTCAATTACACCCTCTCTAATCTTCGGGAAAACTATTCAGATCTGTTGAGGTACATGGAGGAATGTAACTGCCAGAGAATATCTTCTGACAGTGAGGTACTGGATGAAGATTTAAATATCACTTATTCCCTTGAAGGCACCCAATCAAACTTAAAGGATATGAAGCACTTAGAGTCAGTTTTCAGAGATCTCTTGAGGAATGAAATTGAAGAGCTCTCCTCAGCTTTACCATCTATCCACCAGTCCCTTAATCTCCGCCAAGAAGAAAACAGACAGCTCCAGTCTCAAGTTACGGCTTTTTCAGAAGACATAGGATTCTTGAAGAAGAAAGATGAAGAAATTCATCAACACATCAAGTATCTCAACAGTTCTTTTGGCTCCCTTTTGGGAGATGCCATGCGGCACGAAGCAGCACTGGAGGCTTTACTGGGAGAAGAATTGATGGAAGTCTTGTTTGAAGAAGATCCTAGTAACCTAATATCATCAGTATTTCAGCTGCAAGAATCTCTTAGACGTATCTCAGATAAACTCCAAGAACAAAGTGTGACATTAGAATCTCTTACAAAGAGGTTTAATCTTTTGGAGAGAGGTCAAGAGAATAACTATGATGCTTTTACATCTCTTATGGATACCAAGGAAGAAACACAAACACCATCTACTCTAGATGAAGTTAACAGTCAACGCAGCATTGTAGAACATGAACCTAACTATGAGGCTGCCAAAGATGACTTCTTGGATAGCTCAGCTTACAGCGATATCATGACTCTGAAGAATGATATCAAACACCTGAGCCTGGCAATCAAGAGGCATGAATCTAGAAGTGACATGAATCTCTGCTGCAATCATACAATAGCAAATGTCATTGAGCCACTCAACATCTCAGTGGAAATTCTCTCATCAGATTTAGCAACCATCAAGCAGAAGCTGGAGGAACATCTGCTGATTTTTAAAAAGCTATTTGGAAGCAAAGAAGAATTAGTTGCCTCAAATGTAAGTCTGGATCTTGCAAAGATTCAGTCGTTACTGACCAGACAAGTGAGAAGGCAACAGAAAGGTCAAGGCAAGCAGAGAGACAAGAAAAAGCCTGAGAAGCACAGAGAAAACATGCAAATCCTAAGTGGAAGAAATACAGTGCAGGCAGAACTGTTGGAAAAAGGTGGGTTCTTTCTTTTACTCGCTGATGTGCAGCTTTAGCTACTGTCTGGGCACACAGCATATTAGTTGTGAGACCTGTCAAATACCTTGTGAGATGCTGGAGGGAGAAATACTGACATTATTCCAATCCTCCCCTTCCACCAAAATAAGCAGCTTGAGTGAGAACACTGCTGCAGTTTGCCTGAGGCCAAGAAAATTACACCCATTATAGCCACTTGAACTATCTCAACTTCGGATGTTTACAACACAAAATTTGTTTGTATATGTTCATGTTAATATAGTAGTAGTTTTCTCTTTTGAAGCTGATAGAGCAAACTAGGCTTCCTGGTCTTGCTTCTTTTTCCTGGATTAATTGAGTCTGGAAGGGAGCACACTGAAAGTACTAAATCCTTCCCAACAGGGACAGATACAGTAAATGAACTGCTGTGTTTTGCACGAGTGGAACAGGGAGGACAGACCAGACTGCACACTCACTCTCTCACAGCTGAACTTCAGAGACAAGTTTTCAGCTTACGCTGCACTGTGAGTGGCCAGCTCCCTCTCCCTGTAAGCATGTGGCTATAAGCACCTGGCAATTACAAGACCACAGGTTTATCCTTGGCTTTTACAGTTGTAGCCCTTGTTATGGACAGATACCATAGGGCAAAACTCATCCCCTTTAGGCATCTCTGCTGCAAAACTGTAATTAAGACTGAATAAACAGAAAAAGTATTTCAAATTCATTTATTTTTAGGATATCAAAAATGTGCTACTTAATTTTTTTTTTTCCCTGGGCAGTCTCAGCCTTATACTTTTTTGAGAGTAGTGATTCAGATATCTCCAGGGAACCATTTGATCTAATTAATTCCTGGCATATACCCATTTGCAAGTGTTTAGCTCTGCAAAGGATCATACAGAAATCAGGCCTGATAGGACTTCATCCTATATTCCAGCCTGAAGATGCTAGGGAGAAAAGAGCGCTCGCAGCTAAAATACTGTTCCTCTCTCTTTTTCAGACTCCTTGGTGGCATTCCACGTGGGATTCTCAGAAGGAAAGGATAAAGAAAAACCTCTGAGGTTTAATGAAACGTACCTCAATTACGGAAACAGCTATTTCCCTGAACATGGCTACTTCAAAGCACCACATAGAGGTGTCTACCTGTTCGTCATCTCTGTGGAGTTTAGTTCAGGGCCAGCTTTAGGACAACTCTCCTTTAGCCGTGGGTACACAAGAACTCTCTCAAGTAATCAGAGGAGGACACCAAATGGAAACACCATGACCACTTTTGCTATGGCAGAAATGGAGAAGGGGGAGAAAGTATGCTTTGAATTGCTGCAGGGCTCTGTAGTCAAACGGAGTCCACCGGGGACAACAATGGGTGGATTCCTAATATTTAAAACTTGAAGAGTGACATTTTGTTTTATCGATACCTTTCCATAGATGCTATGGATCAATGCACTATTGCTTCGTCTGTGATGTATTCAATCCTATTGCCATGTGTTTAAACATAGCACTACCCTAGACTTGTCTTCGTGCTTCTTTTCTGGAAGTGTTTGGCTTTTGATTAGTTGCTTATGAGCAGCAATGGGATTTTCTTTCCAGTGATAAACTAATGGCTTGAATTTGAAATGCATCAGCACACACATTCCCAAATCCTTCCACTGTGAGAACTGCACCTCATTAGAAAAAAAAGTTTTGTGGAATTCTTTCACCTGTCTCCTTTACTCTGGCAGAAGAGGTGTATTTCCCATGGCAAATACCACCAGTCACTGACGAGGCAAAGATTAATAAAGGACTGTATATATCAGCTCTCATATTTTGTGAACAGCAGCTGAAAAACAAGAAGCCAGGATGATTTTACCTTTTAGTTCTCTGTGGACCGCAGGCAGTCACAGACTATCTTGGAAACTTCTGCAACTCACTCCAGTTCAATGCTTCAGTCTGTGCAAGACATGAACACTAAAAGAGATCGATCAAACCCAGTAAATTGTACCCTGTGCTAGAATTTGTAAGCAAGGGTCTCAGAAATGGCCGGGTCTTTTTGCTTCTGGGCCTGTGCTGTATTCCGAATACCCTGCAAAAATTTAATAGCAACGTAACATTAAGATGTAATTCATCAACATTTATACATAAGGAAAACATCAACAATATTAAAAAACATATTAGTGGAAATGCAGTTTATTTCTAAAGATAATCCTTAAGAATATGGTGAATTCAGCTTAGAGTTCAACATTCAGTAAATAGTTCAAAACCAATCAATCGAGCAAATAAAACTAACAGAAAAAAGGGCAAGCTCATTGATCTGCTGTCATTGTTGAATATAAAATAAATTTATTATTCGAGTAAACTGAAGAGTAGAATTTCTGAACTGTGGAGGTTTTTTGAGTTTCCAAAATCTCAAGATGACCGCATCTGGTCACGTCCTAAACTCTTCTTCTATCAAATAAAATAGTCCGAAGGCTTTCATTTTAAAGAAGTGAAATTATTGTGGTAATTGTCCTTGTCTGTCTTAATGTCTTACCAAACAACATTGAAGCAATTAAATTTGTGAAAATGAAACCCATTTAGAAATTCCCAGTTCTTCTGATGAAAGAGGTAGAATTTTATTATGTATTTTATGCCCTTTAAGGCGTTTTTCTAACAGATATCTATCCTGCTGTTAAAGGATTTTCTCTTCACCTACTTGTATTCTAAACAACACTAAACTACAAAATTGTTACAACCCACATAGGTACCAATACACATTGCACTTAAGACAACAGTTTGACAAGCAGACAACATGTATCTTTTGAAATAAAGCTACAAAGCAGCTTCAGCTACTGACTTGCAAAGCAGATTATTGTTCTCCATCCTGAGAGATCCAACAAAGAAAATGACTAAAAATGATCTCCCACCTACTCCTAGACAATTCTGTTTTTCACATGGGACTAATGGGCCAAGACTCCATATTGATCTAGCAAGGAGCCATATCTTGCACTGCTCCGTGGCAGGCAGCACAAAGTGCCTGCAAGCTCAGTGTAATCTTCTGCCCCATCGTTTGCTCAAGTATTTGAGGGAAGGAAGAGAAGAAAAAATTTAAGAGGTGAAATGTCAAAAAAGAAAGAAAAGCATCAAATTGTAAGATTGGTTTCTTTCAGTACAAAGCTACTCTACTGGGGTGACCCAGACATTTTTACCAGCAGTCCTCCAATTATGGGCTTCTGCTGTGGCAGTGTTCTGCAGTGCCAAGCCAAGTGTGCTGCCCAGGTCAGGGTAGCTCAAGGAACACTCCATCTTCAGTGCAGCTACCAGTTCTGTTCCACAATTAAATCACATAGAATGGTAGGGTTGGAAGGGACCCCTGAAGATCATGTAGTCCCATCTGCCTGCCAAAACAGGTTCACCTACAGCAGGTTGCACAGGAATAGGTCCAAGTGAGTTTTGACAGTCTCCAGGGGAGGCTCTACCACCTCTCTAGACAGCCTGTTCCAGGGCTGTAGTACCCTCAATGGGAAGTTTTTCCTTATGTTTAGATGGAACTTTCTGTGTTCTGCTTCATGCCTGTTGCCCCTTGTTCTATCACTGGGCACCACTTGAAAGAGACTGGCCCCATTCTCTTGACCCCCACCCTTTAGATATTTATAAGCATTGATAAGATACCCTCCAAGTCTTCTCCAGGCTAAACAGCCCCAGGTTTCTCAGCCTTTCCTCCTAAGATTGATTCTCCAGTCCCCTAATCATTTTGGTAGCCCTCTGTAGGACTCTCTGCCGTAGTTCCCTGTCTCTCTTGAACTGGGGAAACCAGAACTGAACACAGATGTGGCCTCACTAGGGCAGAGGGGGAGGAGAACCTCGACCTACTATTCACACTCTTCTTAAAGCACCCCAATATACCATTGGCCTTCTTGGCCATGAGGGCACGCTGTTGGCTCATGGTTAACCTGGTAACCAGGACTCCCAGGTCCCTCTCAGTGAAGCTCCTTTCCAGCAGGTCAACCCTTAACCAGTACTGGTGCATGGTGTTATTCCTCCCCAAGTGAAGGACTCTACACTTGCCCTTGTTGAACTTCACTAGGTTCCCCTCTGCCTCATACAGTCAGAGCATATATATATATAAAGTATGTTTTTAAAAAATCTTGCTTGAATGCTTTGACAGAAAGCTTCAACTGGAACAAAAACCATACAGCTACTTGAAAAAGGACATGGACATGGTAGGTAATAGATAGGACAGCAGTTCATGCAGACAGGGCTTTTAAAGGTTTGGTAACCTTGTGCTTACCAGAGTTTACTTGTGTTGAAAAATAAGCCAGGCAAGTTCAGAGATCATCGATTCCAGAGTGAACACAGTGCTAATATATTTTCATATTTGTATTCTTCAGTTACGTGCTTAAGATAGCCACCTGCATATACAAAGAAGTGACTAGAAGACTCTTATTTTTAGACTATGAAGCAAAAAATTAACAAACCAGATTGGGGTAAAACATTCTATTCGCTGTGTAAATGAGGAAGCCTTACTTCCTCCCTGAGTGACAAGATGATTAAATTACTGGGCTGCAGACGTTTGTTAAAAAAATAATACATCAGTTGCTCAATGAACTTCCATCTAAGTCACTTCACAAATACAAGCAAACTATTTGTCTGCTGGTATTTGACTACCCTCCCCCCAGCCCCAAACACTTGTTTTGGTGTTTGCAGGTTTTCTGGGGGCTTGGTTTGTTGGTTTTGTTCAGCAAGATTAACACAGCCACATCACCATGACCTGTGTTTTTAAGCAACAGACTAAAGGAAATAATTTTAATTAAGAGACAGAAGGCTCCAGATTAGGACCTAGAGGAAAGAAAAATTATCCACAAAAATGGCAAGAGGACGAGGATGATTAACTGACAATGTAAAGCACAGCTATTGGTTGGCTAAGTGGACTAAGAATAGGGGATTTTCAAACATGAAAATCAACCTGAAGCTGACCATAGGCATTAGGAAAACAGAGCTGTCTGTAAGGGTAAAGTTGCTTCAGGTATCTCACAGCAGACCAACTAGACTATCATGCCTGATGGCAGTTTCAGCACCAATAGGCACAGAAACATGTATAGTCACTCCAAAATACATCTGTCTGTCTATCTCATCACTCTGAGCCTCATATTGAAAAAAAACCCCAAACCATTCCAGCTTCTCTTAGTAAATCCCAAAAATCTGCCAGTAAACATAGTCAATAGTTCAGGTTTCTGGATTTCCAGATCAAACCATTAAACTCTTCTATGAAAACACAAAAAACCCCAAACAAATCTGTGCATCTTAATGCCTTCAAGTGAAACATTTCAGTGCTACTGAAACTTTCCCTGCCTTATGAATGTAGTGCTTTAAAATGTAAAATCTCTTAATGTTTCATTATTTTTTTTTTCTCCTAAGATAATCTCCTTACTTTACTGAAAATGCAAGTACCACTTGTACATGAACAAAAATATCTTCCCTGGAAGGCCTGGTCCAGGCTGCCCAGGGAAGTGGTGGAGTCCCCATCTCTAGAGGGGTTTCAAAGCCATGGAGATGTGGTGCTGAGGGACATGGTTTAGTGGTGACCTGGCAGTGCTGCATTAACATTTGGACTTGATGATCTTAAAGGTCTCTTCCAATGTCAAGCACTCTATGAATTTTACTTTCTATAGATCCATCAGTGCCTGAATTCTGAAGCCAGAGTCCTCTGAACTCATTTCAGATATCCACATCAAGCCAATCTCTGAAGCCCATGGTGGTCACCCCTAAAGAACCAGATTCATGAGGTGGTCAATGCACAGTAGTGGCCCTTTTATGACTCACATTCACAGCTGGTATTGACTCACTACATTAACATCAGTGAGAAAGATTGAAGTGGTATTTTGGGGAGAGGTGAGGCTGCAGAAGTGATTGATGAAATGAAATCTGATCATTTATGAAATCAGTGATAGTTCTGCAATTTAAAAGCTTGTGATTCAATTCACCAACGACTCAGTGGGCTTGCACACAAATTACACACATGGGGTTTTTATACATGTCACTGGATAGAGTTGCTTCAGTTCTTAAGATACTGATGCAAGCTCATCAGTAACACATTTTTATATAGAGACCAAAAATAGTAATAAAAAAATTATACGATTTTGATGTTTATTATTAGGAGGCAAGAGAACTTCCTTTCACTTCTCAAAACCCCACAATTTTTTCACAAAGATCTTCCTATCTTTAGGATGTAGCACCATCCTGTGGGCATTTCAAGAAGCTACATTGGGGGGGGGGGCGGAAATTAAGTCAAAACAGACTTGTGCAAAACGTTTCAGTTACCCATAGTATTTTCATTATGTCCTCCTATAACTTTAATATAAAAACCCCATACGCTATTGTCAGTGTAATCCATGAAGATATTCCACGAACTACACAATAGCCACAACCATAAAAAAAGTTTCTTTGCCAAGACACTAATCATAAGGGGACTAAATCTTTGTGCAGTGTAATTTCCTGGCATTACATATTAAGGGAAAAAAGGATTGAAAGTACATACAATCTGTAGTCTTCCACCATACCTTCCAGAACTCTATTGCAAAAACTTAACATTTGACTTTACAGGAAAAGGTATTAAAATTATCTTTATAACATACTGAGAACAGTTTATAGGATGCTCAGATATCAAAGCTTTCTAGATACTGTAAAAAATCTACCTTTAAAGCTAAGATTATTCCTGACGAAAGGCAAAAAGAGAACAGAAATTGATCCCATTTCTTCCTGCTTGCAAACAAAGCAAACTCCATGGAGAGCAGTCGCCAATATACTTCTGCAGCCAAGAAATAAATTCTGAGGTTTTATAGGATTGTATACTTACAGAGGAGATATTCCCTTGCTTAGTCTTCATTTGCTTGAAACAGAAAAATGAGAGTGAACGTAGCAGGCTCTACAGAAGCATCTGCACAACTCTGTAATCAACAGCACATACTAGTTCAAACCTCTTAATCTGGATATTGCTAGGCAAAAAGAATCTTGTATAAGGAGGGGATAAAAAACAATTACCAAATCCCCCATTCCTTTATTTCTTCTCTTTTCACTCGAGCTCCAGGCAAATTTATATGGATAAAGCCAACATATAGTAAACTTGCATATGTTCAAATAAAAGAATTATTCAATTCAGACTTGCTTCTGGCTTTGCTTTAAGACAGGGATAAAAATCAGGAAAAGGAAACATTTGTTTTACTGTTGTGCCCAAATTCAGTCCAAGGAATACACAGCTTGAACTTACAGAGCGCCAAGTAATTCTGAGCACCACTGAGAAGCAGAAGTGATCATTAACCACTTATTCAAAGACTGGGGGGAAAAACCAAAACAAAATATAAACAAGGTATTAAAAAGTAGGGAATTATTTAGTTACATTATTATGGTTTCCAAGTTATTACATTTTTAAGGGAAAATTTTATAGTAACAAAACACATTACTAATGTGTACTAAAATAAGGTTATTTACTTAAAAATGATACATTGGACATAATCTGTGTACAGAACAAGCAATTCATGGTAAACTCAATAAGGCACCTTCTAAAGCAGATGCTGGATAAAATACATTAGTGTGTTACATTTTTAAAGGATCATTCTACACTTCTGTCATATAACACACATGAGAGTGCAACCATTGTCTCGTTCCACTCTTCTTCCATATTTTATTTACATCTTCTCTAGGTTAACTACAATGTTATTTATTTTTCTTGTATACAATATAGTACATTTCATTCTGGGCATGGCATGTCAGAGCACAAACGTCACTACATGATGTGGGCTTCTATAATTGCATTCAACAGTAAAATATTACAAAGCAACAATCGCATGAGATTTATTCAAAAATTAGAAGTGACGTGCACTCCACCTCTGCTGTACCAACCAAGGCTAATACACCACGGCTCAGTAAAGCGCTGTATTGTGCAACGTTGCCAGCCATGTTCAGACACTGCCCCTGTTTGGAATAAAGATTCTGGGTGCAGGATAGAGACTTTTGACTTCAGAGGCACTGTTCAGAAAAGATGAGGAAGTGCTAAATCATTCTAGTATTTAACAGAAGATAAGCACATAACTTCCCTTTAAAACCATCTCCAATAGTGAAAGAATGCTTCTTAGCTTAATATCTTTGCTTCTCAAATATTTTACACTGTTAAAATACAGTCTGTGAAGAGAGAGTCGATGAAAAGTATCCAAATGATGTTTCATAAACACATTCAAATGGTCATTTAGATCAAGATCTACAATTTTGATTCTAGACTACTGTGGAGGTAACTTAAAATATTGTCTATTTTATTCAATATTTCAAAATAGACTAATCAAGGAAATAATTGGGAAAAAGTGATGGGTATTGGGAAAACTGCTGATTTCTTGAACAAAACTCAGGAAAAGTTACATATTGAGTAAAACTCAGAATAAACTCAATCTATTTTTTTCTACATTTTCCTGTAGGACCATCACACACGTTTCTTGCCGAATTGACAAGTTAACCAGGAATACAATGACTGTTCTTTCAGTTGCTGTAACAGTAAGAATTAAGTTACTCAAATTATATTCTACCTAACTGAAATTACGTGGAGCAGGTTAAATACACATAAAAACCCCACCTCCGTGTGTGAGTTTCTGAACTTCCAAGGCACAGTTTTTGATACTCTTCAAGATATTTTCCACGATTTTGATTTTTATATTTTAAAAAAATAAATTAAAAAAAAAAAAAGAGAGACTGCAAACATGTTTGCTAGTTTGGGGGAACATTTGATAAATGTTGAAAATTTTGACCAGTAAAATGAGATTAATCACACTCCAACAAAAGAATCCTCCCTGATCTTAAAGGCTTCTGAACTCCCCAGTATTGCAATAAGGCAACACCTTTGCTTTAGTTTGCACTAAGTATGCTTAATATGTAAACATTAATGGGCTAGCTTTGAGCAATACTGGGTTTCTGTTTGGTGGATTGTTTGGGGCTTTTTTTTCCCCAAATGATAGTTAAAACATCAATATACGTATACTTTAGGATCCAAACTGTGAATGACTTTGCATGGAATGTAGATACAGAGTCAAGTGCTTTATACAGCTAGATCCTTTAGCGATAACATTTTTGGGAGTATCAGAGAGTCAAGGAATGCTAAAGACCTAACACCTCCTGTTCAGGACAATCAAAACTGCATTAGCCTGGTATGCTTTGAGTGTGAACTGCTAAGAAATAAAGATTAAGCTTAAGGCGAAAAGATCTTTTTTTCTTTCAAATATCGTCTTTGTAGCAGTCAGCTCACTTATTCGGTGTCGGAAGCAAATATGTAAATCAGTTTGATCTTATGATGTGTACCAAAGATCACTATCCTATTGCCTTACAAATTCCTGAACCATGCAGAAGAAAATAAGTGAAAAAAATAGAAATTATCAAAATTCACACTTTCAGCAGTATCTTCCTGACACTTGGGAAAAATTAATTTAAAAATTCACAAAATAAGTTTTTACAGCTAATAATGCTGTGACAACTTCTAAAACAAATGAAATAAAAATATTCTAAATAGGAATGGGTCAAATAGCCCTCCATGCACTGAATGTTTCAGCTAGCAGGGTTACCTAAACAAACATCTTTCCTTCTTATTGATAAAAACCCTAGAGAAGCAGGGGGGATGCTTATCCCCTACTTTTTGGCTGATAAGAAATATTTTCCAACTAACTGTACAAAAATTATGCATGAAGACATGATTAACAATCTCAAACTCATAATTTCTTGGCAATGGACGGAGAGATGCTTTTGTTTGGTTTTTTTCGAAGCCCTTTATCACGAGGATTGAGGACAATATCATATATCTCCTGCTGTGTTCAAGTTAAAACCATAGTTGACACCTACGAACTTCTCAGCCAGAATATATATTAATACTTAAAGGCATTACTGAACAAAAGTAATGACTTTATTATTTTTTTTAAAAAAAGAATGTCCCTCTGAAAAGAGCTAGTCTTCTATAAAATATGTAGAACTGTTAAATAAAGTCTGTACATCACAATAGAAAATAAAAATACTGCAATCTTTTGTCTGACCATTTACATTTTGTGAACTACAGAATTAAAACAAACAAAAAAAAAAACCATGTTAAAAGGTTGTAATTGTACACAAATCACATTAGCTCTGCATTACATTGTTTTCGATCAGTTGTATTTTCAAGGGGAAATTTAAACACATAACAAAGCAATCTTCACGTACATATTTTAAGACGACAAATAATCTGACACAAATCAATCTCAAATTTTAACATTCTTTCATCAATTTTAATATTATTCCTAACTTTTTTCTTCACATCTCAACTATGGCATATTTGTGTGTGTGTGCATGTATCTAATTGTACACGTGTACCTAGGACTAGGTATTCTGTGTTTTTTTGTTTGTTTTTGGTTTTGTTTTTTAATAAAGCACAAAACACACCATATAAATAACTTCCCTTTTTAAAGTTATCTAGAATAAGATTTACAGTACAAAGTTATAGGCACTTAAATTCTCAAATAGGTTCAATGGTTCCAATACTGTGTGTTCATTCTTCAGATGATTCACGCATTTGAAGCTTCGACTTGAGTTATGGTACTATTTTCCAACTTGAAAGTAGAAATGCCAAAGGAGTTATAAATCAGTAATTCTGCCTTACAGTAGCCTCATGGAGGGCTTTTGGTTTTTAACCAACTTGTCTGGATCAGTGGAGAAAAGGAGGGAATTACAGTTTCTTGTGCATAACAACTTGTTGGCACAGTAACACCAATTTTTGCAATTATGTTAACTGGCTTTATCTTCACGAATTATCTTCCAATGCCATTCCTCCCAAATGTGCTTAACTAGAACTTAAAACATCCACTGATTTGCCTTGCCTCAAATATCCAATTTTCTTAACTGTCCACACTAAGGAGCTCACAGACACGGCCTCCTGAGTTTCCATCAGGGCAACCCAGCTCAGAATCTTCGTGTTGTGGATCTTATGTTGAACAGTTCACATACTCAAGTTGTCCTACCTTTGACCTTTACTATACTCTCTAATCTTCCGAGTGCCTGGCCTGGGCTTTCTGACTTCCCTCTATTGTGTCTGTAGCTCAGACTTATTCTCAAGCCTTTCAAAACTTAGCTTCTGCCTAGCTTTGTGAAATGATGAAAAAACATGCTCCTACAGCAAACTGATTCCCTCCTGTATGGAAAAAAGTTCAGAGTATGACAGGCTCATATCACTGAGTCCCAATAAAGCAGAAAGACAAAACACATCATCAATGGTCTTTCTGTTAAGATGTAAAGTATTCAACAGCAAAAATGCTGGTTTCATGTGTCATTTTGCAAAATACACAAATTTCATAGTTATCCAATTATGGAGCCCACTAGACTGTGAGTTGACCAAGGCAGACTATACTTCTAAGAGAGGTTGTTTAAACTCTTTACAGATTTAGGTAAGTATTCCTTTATTTATTAATGGTTCACATTTTTGCAGTTCTTGTGACCAAAACAAGAACAGAAATAAAATTCAAACTGAGATTTTTGGAAGAGAACGTAATGGCAAGGAGTAAATTCTGTAACAAAGCTCTGATCGTGGAGCCACAAAATGCATGAAGCCCTAACCATAGAACTTTGTTCATTTAAATGGTCTCTTATCTATTCCAAATGACAGCAAAATAATCCTGGCACACACATAAAGATATAAGGAACAGATTCATAACCTACAGGCTGTTTCACAAAAACTTAGTATGGACTGACTAGGTTTTATCAGGTAGAAGGCAAAAAAAAGTTTATATTCTCCATCTCTGTTGAATCCATATAGCTTGATAGGCTTTCACAGAAAGCATGGTAATCTGAACATTCAATTCAGTACCCAGAGTTTTACTGAAGACTTACTGAGTATGACTGAAGTATCAATGCAGCTCAAACAAAACCAAAACGTGTATTTTATCAAGGCTGTCCATATACGTAGCATCTAGTGTACAGAGGCTCTCAGTATCACAGTCCATGAAGTACTGAAAGGTTTGATTAGCAGCCTGTAGAAGTATTCTGAGAAAATATACTGAATCTCAGTTATTTCCTCTTTCCACATAGGTCTCAACCATGTCTGAGTGAAAACTTCTGGGAGTCCAGCTTTGCTCTCCACTGTCAGTTTACTTTGTCAAATCTTTACATCTTGTGATTCCACCATCTTGGCAAGTGTCTTCTTGATCCTCAAAGCAGTGAGCCTTGAGGCAGGATTATGAGCCCAGCATTCAGACATTAATTTCAATATTGCTCTTAAACACTGTCAAATAAAAACACAAAAGAACGGGTTTTTTTGTAACAACTGACAGATCTGAGGTGTATCATTTTGGTTCACTGTCAAGCCCAAATTATAGAACTTCTGAGTCCAAATGTGCAATTTCTATATTTCCTGCAAAACTGCTGACAGAAAACTAATATAAATAGGTCAATTAAAAAAAATCAACCCAAACAACACAACAACCATGTCCCAATCCTCCTTTTTCCTCCCCTTCTCCGCCTAATATTACAGTAGCTGGAGCTAACTGAAGTGGTTTTTTAGTTTCACAAAGATGCATTACCAGAATTTATAATTGTAACTCAAGAACAACAGTAGAAAAATGGTAGCAATAACCAGAAAAATCTCTCTCTATATGGCAGAAAAACATTTGGTAGAGAACTGAAAATGAGGATGTGACAAGTGTTTTTCAGCACTCAAAAAAACAATATGGAAAAAACTGGGAACTCCTAAAAAAGGATTTGTGGAAGAAAGGATATGACAGAACTAGCTTTTCTATGTGAAACAGTCTTTCTTACTGTGTTTAAGTTGTGGTCCTTTAAAAACATATTTAAATTTAACATTTTAGTTACATCATGGCTTGCTCTGGGATGTACCAGTAAATAAAAAGAGGGGGTGTGTGTGAAGAGAAAATCTACAAACACAAAAGCACTGATTCATATTCTATGAAATACCTTATACCACAAACCAATAAGCTATATACATTTAAATTAATAAAATAAATTAAAAATTAAGTTTTAGTTCCAACTGAGACTATAAAAAATACTCCACTAACTAAAAAAAAGATCTCAGGGAACTATTTCTATACCTGGATGCTGCTTAAGTGTATCTTCCCCTCCAATCACTGAAAAGATACATGGAGAATATAGTATTTTGAGTTGATTTCAAACGTGCTGCTGGGAGCTTTTGATAGTATCAGAATGTCTGAATGTAGTCCCTATTTTACAATGATTTAACATTTATTAAACTAAAATACCCTTCCATATTAATGGAGAAATTGAATGAATTTTTCCTTTCAGCATACTCACTTCATCACTGTTCCATCTATTTGATACTACTGGGCGTAGACGTTTGACACACACCACTTCTCTCATGTCCTCATAGGAGGGATCGTTTGGCACCATGTCATAGTATGGCAACTGATACTCTTCAACAATACCTGGAGATAATTATGAAAAAATCAAGAATCATAAAAAAAAAAACCCAAATAAATTTATATATCTACTCTTGGATTTCCTTAAGCAGGAGCAAAAATGAACTCAGTTTTGTTAAAAGGCAAACCTACCACACTGTTATACTGTGTTAAAAATCCGAAAATTTCACTGTAACAATCAGACATTTACCAGAATATTAAGTTTAATAGTTACAATAATTCCCTGCAGTTCCTTTGACTTTGATACCCAATGTAGACTTTGACATCATCTAATCCACTACATGCTATGAAGAAACAGGGAGAAAGCACAAGATGGAAGGAGAAAAAGAGAATACAATTAAAGACTTATAAGGTCACAAAAGAAGAATGAAAGAAAAGGAAGAATGGGTCACAAAAATATGTCTAAGAAAACTGAATGACAACTGAAATGCAAGAAAGTGTAACAAAAGAATGGTATCTTATCAATTACATTTTAAAAGTCTTATTAAGAGCACATGGGTGAAATATCTGCATCCCACTATTTCTCCCAGACCAGGCACTCTGCTTTTTGAGCAAGGAGAAAAAGAGTGGAGATGCTTGATTGTAACAATCAACAAGGCTTAGTTCAGTAATTTTCAATCTGTAATCCAGGCAGACTGTTTACTACTGCTTTTAAAGAACACAAGCCTGTTGATGTAGAAGGCTTTTTATATTACTCTCTGGAAAGGAACTGCTCAAGTGAGACAAGGGTCTGGTGGACTTTATACAGAACGTTTAAAAGTTTACCTCCTGTGACGCAGCGCCGAGCCATTTCCCAAATGATCAGCCCAAAACTGTAGATGTCAGCCATGATGTACGGTTGGAAATGGTTTTTATTCAGGCTTTCATCCAGGACCTCTGGAGCCATGTAACGTTTTGTTCCTACTCTAGTATTCAAGGGAACATCAACTTCGTTTGTGTCACTACAGGAAAACATTAGGAAGTTAGTGAAGTGTGGGCTACAAGGCACGGTACGAAATCCTGTATGATGCAATCACTACGCTGCAACAGTCCCACTTACAAATCAAATGATTTCTTTTTATTTCCTTCTCCCTCAATACTACACACACAATACATTGCACCTCCCTGAAAAAGATTATCTAGAAAAATCACAGTATGGAAGTGGACATTTCACAGCTTTTTTGGCAAGACTTTGAAAACACATTTGAAAAAAATCAGTTAAAAACCACTATAAAGATGAATATATTTGGTAACAACTCGAAAAATTATTTACAAAGACTTATACTTTTTTTCAGGGTCTATTTAGCTAAAGACAATTCTCTGGCTCCACTGAACTCAAAAAAAAAAAAGGATCCAATACTACTATTATAGCATTACTTTTTACTTACAATTAAGTTTCAACTCCTTTTACCCCGTTCAGATTTTCTCAGTTAATTTCTAATGAAACTACATGATCACAATGACTATGAAAGGTGAGTTTTGAAGAACTAATCAATTTGTCTCTTCTTCCTTTCCTCTACAAAACTACTTTTATCTTCCACAAGAAGAGTCTTTTTATTGTTCTCTTAACCTGTTTTAACCTCAATGCTTACCAGGAAGGTAAGAAGGAAGGAAGATCAGCATTTTACTCTCAAAACTGAAAGCACGCAAACAAATGATTCCATCTTCCTTTTAAATTGGGTATCTGGTGCAATAAAAAAAAAACCAAACCACGACAACAAAAACTTTTCCTACTTGAGAGGAATTGTTCATCTACCTGTTAAACTTGACTGCAAGACCCAGGTCAGCAATGCAGCAGGTTCCGTTTTTCTTTATCAAGATGTTTTTACTCTTCAGGTCCCTGTGTGCAATAGCAGGCTTGCCTTGTGTCCCATAAATTTCTGTGTGTAGGTGGCACAGACCACACGCAGCAGAATAGGCCAGTTTGAGGAGAGCCCTGTTGTCTAGCGTAGCACATTTCAGAAAATCATACAATGATCCATTTTCATGATAATCTGTGATCAAGTAAAGCTGTGTCCAGGAGCCAGTGCCTTTGATATCTGCAGCTATGAAACCTAGGAAATACACAAACAAACTTATCTGTACATAATTTTTTATGCAACAGACCTAGTAAGAATAAGTAAAGCTGTACTGTCTTGCACTGTATCAAAATATACCTGTTCCCCTTATGAAAACTAATAATGTGTAAGGTCAGTTTTCAACTATACATGAGGTTACCATTCCAGCCCTCCAGTAAAGAGACAGCAGACATGTTCCCAACAAAGAACAGCAAAATTCTACCCTTTAAATTAGATGTTATTAGCTGACATTAAGGAACACCCATCTGGGTGCTCCACAGAAGCCAACATATATCCCTCAAGCCACCCACTAAGAACTCCTCCTCCTCCTCCTCCTTCACCCTCACACAAGCCCTGCAGTAGCCAGACTGCTTCCTTACCAAGGATGTTTTCATGACGCATCAAAACGGTTTGGTAAATCTCTGTTTCTCGGAACCAGCTGGCTTCTTCTGTGGTGAAAAACACTTTCACTGCAACTTTCTCACCCCTCCATTTGCCCATCCACACTTCACCATATCGTCCTTTTCCAACTTGCCTCACCATCTGAATTTGTTTGGCAATGGTGCGCTGAACCTAGGGAAGAAAACAACAAAAAAATGTCAAACAAAAGACCACAACAAAACAAATACACACACACCCCAAAAAAAATAAAAAGAAGGAAGGCAACCAAGGGATTAACCAAAAGTACCTGGACAAGCTGCTTCTCAAGCCTGGATTGCTTTGAATTTTGATCCCATTGTAAAATTTGTTCTATACTATTTTCCACTATTCCCATTTCAAACTCATTACAGCTGCCTCCCACGAAGAACAGTATAACAAACCCCAAAAGAGTAAATAAACTCAACTTCTTATTTAATTTAGATGCATTCTCTTCATTTCTATTTTATAAACAATTACAGTCATCTGTCTCACCCATTAATTTTTATGCAAGTATTATATAGGTTGATGAATCAAAAATTATGAACAACTATCAGTCAATAAAAAGCTAATCTATTTTATCAGACAATGGACACTAAGAAAAAAATATCTGAGTTTGCTCAACTCAATAGTTGTATTATCCATTCACTGCATTTTTATCTTATTGTTTGTAGGCTCTGTAATTCTTTTAAATTTTACTTATGTCAACAGATTTCCTAACATAAAATTAGATTTTACACTTCATTTTAGCTAATTGTGTGAAAATGGACTTTTGGGCGTATTTAGTTTGCCCTGTATCTTTCACAGTAATTGCATATATGAAATAATTGATGTATTGTATGGATAAACCACTTTGTTCTAGGCATTAGGTACAAACCAAACTTTGTATTTGATGGGAGACAAGTTCAGTGAAGATAAAAATCTTCGTTTATGATTTACCAACAATGGTAGTCCTGATCCACTCCCAGAACTCTGTGACTGGTCAATAAGGTCTTTTAATGACTCCCCAGCTGGAATAAATGCTTCATCTTGTTCCAGGTCACGATTATAACAGTGCCTCTTTGCCATCGACTTACAATAATGCCTGCAAAAGTAACAGAAGTTAAGCTGAACTCCAAAATACTCTTCAAACTACACAGCAAGCTGAGCTAGGAAAAAACCTACTTAAAAATGTACAAGCTTCCTTAAAAAAAATAATAATCAGATTATACTGTAGCATTTTTTTTTCTGTAACTTACAGAGATTTTTTAAATGAAGAAGCTGTAATGCACGTAGAGACATGTCACATTTATTCTGACTCAGGTGAAAATCAGCATTTTTAATAATCAGCTTACAGTCAGAGTTACTAGCATAAAGCCACAGGGGTTTGGGTTTAAACTAGCAGACTGAACCTTGAAGCACGGCAGATGAGGATGATACATGCACACTTCTGCTGAAACTGCTGGAACAACCATCACCTCACACCCAGGGCTGAAGTTGACAGAAGCAGGAATTCTTTCGTAAACTGCATCTGCATGAATTGCCATAGCTCAGCTGGGCAATTATTTACTTTTGCAACAGTAGAAGTTATATTGCTCTAGGTTTACAAAAGCACTTCACAAAGGTAATCTCAGAAGTAGATGGAATTTAACTATCAAAAGATCCAAAAACATAGAAAGCATTAAGATATCCCTGTTTACTTGAAGATACAGCATCAAAGTTTTGTAGCCAGAGGAAAGGATCATATTCACTTGAATTCTATGCTATCAACATTTTGTTTTACCTAGCAATGCAAACTGCTATCCACAGAAATGTGACATTAAATTACAACAGTTTCACTTCCAATCTGTTTTTGTCAGAAATCTGTATGATTAACTGAGTACATTTACAAAATAAATGTTCTGTTTACACTCATTTGAGAAATTAAAAACATTGCTAATAAAGTGCTTTCCTTACTTGTAACAAAAGCAGCTAAGTAAGATGATCATGACAATTATGCAGACTGCCATAGAAATCAATACTGCCATCCAACGAATGCTGCCATCAAAAAGTCCATCTATTTAAAAAAAAGAGTTTCCAAAGTCTATTAATTAAGCAACTATTGTAAACTGCTTATTTAGGTACATTTTTACATACTGTGTATATGAATGTGCACAAACTGAAAACACAGGAGGTTTTGTCTGAACATTAGGACATACTTCTTTACTGTGAGGGTGGATCAAAGACTGGCACAGGTTGCCCAAGGAGGTTGTGGAGTGTCCCTCCTTGGAGATGTTAAAAAAAGTCTGGACACGGTCCTGAGTAACCAGCTCGAGGTGGTCCTGCTTGAGCACAGGTCCTGTCCAATCCTCAACCAGTCTCTGATTCTGTGACAATTATGCGGAGCCACTTGCAAAACGTTAGAAAGGAAAAAGACAGCTGACGTGTACAACATATCCATTCATATGACATTAACCCAGATTTGTAGTGTATTAGTATCAAAGTTAAGTATTTACACCCCAAAAGCAGACAATTTAATTTGAATGACAACAACAACAACAAATTTAACTTGAGATTTTGGAGGTGTTTGTTCCAGGTCACTATTATATCATATATGATATATAATATTTTGATTGACTCTTGTTAGTTTGTTCTTGGAAACAGAAATTAAGACTTTACAGCATTAAGATTCTGAGAAGGTATTAAGCATCAGTTAAACCAGTACAACCTGTTTAGCAATGAATGTTTAAGTGCATGAAAATAGGAACTATTTTCACTTGGAACAACTGAAAGAAGAGAATGAATTTACAGTAAATAACAGTTAACAACGTCAGAATACTTTTTTTAAAGATACATTCATCATGAAAAAAATCACAGCAGAGATTAAGAAAACCATTTAATAAAAAAAAAACCCCAAAAAACCACGTTGTGGAAACAGAATCAAAGCATTGAAAGACTGAAAGATCACATGCCGATCAAGACATGAATAAACTGAGTAAGCTTTTAGAAGCTGTAAATAAAAACATAAATGAAAGATGGAGGAAACAATGGAGGAAAACTTGGAAGTGGCCAAAAAGGAAAACTGGAAATAGAGTATGAAGTTTAGTATAGAGCTTCATATCAAAGTTACCTAGTAAGGAAAAAACTGATCTGTGCAATACTGTTATTATGTTTTCTCCTTATTTTTATCTATTTCTATCAGGAAGAAACAAATCCACGTAACATTTATTAATAGCAGTGTAAACATGTAGGAGCTGTTTACCTGTACTGTCAAGTGGTGGTAATGTTGGCTGTAGATCCTGATTGCAGAAATCAGTTCGACAGCACTCAATTGTTCGACGTAATTGTGCTTTAGGTGAGTCCTGTTGAAGGAGAATTGAATAAACATTCAGATACTGAAGTGAGCAGCTAAGACAGGGACAAGTGATGCCACAGATTAACAGAGCACAGACAGAAGTTTAAGCTATTTTATTAAAAAAACCCCCGAGTTCAATCTCACCATTTAATGTATGGGACAACTTCCCAGTGGCAGACAGGCATCATCTAACCTCTCTGGGTGCATGCAGTCTATGTTCACATTTCTTTTATTTTTCATGGAACTGTTTTTACTTGGTGCACCAAAATAGATGGTTCCTACTTATGCTGGTATTTCATACACAGCAAAATTTTTAAGCTTAGTCAAAAGCAGCTAATCATATGTTAAATAAATAGTGCTCTTAAGATAAAAACACCAAACAATCCCTTTAGAAAGGAAGTTTTTTTCTCATACACACATTATAGTGGTGCCGTTTGCTTCAAAACCATCTTCAGAACACTGCATAAAAGATGGAGAGGCATGAAAATTAACCTGAAAGTAAGACACTACTAAAAATAAAAGAACAATTTCAGGAAGTCATCATGACACCTCAGGTCTGATTTGCAGTAACCCTAAACATTCACAGCTGTAACTGAGGTCACCAGTGCTTCCAAAGAGCAGCGCTGCTGACAGCTACTCTATATAGAGAGACTCAAATCCTAGAAATTCAGAACTGACTTTCTGAAACAGCATCTGGGGGTGGGAGAAGAGTAACCCAGCTGGTGACTACCTCTGAAAGCTCTGTTTAATGTAAGCAATGTGACAAAGGAAAAAGAAAATGTAGTCTTCCAACGCAATATTCATTTGCTCAGGTAACACCAGATCCCTGTCTTCAGTTCCAGCTTTTCTATCAGGTAAAGAAGTTCTCAAGGCAGCAGTCTGCTTAATTATACTCCTTTAAATCAAAAGCAAGTTATATTCATGCAGTTTACGATATATAACTCTTCTAGAAAGGAAAAAAAGAAAGTTTTATGTTGGGCAGGAAAACATACACATTTGATAAACCATGTGTACGTGTAACGAAACTTTGTGGGAGCTCTTGTGTAATCTGTGAAGTTTACTCCTTATGATTATACTCTTTGGTCAAATGAGCTGAAAAAACCAAGAAATTCCAAGTAAAAATAATCAAGAAAGTCTGCATTAAAACATAGATGACCCAGATCAATTAGATTAGATCAATTAGATAAAGTTATCTCTTCAACTGAGAAAACAGTTGACAGATGTAAAAGGTTGATGTCCTCTGTTCGTTTTGTCAGTGACTTAGAGATATTTGCAGAGAACTCCAACAAGCTAGGATTCAGTTCCACTCTTTGCTCAAACACCATTAAATGTCCTTTCTCCCACTACTCACCCACAACTGTTGAGTCCCGTTCTCCTCGGTGGTAAATGGCAACATACAAAAATCTGTACCTGCAGTTGTAAACTAGAGATTTCAACAATCTTACGCAGTTTCCCTACGTAATCTCAATGGCAATCTTAAATTTTAATATCACTTTTTTTTTTTTACCTTGCACTGGAAGTCTGAACCTTCATACTTCATGCAGCCAGAAGCGAGTGTAGGCTCTCCATGTTCATCTTCCTCAATGATAGCAAAGCAATGCCCATTAGTTCTGGAAGAAACACATCACTGGTGCTTTACCGGAATGTTTGCCATTTAATATGCAGCATTAGTTGACCATGAACCTATTAATAATACTAGAATGGTACTAGCTAGAAAAACTTTTCTTTAACACAATGGCTACCATATGGTTTGAGAACAAAAGACCCCCATGACATTTGCAGTATAATAGAATGCCGCAGGGATGTTTTCTCCAAAATATTGTCTTCTACTTCCTCACCCCCTCTTCAAGATTGCATATATTCAACCATACATGGGCAGTTGCTTAGAAAAAACTGAGGGGGTGGAAAAGTGAGGATGTAACTAAAAAGGCTTACTGACTACAATGTTATAGGTTAAAAAAATATTTTAAAAAATTCATGTGTGTCTGTGCTTGAAGCTGCAATGATAAACTCTTGAAGTCCCAGTATGTGAAAGGTGGCTTTGTCAAGATCAAAAGCTCAGCTACACTTTTCACACATCAGCTCTCTCAAATATTCAAGCAGTAGGCCAAAACAAACAAACAAGCCCCTAAAACCACTTTCTGAAGTTGACAGTAACAAATGAATTAAATTCTTTAAAAAAAATGGCACTTAATTCCCCATTATCTCCTTATACAAATTATTTCATTTATATACTACAGGAAAATGTCAACAGCATTTGCAAGGAATCCCAAACCAATTCACAACAGTAGGTCTGTGCTTTAAGTACCTGTAAAATTAAGATTTTATTAAGTAAATAAAAATTCATTCATTTCCTCAACATAGATAATAAGGAAAACAAATCAGAAATATTTTTTGTTTGCCAAAATAATTTTATTTAAAAGAATGTAAAGAAATGCAGATTGGGATAACAGAATTCCATAAAATATCCTGCACATGAACACTGTGTGTTATTAACTCCCTAACAGCTTTATTATCAGAATAATGATCTCTACAGCCATTAGTTCAGAGGCAAAAAATTCAAAAGGCCTATACTGACTGCATACACTAGGGGGCGATAAAAAGCAAAAAAAAGCCCCCAAAACGAATACCAAAGGAATTGAACACTAGATCATTACAGAACGCTTCCTAGGTACAAAGCTATGTTTATAGACTATTAGCTGTGTCTACGTTTAAAAAGACAATAGTGTTAATTCCACCTCCTGGGGTTCCACAAAAATGGCTTTATCTGCCAAGTGACAGCTCTAGAGAGGGCTTAATACTATGTGTTACAGACTCAAGTTACAGTAACAAGTAAGATGTTTTCTATTATGTATCTTTACATTCATTTTTGAAAATAGAGGACCTTAAACATGAAACTGCAAATGAAGATGAAAACAGAAAAAAAAGGACATTTCACGATGTAAAAAAAACCCAACCCCAAACTCTTAAGCAAGCACATAATCAGTGCATGAGTCTGTTAGGACTCGTGCCTATCAAAGTTAAAACCACACTTCTGTCAGCGTACGTTCAGAGGCTTTTCTTTTTTTCCCCTGCCCATCCCTCCTACTCTACAGCTAATGAACATGCAACAAAGGAGAATTCTCAGTAAATGGCTATGTTGCTAACATTACCTTTTAATACTAGGAGAAGAAATATTAGACTAAGCAAGCAGGTGGGTGCATCAGGAGGTTTAGATTTGCATCATTTAATAGTCAGTTATAAAATGCTACAGGTTACTTAAAACCTCAGTCCTTCAACACAGTTGCTCAGGGCAAAAGGACTGGTTTCAACTGGTTCTAAGGTATGGTGGAAACAGTGTTGTTTACATACAGATGACCGGGGAGTTTAGTGCTCAGCTCTCCACAGAACCAGGGAGTTTCAAATCAATTATGGTCAAATCTCCTGACAGAACCTCAGTAAGCACTACAGTGGTAGTTTACTCTCTCATGGACAAAAATGAGCCTCTTCTGTATGCAATACTTACATGCACGTGTTATTAATAGCATCATCTGGACAATGTCCTGAGCAGTAACACTTAAGGAAAGGTAAGGTGTCCTCTGGAGCAAGCGTTACTCCATTTGCTTGTTTCTTTTGGTCAGGATTTGTCTTCGTTCCTGTGCCATGAAGCATACTGTCTAGATTTTGACCTGGACATTGAGAAAAGTGGGGGGGGAGGGAGTGAAAGAAGAAAATATTTTTGCATCTCTCTGATAACTGTTCAAGAGTTTTACAGGCAAAACACAACACTAGAATAATTATATTAAGAAATAATTGAACTATACAAGACATAAGAACCTCCTCTACTAAGACTATGGCAGAAATTTGAGTTCATCATTTTATTCTAGAGATACCTAGCTCAGTTATTTTGTATTTTAACAGATCTTCTAACCATAACCAATATAAACAGAAAGAGGGTATTTTCCCTTTTTGAGGTGGAGGAGAAAAGTAGTGATGTAACCGGTAAGAATTTTCTGAAGAAAGTCTCTCTTATTCCTGTGTTTAGAAAACCAGAATGCTGACCACTTGATAACCACAACAGTATAATTTTATGCATGACTGAATGTACTTAATATGCAATTTTCTCATTTTCTGAACTGAAGTAATTTTTTATGGATTCAGTCTCACAGAAGTGCATAGCTCAAAAATCTCCTGGGCTTTTTGATCTCTGTATGCATTAGTACTTCAAAACAGAGCTAAAGTAAATCTTGTTTGCAAATTAGAATTCAGTAAATGACACGAACATCCAACACAAATGAGCTTGCACAGAATAAAAATAGGGCTAAATTATGTTCCAAGTAGCCATCAATTTCTCCACAGGAGGAAAGCTGAGCACCATTTATTCTAGTTCATATTATTAAAGTGCTTTTGTGAACGTAGGCATTCATAAGAAAAATTCCATCTGTTTTCTTCTCAGCGATGAACATCCAGAGAACATTAGGAACATTCCCTGCTTCATTTGCAATAGCTTTACGACCACTGTATGAGAGAAGAACAACTGCTGTTCATCTCGTGTAAGGTTAACAATAGAAAATCTCTTTCTGTCCATCACCAAACAGTATTCTTGGCTTGGCTCCAAGTCCTCAGGGTGTGAATCAAATCAAGCTAAAAGAGTTGTGAACTGACACTGATAAAACTGACAGCAAGTCTCTGTGGGAGGCTCAGTGTGCAAGGTAAGAGAACAGCCAGTTTGGACCAGCAGAAGCTTTTACAAATTCAGTTATAATTTAAAAAGTGGAGGTACCTCTCAAAAATATTTTAGTCACAATAAAAATTTCAATTTATCCATTAATAATAATAAAATTTGACCAAGAAACTCAGGGTCTCTTAACAGATTCTTGTGGCTTCCTGTCAAACTCAGGGAACATTAGCTATAGAGCAATGAGAACATGACTCTCATGTTGCATCTTGCTTGAAAGATGTGCAGGAAAACTTGTCTGAAACACTGTGCAAAACACTGTGCAGATACCACTGTCTGTATTGCTCTGTTTTAACACCCACTATACCGTTCAGCCAAATGTGTGATTAAGCATTCATCAAATTTGATCTTACTGCTCTGAAAAAAGCAGACTTGCAGATTTCCTTATCTGATTAATACAGAGCAGGCAGTGCCTTGTCCCAATTCAGCCATTTCCCTGAAAGTTATAAAACTGTGCCTTTTTCAGATACAACTAAGAGTGTATCCTAAGAAAATCCAGCACCATTTACCTAAATCCTCAAATTGCTTAGACATGTTTTAATTGAACTGTAATTTTCAAACAGTACTTCAGTAATACCTGACTTAAACACTCCCAATATGCAGACTGTTCAGAGGATTTAAGAAAGTCCAGTGCTAGAATAACACAGATTTTACTTGTGCAATAGGTATTTCTAATTTAACCAAAAGGAATTTTGCACATATGAAATAGCAGCTCCTCCATCTGTCCTCTCTCTACAGATTTCCTCCCAGCATAAACCAAAAGCTCATTTTAATGCTGTTCTATAGATGTTACAAAACATTTTGTATTCACATTTAAGAGATGTTTACCTGCTCAGAGAACTGTGAATTCTATTTAATATTTAAAGGAAAAGCCACTGCATATGTACAAATACTGTCCTTCCTTCTAATTTTGTTGAACTACCAAGGTATCTTTCCTAATTCATGTAATAAAGCACCCTTATCTTCAGAGACATTCCACATGTTAAAAGTCTGAATATTTTATAATCTTTGTCTCACAGTCACTCATCCATCTTCCTACCCTGTGTACTGAATGCAGCATTTTTCAATTTGTTGGAGGCGAAATCAAGGAACCCTTAAAGCATGGCTTCTCCTAGCTCAGAAGAAAAAGAACTCTTGTGCAGGTCTGGGGTTTTTTACAGCAGTGTTCTTCCTTGTAAACTCACACTGAAGCATGAGTCCAGGTATGCCAACCTTTTATACTAAAACTGAAATATTTTTTTTTCTCTTAATTTATTACAATGGATTGTGTAACAAGGTTTATGAAGAACACAGACCAAATAAAATAGATAACCATATTTTCAAAGAACCATCATCTTTATCTTTTGTACAGTTTATATAGGCAAAGATTTTCAGTCAAAGCAAAAACCAAACCACAATTTCATTATCTTCTAAATGTGAAAGAGAAACAATACTCCATGGTAGCCTGATTTCACCTTACAGGTAATACCTGAATTTCACAAAGAATAGGGGGTGGGACATCATTTCACTCTTGCATTTTTGCATTTTAAGACCATAAAGAGAATTCTTATTAAAACAGAGTTTAACTGAGTATCCAGGGAAGAAAGAAAATGGAAAATACTGAGACTGTTTAGAATCACTTCAGAAGAAAGTTTTATAATAGCCCCCCCATCTAGATAGGATCCCTAACTGTGTCCTCTACAACAGTACAGCAATTTATCCTCAGCATTTCAAGACAGATTAGTGTCTACCTTACAAGACACTAGGTATGGGAAAGGGAGCTGAATGTGGAAAATGACTTCGCGTCATTCACATGAGATCTTACCAGGGCAGATCAAGATCCAAATGGGGTCACAGGATGTTTCATTGCTATTTTTCCCAGTTAACAGGTACTGGATAAATGAACAACAGTGAAGGAAGGATATGCCTAAATGACATCTTGCTTCAGGAACCACCCGACCTCCTGGCGCCAGTGCTGTCATTATAACCCACCCTCAGAACACCACCTCTCCCATATTCACACTGCTTTATCCTCCTTCTGGGAGCAGGACAGAGAAAAGGGAGGACCACATTTTTGGAATCCTGTGACACTACACTACTTGATGATGTAATTAATGGTTTCTTTTCCAGGATACATGCAGTTGTCAGCTCTGTGGTGGCACTAAGACATACACACACAGAAACAGCACCTAGGTTTAAGTGCTATGCGTTCATACACACAGCTTCAAAAGAAAAAAAAGTTTGCACTGAAACACAGTACCCAGATATTTTGGGCACAGCAATGGATATACCTTAGCAGCAAACGAATTGTCACACACTGGAGGTATTGCTCAAGATCCTGAACCAGTTTCAGCCTGTTTGTCCAGCCTCGAGAATGATAGGACCATGTATCTTTAAACACACAAACTACTCTATAATGTGTATTTTACCACATTTCAAAACCTTAAAATATTCAATGAAATATCAGAGTGATGGTGATTTGGAACATTCTCCTCTTCTCATGGAACCACAGCATGAGACAATAAAGAGAAACAAGCTGACTGGACTTCAAGTTCCCAGTTTGTCATTTGCTTTACCCCATCACAACTTAGTCTCATACATACTGCATTAATGTTACATTTCCCTAAGTGTGAGCAATTGCTACAGATAAGATGACATTTAAATGGCTTTCTGTTTAAAATCAACCTTTTTTTAAATAAGAAGAATAACTCTTGCCAATCATATTCAGCCCTTGATTGAAAACATAAATTATTTCAAGAACTACTCCTTCCCATTATAGAAATAAGTTAGACTATAGAATGTATTTTAAAGAAGCACAGTATATTAAAAATCCCACTAGTTTAGAAATGTAAGTCTACTTGAATGCATGGCTTAAAATAGTAATATTAATATCTTTAAAATGCACAGTGCATGACAGTGCTAAAAACTGAGCAAACTTGGCTGCAACTCAATGCCAGGACACAAATATAATTTCATTAAGTCTGCTAAGAAAAGGTTTGTAGAACCCATAAAAACCCAACTCTATTAAGAAATGCAGAAACAGAGCTGTAAGTGAAAGGCAGCAAATACAAAAGCCAAATCATGCCTACAGTTTCTTACTTAACTGTATCCCCTCTGCCTCCACAAATAAAGTTGCAGTGCTATAACTAGTAGCTACAGCATACAAGTTGTTCTGAATTCATAATAAGGAAGTTCCACATAAACCCATTTTTATTTCAGAGTACATTATCCTTAAAGGGGATTTATCCTAGGAGATCTACAGTACTCCCAGAATTCCTCTGCACAATTCTGATCCAAGCTTGTAAACCCCAATAAATTCAAGATTCAAATAAAAAGAGTATTTGTCAGAAGACCACCTTCACTTGCCTTCTGGTTGGTGCTAAAGCTGTTCGCTGGGGCTAGATGATGCTTGCTGACATTGGGCTCTTTGCATACAAGATGAAAGTTGCACCAAAGCTCTTTACGTTAGACATGCCTTGGAATTTCCCTGTGGCAGTTTTATTATGCATCAAGGACAGAAATATTGTAAGGGGCCTCAGACAGGAATGCAAGCAAGGATATGAATTTCTACAATTGTGAGTGGCGCATCCTGGAGAAGGCAAGTGTTGTACGGGGCCTCAGATAAGAACACAGTCAAGGACATCAACTGTGGCTGGCATCATGCAGGAGGACACAGATGAGTGGACGCCAGTTAAGAAGGATTCTACAAGCAGAGATGGGCTAAGATATGATCTTATATGGAAGGAAGCCTCCAAAGTTCATGGAAACGACACAAAGAGTTGCCTCTTCAACAACCACTAGGGAGCACCAGAGACCACTGGAGACTTCCAGGGAGGCCCCTCGGAGATGCAGGCCACATATGCAGTAACTATGCATATAGGATAAGTAGTTTCTGGAAATAGAATTAGTATGTCTAATCTTTACATACATAGGCATTAGTTTTCCTAGAAAGGGGGGGATATAAGCTTGGACAGGGGCCAGGTATGGTATGCATGATAGGTGGAACAATCCCCTGTGCATTTGGCACAGCAATAAAGAAATGCTTGCTTTCTAGTGCTAAAATGAGTTACAGAGAGTTCTTCATTTACCAGAGCTTTGGGAACAGCTTTAAATTACTTTTGCTTGCTTTAGGATGCAGATACTGCAAAATCATCTACTCCAACGAGGACATTGCACCTTCCAGCCCATCACAAGATTTCGGAATGATTTAATACGTACTGCTGTGTGAACTGAACTTCAATACAGCTTAATACAGGTTGAGTAAAATACTAGTACCTTTTCTTAAAACATAGAATAATTAAAACAATTGGAAAAAAACATTTTTGTATGCAAAGAAAATATCTTAAATGCTTCTATGAGCTTTGTGTCTGGCATTTTCACCATAATTCTCCCCACAGTGCTTTATTATAAATCAAGACTGTGATCTCCAAAGGCCAGCCATGTTGGAGGCAGCTTCACCTAGCAGAACTGGTTCCTAAAAATCACAGCATATTCCCAGACTACCTGTTTAAAATCTCCCTACTACCCTCCAGCTCTCCCAGGAGCTACACCAATTCTCCCAGGCAACCCCTGCCTCTCTACCTTCCCAGCCAGCATTCCCCAGCCTCTGCTCCCACTTCCCTTCCCCAAAACAGTAACTTCTGAAGAAGACTACTCTGTTCTTATGCATCCAATACAAAAGACAGAGACAAGAAAATTTCACATGTATTTTACCTTGAATAACAGTACACTGTATTTAAATAGACTTTTAAAGTTACTTAAAACTAAATGAGATATTATAATAAAAAATATGTAACCTTTTAATAATCCACTAAAGTAACTTTAATAGGACAAAATGTTTAACAACACGTTTGCTGCCCATGTTTAAAGACAGATGCAGCCATTAATTGGGGAAATCACTGGTTAACAGTGAACACTGTCCTCAAGCAACAGATCAGCTTCTGACAACTGCAGGTATTAGAATATTTTCTTTATTTCATATTAATTTTCATGTTGAATTGAATAACTATATTTAATTTATTTATATTGAATTGAATAACCTGAAATTCAGAAAGTTCATAAAAGTTAAAAAAAGTAATATTTTCT
>WUAM01000128.1:1167017-1178766 GCA_024336885.1 Actenoides hombroni
ATACACATGCACGTATACAGACACAGTTGCTATTATCATTCTCTCAGGTCTTGGTAAGCCTTGAAAACAAATGACGGAGCAAAGCATTAAGCTGTGTGCCAGTCACTGAAAGTACACACACTGGGTATGTCTACTTTCCCTGCTTTGCCCCTCCTCTTTCTGTAAATCACATGAACTCTCTTCAATTCCTCATAATGTGTCTTCTGCACCTCTACTGGTTCCTTTTGATGCATATTTCACAGAATCACAGAATAGTAACAGTTGGAAAAGACCTCTATAATCACAGTGTCTGACCATCAACCCATAAAACCCACAAAACAAAACACAACAACAATAAAAAAAGAAATAGGAAAATAAAAAACCCCACAACAAAACAAAAAAGTCAAAACAACCCCCCCAAAAAACCCCAAACCCTTCACCATCCCACTAGAGCATGTCCTGAAGTGCCTCATCTACATGTGTTTTGAATACCTCCAGGGACAGTGACTCCACCATCTCCCCGAGTAGCCCATTCCAGCACCTGACTATTCTTTCAGTAAAGCAATTCTTCCTAGTATCCAGTCTAAACCTCCCCTAGAGCAACTTCAGGCCATTTCCCCTAGTCCTGGCATTATTTACTAGAGAGAAGAGGCTGCACCCATCTCACCACAACCTCCTTTCAGGTAGCTGTAGAGAGCAACAAGGTGTCCCCCCTCAGCCTCCTCCAAACTAATCAATCCCAATTCCCTCAGCCTTCCCAGACTTGTTCCCCTGACCCCTCCCCAGCTTGGTTGCCCTTCTCTGAACTCGCTCCAGCAACTCAGTGTCTTTCTTGTGGTGAGGGGCCAAATACTGAACACAGTACTCAAAGTGTGGTCTCACCAGTGCTGAGCACAGGGACACGATCACTTCCCTTCTCCTGCTGGCCACACCATTTCTGATACAGGCCAGGATGCTCTTGGCCACCTAGGCACACTGCTGGCTCATGTTCAGCCAGTGCTGACCAGCACCCCAGGGTGCTTTTCCACTAGGCAGCTTTCTAGCCACTCTTCCCCAAGCCTGCAGCGTTGCCCGGGCTCCCGGAAATATTTTCCACGTTGAAACTATTTTTTCCCCACTTTCAATTTTTACTTTTCAGACTTTTCACTTTAGATTTCCTCCTTTATATGTCCAATAAATATTTTAAATACTTGACGACTATCAACTTTATTCCCCGACCCCCCCCAAACACAACTCCTCCATGGATCTAGGGATAAGCAGAGACACTGTGTTTCTACTCACCACCCCCAGAAAACAAACATATTGTCTGTGTTTGAAAACAAGCCCTTAGGCAACGTTTCAGCAAGCTCACCTTTGACATGGACTTCAGAATTCCCTCAGTATTGATTTGAAAGCCAAAAATATTCTTAAGACATGGTAATCTCCTCTTTAGAAGATTAAAAAAAAATAATCTTTTCATATGAGAGCTAAATAAAGTTTGAAGTTATTTATTGAAGCACTATTAAAAAATGTGATCACAGGAGTTAAATGCAATTTATTTTCAAGTCACTGTAAGACCTGCATATTTGTATGATTATTTCTATTTGTATCCAGAGATAAAAAAAAAATTGTTCCTTCAGTTGTGACTGTCATGATGTCAGTAAAAAGAACAAAGTGTATCACTCCCAACCTCTTCAAGGGATGAAGGCGGTGTCTGCTGTAAGAAGCAGCAAACCTACTTGATTACTAGTAAAACCAGCTCCATTGCAAAATGCTGTGTCTGAGAGTGGAAGAGACCTAGGAATCACCTGGTAGCACTAGCTGGTCAAAGCAGGACCAACTTGGAAGTCAGACAAGTTTGTTCAGAATCACTTTGGTAAAGTTTTGTCTATCTCTAAGGACTGATACTGCACAACCTCTCCAGGCAGCATGTTCTAATGCTTAACCACATTCACCAAAACTGCCTTTAGTGTGATTTATGCCTGTTACCAGTCTAGTTACCTTACAGCTACCTGTAAATATTTGCACACCTGTGCTATAAACTTCAACCATACACAAACTAGGCTATTTCTGTCTAAAGAGATTAAGTTACTTCTTGCCAATTGAAAATTCTATGTCCACAGAAGGTCTTGAGAATTCCCTCTCTCAACTGAAGTAAGTAACAAAGATGGAAGAATCCTGCATTTGTATTTGTTTTGCTGCTTTCAACCTTGAGAACTTTGCTGCAAAGGCAAAGCTTCAAACTAAGACCAAAGCTCTTCCCCACTCCTTAAATACATGTGTGCATGCATACACACACACACACACATGAACACAGAGTGAATTAAGCCAAACATCAGTGATTAATGCACACACTTAGAAGTTAGGAGATGCTATTCTGAGCTCCTGCAGGGTAAAGAGACAAAAGCACTTAAATAACTTGGCAATTATACGTGAACCCTTATCCAGTTTTGGAAGAAAAGTGTTCAGAATTCTGCAGGCTGTACTCAACAATACAGAAGCCTTCAGTGTGCTTATGGTAGCCTCCAGGACTGAACCCCAGTTTCAATGAAACCTGAAAGCAAGAATGGTAGTTTTAAACATCTGCCACAAAGTGCAGTTCTGCACAGATCCAGAGAGAGCACTTCTGTTCCATAAAAGCTTAGTTGGGAATGTGTGTGTGGGATGGTACTTGGAAGAGCTTAAAAGATGATCGCCCTTGCACTGAGGCACTGTTCATTTAATTCAGGTCTTCATACAGTTGACAGTTCATCTTTGGTCAATTCCAGGTAAGTATTTCCAGTGTCATTTACTGCTTAACAAAGGTTTGGGTTATATTTAAGGTTACAGTCTTTTGCTCTGCCCAAGCGCTTCCTCCCACCCAGGTTAAAAGCTGCAGCAGTTCCCAAATACACCTTGGCACTTGGTTACAAGAGGATAAACACCACTACATGGGAAGAAGATGGACCAAGTGGCTCAGAAAGAGCAGGGCCATGACACATTTGATGTCAAGCCATGCTATGTATATCAAAGCATAGTCCTAATAGAGACAGTTCTGCTAAATCCTTTAATATTGCAGGTACACACCAGAAACAGAACATAAGGACTATCATTTGGGTAATTACCATGCTTCCTTCTCTCCCTGTTTTAAAGGATTCACTGAATTGTTATTCTTGAAAGTAAATAGCTCAAAGACTATCTCAAAACAAAAATAAAGCACTAAGCAGCAATGGCAAGAGAATGTAAAACCTTTTATATTCAAGTATTAAAACAGCATCACCAAATTCCCTCAAAACATATGGAAAGCTCTGTGTACTCAAACATTTGAGAGGTACACAGCTGGAAGAAGCAGCCTTACCCAGAGACCAACTATGGATGTATATGCTTGAGGGACATTGCAGAGCACTACTGTTCATGGCCCAAACATGAGAATGCAACATCACTAACAGCTCAGATACCATTCTGCTATGCTGACACTTCTGTGAACTACAAGCAATTACAGAATCAGATCTGCCAGGTACAGTTGCTAATAAGGACTAAGGAAATAATAGTAATTATAAAATGGATTTTCCAACAAACTAGTTATAATCCTTACACTTAAGCTTCAATTCCTGATAGAGCATGAGAAAGTCAGATTGGTTAGTTCCCAACACTTTTCTTTTTAATTCAACCCAGTCTGACAAAGGATTTAAAAGCCCTAGTGGTAATTGGATTTCCAGAAGTTTTTGATAACTGATGGTAGGCAAAACAACAGACATACAAGCTAGTTATCTTCACTAACTGAAAACCAGGCTATTGTGAACATCCCACAGACTCACCTCGGCCCATTGAGTAGGCATAACGCATTTATTTAGATTAGTTACGCTACACTATCTCTTGGCTGCTGGGAGCACCAGAAGGCATGGAGAACCACACACTGCAATGTCTTCAGTGGGTCAGGTTTAAAGGGATCAAAGACACACACATATAAGGAAACAAATTCAGAAAGTCAAACCTTCAATTACTTGCTCCATGGTCTACTGTGCATTTCTGGTCAACACGCAATCACGAAAATGTCCTCCTTTTGAGGAAAGTGTCTGTATGGCATGGCAGGCAAATAAGCCACCTGCCTTCAAAGGAACAAAAAGCCCTCCAAAGTCCAAATGAAAAAAACCCTACCACAATCACTGGAATACATATGTCTTTTACAGATTAAAAATATAAACTTACTTCAACTAGTACATATTTACCTTGAACATGGAGAATGATAAGCAGATAGGCTCCAAGCAGTCGCTCATAAACTCTCAGTCGAGTCATTGCTCACTTTTAATCCTTCCTGTGCAAGGCGACCGACCCTTCTGCTTGACAAATGTTAAGCTTGGTCTGTTTGGTGAAGCCTAATGCACAAGTTGGTGCTTGACTGCAAAGATGCTTTTGGAACTGTTCCAAGTTCGTTTCCTGAAAGATACAGTAAACCAAAATATTAAGAAACTCCTTGCATTTCCAAACCAAGGAAAAACCCTAAAGATTTTTCATCACACTGATCGTAACCATGTGGCTGAAAAAAAACAATTAAAAATGCAAATGTTTAGTAAGACTAATAACTGCAAATATCAACATATGTGCAATCCAAACTGAATGGCAGGATTCTTCTGAAATATGTATTTTTGGTGACAACCTACAGGAATGTTTTTACATTTCTACCAAAACATTAGATATGTTAACTCACTAGTCACAGCTATACATTTTAGACTCACATACAGCTAACATAGATAATATTAAACAGATTAACACATAAATTGTTTTGCAAACTATTTTCTTTACAGAAATTAAAATCTGTACTTATTTTTCTTAAAAAATGAAACTCAGTGGTGAATTCCCATCATATTGTGGCAGAGAAAAGCACCACATGATGCGTTGAGCCATCAGCTGAAAAATGCTTGCAGAGAAACTTTACTGCAATAACACCCCAGCCTCTCTGCTGAAAGATAAATTTGTATTAAAATAGTTATGTAATTTACTTCAAATGTTACTTTTGGTTTCTTGACTAGTACATCCTTTTTAAAAAAAAAAAAAAAAAGCACTATTTCATTTAACATTTGAATGAACAAATTAATTTCTCACGTAGCATCAACTATATTCCAGTTCCTCTTCCTGTGGACTACTATGTTAGATGGTGCTTTCTGGAGAAAAGAAAGTTAGCTCAGTTCAGAACACCAATGAACATTTAACCTCTCTTAAATCCAATTCCAAATCCTGATATCCTTCTGGATTTCAAAGTTTTGAGTGAATTAATCCCTTTCAAAAAATTACGCGACTATGTACACACACCATTTGCTCCAAAAATAAAATAGAATTCCTCTCATCCCGTGGATGAGCACATAGCTAAGACAGCCAAATTGAGTAAGAAGTTACTTTTTCAGGCTGCAGTAGTTGTGGTCACATTCTGTGTACTGATTTTCTATAGCGATTCGCAAGGGAAGCGTAATTGCTCCTCAAAGAACCAGAAAGCAGCTCCAACACCTAAACAGTTAAACGCGACAAAAGCGACGCTGCACAAAGGCGAACAGAGGAGCGCTTTTGCCTTTCCTCGGCCTCTTGTTGTGGTGGGCCTGACCCCCCGACCCCTGTCAGCCCGGCGCTGCTCACCAATGCCAAAGCTGGCGTTCACTCAGGGATGGGCTGCAATTATTGTTGGGAGATGCTTCCACCATCAATAACTCAAGCTGTCTGTCGGTGAGACCCAAGTCCTTTTCATTTTAATTAGTGCTTTGGAGGCATTTAACATGGAGGCAAATTAGCGGCTGAGCCGGGAGGTGTCCGTCACTTTCGATTTTGGCGGGGCCGGGGCAGGCCACCCGACCCCTGGCCTACTTTTCACACATCCCCAACTCATCCCTAAGGAGCGACTAAAGCGCCTCTGCGCCAGGGGCAGCCAGGGCCGAGCACCGGGCCCGGCGCCTCCCAGCCCCGGGCGATGCTGCCTCAACCTGGCGCGGCCCAGGCCTTTGCCAGGGTTACTGCCGGGTTATGGCAGGACAGACTCTGAACGGCACACTCTGAGGATCTCCAAAGCACTATGACTTCAGAAGAGGTAAATAGGTAAAAGCAGTATGGTAGGAAAAATACTCTAATGCTTTTAATCAGAAGAAACAGGACCAATTCTGACAGTAAGCTATCAGTCCAGCCTCGATAAGTGTGCGAGTATCATTGCTTTATTCCACGTTGCCACTGCAATGAACTTTCATCAGCAATAAAAAACACATGGAAGGTGAAAACTGCCAACAGCTTGTATGTAGAAAAACAACAAACTCTTTGTTTACAGCACTATTTTTGCAGTCCATCAGGGAAAACCAACCAAACAAAACCCACTAATAGTCTGTTTAAAGTATATTTAAAACTAATTTCTGTCTGTCTTCTCCATGGGAATTTCAGTAAGGACTACATATTCGCATTCTTCCATGTTTCCAGAGCAGGAACTTTTTAATTTTTTAGTAAAACTGGTGATCTCACTCTTCCATTCAGTAAGGTAACTGCACACTGGTACAGAAACTTGATGTGCAACGTGTATCTACAGCTGTACTACACAGTACATTACCCAGAAATCCAGAAATGGGGGGGAAAAAAAGAACTTTTCAATGTAACTCACTTCCAATTTCATGGTGATTTTTATTCAGTGAAGTAATCTAAGGTAGTTCTCAAAAATGCTGCCCAGGCTTATTAAAGAATATAAAGCTCTCCACTTACAACCAGTATTTTGTACCTCCATCTTTCATTAATATTTCACATTTCATAGATATATAAATGTAAATATGTATAAACTGCTATATAAAAAAATGCAATAAAATGACACCAAGAACAAGTTGTAATTCCCCATTTTAAAAATCACTCTTATTTGAGAATGCTTATCAACATTGACACGAATACCTCAAAAATGGAAAGTAAAACTCATCAGGGCTGCAATTCCCTTATCTTCCCCTGCAAATCACCTAAGATGCCTTAATACTATGACTTGCATTACCTTTCTGTAGCCACTACTGTCAGTGGCAAGTTCACCTGCAGCCAGGAAAACCCTGCAGCTGGCTGCAGGCTTGGGCAGGCAGGCCCTGAAGAGCCTTGCTGGACCCACAGCACTAATGGTGACATTTCACCGTCAGGCAGATGAGCTTAAGGCACTGATGAAAAATTGCTGATTTACAATAAAATATCCCAATATGAACTTTATGAACTGCAGTGTGGGCATATGTCCCGTTCTAACAGTCACGCTAGAGAAACAAAAGAGCAGTGTCAAAAACATGACATGGACAAGCTGAGACAGTTTTTTTCCGTCATCACGTAAAATTCAGCAGCGCTTTCCTGCCACAGCTGTCAGAAGAGATTTCAGGCATTTTTTAACCTGTACTTTGAACTGCTCTTCCTTTTTCTCATGTAAGTTTCTGAGCTAAATAAACAAAGACAATTAGTTCTTTAATAGGCTGTGTTGCTCTTTCACAGAAAAGGAAACAAAACATTTTGTTCTTAAAATCACCTGGCACTCCACTATAGCTAAGCAGTTTAACAGATTTAAAAAAAAAACCAACCCAGTCCTAAAACACAGACTAATTGTTCTAGTGCTTCTAACAAATGCCACACCCCAAAATGACAGTTATGACCTTCATGTGAGAATATCTTCCACTAAAACCAAAACAAACCACCACAACAACAAAAGAACATTTGACAGAACTGAAGAGGACACAGTGACACCTTTTCCCAGCCATTTCTCGATTCTCCTTAAAAAGGAAGACTGGCAGCCCTGCAGCTATAGCTGGGGATAGCACACTATCTGAAGTGAGCAACAGCTGGAGTTGCTCCAAAACCTGCCTGGTATTAACAGTGTAGAATGACAGAACTAAATGACTACTTCAAATGTGTTAAATCACCAATTAACACTTGGAATGCTATTCTGCCAAAAGAGTCAGGCTGAAGAAATTCAAACCCATAAGCCAATCAGCTGATTTCTAAGTCCTCAATCTCTCTCTTTAAAATTTGGTTTTTATTCTGCTGTAGCCATTAAGAAGTGTTCAACCATAATGTTATGAAGTAATGTATCCACAAATCATAACACCCAATTTGTCTACAGTATAATTTATTATCCGTCCTAAAAATAGCTCATCAGAGAGAATGCTTTTGGTATTGAAACTGTGTGGCTTTTTCTGAACTGGAATTCAGAGCACTATCACGTCACTCCAGCACTACACTCCATACGACTTCAAATATATGAAGCTAAAATGTGCAAGATTTGTCATATGATCCGAAATGATCTGAAAGCAAGAGAGTTCAGCAATAACTTCTTCAGATGTGGCTCTGCAATATTTTTAACAGCATGACCCCAAGCCAAATAAGCTGCACTGTCCCAACTTTGAATGAAGAGTGTTACATTCAGCACTATCAAAGACAGTATTGTAAAAAGGGAACGCATAAAAAAAGAAAGTCAGACTTCACAAGAACACTAGAACATTAAATCCATTGCAACGGATGAGATTGTTTCAAAACATCTGCAGCAGTACACACAATACCAAGTAAATGTCTTTGCCAAAGCAAACTGGAAAATATTAAATGTTTCTTGCTATGTGTAATGGGGGCAAGAAGTGTCTTAGGTAACAGTAAGCATACTACCTCAATCACATGTACAGTTTTAAATACAGCTTTGAGGTGTAACAGAATGCCAGAGGTAAGCTGGACTATCAGTCTGAGCCAACTAAACAACTTTTCTATTAGAGCTTAAACAAACCCTGATAATGGTGCCACAAAGAAAACTATTAATTTGGCTGAAGAAAAGAGGGCCTGTAAGTACAGTAAAGAATTCACTACAGGGCAAACAACAAAACAGAGATTACTAGTGTATTTCAAATGACATTCAAGGACCTTGATTCAAGAATACTCAACCATTTTAAATTAATGAACTAAGCACCAAATGTAAAATTTTGGAATACAATACTATCTGGAGAACAGGAAAGCCCTATGAATGGAGACAAGAAGTAAAGAAACATAGTAATACAGTGAAAGTTGGCAGGAAAATAATTACTCTTTGAAAGTGTAGCATAGGAATATACACAAGGAGAGAATGACAGCTGTTCAGTTTGAAGAAAATTGCTCGTTCAGCAACAACTAGGTACGGATTAACCATCAGAATTTATTCAGATCAGAAATTAGAAGACAATTCCTAACCACTGGTTAGAAGGTTTGAGGGCTGACTTCCAAACTAAGTAAGAGTCCAAAAACTTTATAGCCTTTAGTTTCCCAAGGCCACCATCTCAGGTAGCTGCAGGGGACAGGATGGGAGCAGACTAATCCAGGGGAGCCCCTACAACACCATTTTGTTATTCACAGTAGGAAAAGGGCTATAGTTAACTTCAGCTTCTTCAAAATCAAGCAGTCAAATTTAACCAATTCCATAACAAGAAAGTTTAAAATACAACTTTCAGATTCTATACTGTGTGATTCTATGAAATATTTGTACAAGGCTACTTTTTAAACATGTTTCCATTATTTTCTGGCAAGGCATGCCTTCACAAATCGCAGAGAAGTGTCATACTGAAACAGCCAAACTAGCTATGCTCAGTGCTGTCAAATATGCCAAGTTAAAGATGTAGGTAAATCCGCTACCAAATTCTACAAAGAAATCATACAGTTGGAGAAGACTGCTGGCTATTGCAAGCTAGTTGGTTGCATGGACATCAACAAAAACTACTTCAATTAAAGCCCTATTTATTTAGGCACTAATCTGTGCAAGCTCACAAAAATAATTCCATGAAATTGTAGATTGTATTAGAATTATTAAAAACTACTAGTGCTTGCAAAAATTTAAAAGCCAGAGGATGGTGTAAATTACTTTGATGCTCTCTCTCATATACAAACTGCTACAAAATCTGAAATGTTAAATGAGGTATGCTTGTGTGTGTGTGTGTATTATACACTTCTTAAAAGACTGAAATGAAAAATATACCTGGGTTCTATGTGTAGGACATTTATAAACGTGCTTTCAGCACAATCACTGCAATGGTGAGTTTGTTTCTTCAAAAAACATAAAAAACCAACTCTTTGTTCAGTGAAAGTTCACAGTCTTAGAAAAGGACTTCCTTATTTTTGAGCAGTTGGAAAAGTCACCAAAATACGTTCTGGATACTCTAGCAGAAATCTTACAAGAGAAAGATTTCACATTGCTTGCAAATATCAAATGTGTGTATATTACTGCAGAATTCTAAAGTCAAACTACTAAATGATGATACATCTGTCTTGTTTCATAAACAAAGTTGTTAAACATGAAGAAATTAAAGCCTAGCTGTGTTTTACCACGCCCAGCAAAATTGGGTAATCGGGGATGCCAGCCATTGGGGTCTTGCATGCCCATCTTACTGTTACTCTGGGATCCAATTAACTAACTGCTACAAAGTTTCTGTCATTAAATGAACAGTAATGAAATTAAGTAAAATTATTTTCCCAGTACCATCAGGTATTCAGACAAATCCTAGTGTTGTTACCAAAGACACATTCTCCTATTTGAGCATATTCAAACAGGATTCCACTACAAAATTTTTATTCATCTTGACCCATTTCCCATCTGTTACTTTGTCAATTAGCAGCCTGAGAGCTTTAAAACAACTGGCAAACACCAGCCATGCTCCTACGATAAATTACATTGACTTCTGCTATTCCACCCAGAAACTATCATTCATAAATATTTTTACTAGCTGTTTATCATTTTTGTTAGCTCCTTACCGTCATACCCATCAAAATGAACAAGTAGAAAAGTCTCCATGTAATATATTCCATCTCTAAATCTAACAAATCCAAACTGGTAACGTAACTTAAACCTTCACATGTTGTTCACAAAAAGCTACTTAAAGAAAGCCTTCTGTTCACTAAGCATAAACACTAAGGAAAAAAAGTCATTAAAATGGTTACAAATTTCACACGTCACTATTGAAAATACTATCGTCATAGGTCTTGAGGGTGATATACTATCACATACTTTGACTCTGAATTACAGCTATTTTACAGAAAAAAATATACCTAGGCTGAGGAAGGGAAAAAGCTGGGCCTCACTCCTGCCTATATATTTGCTCATTTTTTAAAAATGCAAACAGTGGACCTTAAAAAATCAGGACGAGTGCCTTTAAAAACTACAAATGCTTTCACAGGAATAGTTTCTGAAGTGCAACATCCCTTTCAGTACTATCAAGAAGACCAATGAATGTTTTCAGAACCTTACAGAATTTTTTTCATAATTTAAGGACAATTGCTCATTAACCTAAGTCAAAAAAAATCCCCAAACATAAAATAACGACAGGGGAAGCTTTTATTGTAGTTAGATGCCATGCTCTCAGCTTGTTGCTGTTACACCTGTAACTTTTGACCCATCTAGAAAAAGAAATTCCCGACTACTTTTTGTCTGCAAAGCACAGGTCATCATGCAAATTCTGGAACTCATTCAAAGTTCTCCAGAAACTGGGTTTTTGTTTGGTAGTGACAGAGCGTAATTCTCATTTCATGGTGCCTAAGGAGAACAGAGTGTCTTTTCTGGTTCCTGAATTCACTCAATAACAAAGCACGCCATGCAAACCCGTGCTTTCATCCTGATGGCAATGACACGGGCTTCTCCTGCAAGAAAAGCAGCAAGGAGTAGAAAGCCCAAAGCCTCTGAACGCGATTCTCCTGCAGCTTCCAGCAGGCTTTCTGCTACACTACGCGCGTAGTGCAAGCCAACTCCTGAGCAGGGGCACGGTGCTAAACCCCACATCTCTCACCCAGAACAGTTCAGAAGAAGAGGTTTAAAAAATATTTAAAATCTATT
>WUAM01000129.1:15391-26539 GCA_024336885.1 Actenoides hombroni
GTTATGGGTTTACCCAGTTGTGGACGTTCATCTGAAATAGCATTTTGTGTAACCACCTATCCCTTCACTTTTAGGAAAATGGAGAGCTACACTTTAACAACAGTTTAAAAAAGTCTACAGGTTAAACAACAGAAAAAGTATTTTCTAAGGCTAGTGTAGGAAAAACCTTATAAAATATCTACTCAAAATATATAAATAAAAGGTCTGACAGAAGTGCTCCATTCCTTAAAGGTATCTTTGAACCATTTAATTGAAACAGGGAGGAATTTGAGGTAACCATGTAGGGTTCAAAGCTCTTAAACTGGTAAACATGTTTATGTTAGACACCATGTTCTGTAAACTTCTGTATGTTAAATGACTACATCTGCTATGAAAAGACAAGGTGGAAAAAATGGAGACATCTGGATATGAAAATAAAGGAAATGGTGAAAGGATAGGCAAAAAAAAAGTGAATGAACAAAGTGATGGGAGCCTGAGGTAAGCATTGTAATACAGAAGAGCTTGCAGGAAGGGCAAGGAGATGAAGACCCTGCTGAGCCCATTTACAGTACAGGAAAAAGAGTAGATGGGAGAGTGGAGAACATCTCAAAGAGATGAGATCTTAACAGTTGGTATACATAGGCTGGAAAACTTAACTCACTAAACTTCATCATAAACTTGTGTCTGCAAGCAATATCTGTGGCTTTTCTGTTAGGTATAGGTAACAAAATCTGTGATTTAAACTGGTATGTTGTGAAAAAGTATAATATTAATGGGGTAATGATTCAACAGTGTAAAAGTAGAGCCCTGAGACTTTTGTCCCTGACAGATCAGAGAGTTTTTGACCTTCTAGAGGGACAATACAATATTCTCTGATAAATTCAATAAGGAATAGAAAATGATAGGAAAATGTATGTTTGCATTAATGAGAATCAGAAATAAATGATTGCTTGTAGTAGTATCTTGTCAAATGGAATGAAGGTATCTTTCATCATGTGTTTTGCATGGTATTGGCCCCTTTTTTTTTTTTTTTTTTTTCTCTCCTGGAACGCCTCTATTACAGTAGTACTGAATTATTTCCTCTGAGAAATGTTAATCTTAAAAAATCCCCAAAGTTAAAGATACTGTCCTACTACAAGGACAAGATGTGTGTTTTTACAACTGGAAATTAACATTGTTTGTCCAAACTGTAGTAAGATAATTAAGGTTACCTTATTCTCCCAGAGTATTTGTAATGTAATGTTTCAATAGTATGGAAATTATTATTATATGCAGCTGAAATGTAATAATATTTTGTTAATGGTGTCAGATAGAATGTATTCACTTTCCAAGTTTCCTTCGCCTAAGCTTTGTATGATATTAAGCCACTCTGTAGAAATTTTTTGTACCTGGACATGTCCTTGTCATGCACACCTGTGGCAGGGAAGAATAGGAACCCCTAAGCAGGTGCTGGCCAGGTCATCTTTCCCTGAAGCGTGGTACATGGAAAGGTACAAAGAGTGCATTTACATTAGATGTCAGCTGTATTAAAGCAAACAACTGAACTATTGTTTTGTAGTGAACAAACCCACAGAGGTATTGCCCATAGCACAGCTGTTCAGAGGACTCTTTCCACAAAAAACATAGAATTCATTAAAGGAATACAGACAGGGGGTGAGAGACATAACATGAAGTGACTGTTTTCTACCTGGACCCTTGACAGATAAAATTTGATAGTTTAGAGAAACATATTGTAACAAAAATGTCTCAATTTTCATTATTTGCTTCATTTTCCCATTGATTTCTTTCACAGAACTTGTGACATTATGACATTCAGAAATCATATTTATCATTGTTCTCTGGGCAAAAATACATCACGATCAGTGTTAATTTGAGAAACTCTTTTGGTCTTTTTTTTTGTTACTAGCTTTATCTTAACCCTTGTGATAAGTAAGAGCCTTCAGTTTTATTTTTCATAATTATTATTTCTTATCTCAGTTCAGCACCAATTTTCTCTCTATATATTTCATTTTATAATAGCATTGTTTTAATGTTTTAAAATACAGCTCTTCATGAGTAATAAATATGTTATCTCCCTTTGGAAATGTATCAGTTATTTTTTTATGTAGTTCTTGGCAAAGTCAGTTATTGGTTGCAATTAATAAATGAATAATTCAGAAAGAACATAGGATTACATATTGGCATCATACAATCAGTAAAATCTTCTGAAGTGTGCCATCACCATTACCAGTCATTTTGCCTGAATGAAATCCTGTTTGTATAATTTTGGTTACCTCAAGGGTGAGGGATGGGTCACGCAATAGATTAATGACAGTCATTGTCTATTACCCCCTTTCTGTTCTTAAATTGGAAGAGAAAGGGAATAAGGGAAAGAAACATATGGATTAGAAAACAAAACCAAAACAGCTCTAATGAAAATAATAACAACAAAATGAAATATATATAAAACTGATATTGAACACAACCCCCCTGATGGCACTTAGATCACTGGCACCACTGGTGCTGTGGAGCAGGCACTGGGGAAGTCCCGAAGTGGACTCAGCAGCAGATGGGAACCAGATTCTGGAGCTGGATTGTGGAACTGGATTCAGGAACACATAGATTTGGATCAAAAACAGAAAGAATTGTGTGGTGATAAGATCTTGACAGAGAATGAGAAAAGTCCACCTGGAGAGTGGAGGTGTCAATGGCCATTAGTCACCCTCAATGACTCTGCCATCCTCCCCTGGCTTCTTGCTTATAAATTAACAATAGGAAGAGGTAGGTTCTGTGTAGGTGGTGGGGTGTCTTTTCGCGGAGTTAATTTCTTCTGCTAACCACTGTGACTGTACCAAAGGGAGGTCAATAGTGGACACTACACTAGAAGTGGCTCATGCAAGTTAGAACTGTCTCTATGCTTCCTATGTAAATTGGGAATGCCATCTATATTCCAAGAGTATAAAGAGACAGAAAAATATTGATCTGTGTGCACCCACCACTGCAGAACTCGAGATTTGGATTGATACCATGAGACACTGCTGAGTCCAAGGGTAGTGATACCTTTCTATCTTAATCTCTTCTCTCTCCATCTTTTCCTCTTTCTACTCTTCCTTTCTTTTCATTGATACTTAGTTTTGCCTTATAATAATGATAAGAAAATAACACCCATGACAAAATCCCTTTATCCGCACTGCTTATTGATTGTAGTTCGGGAAAACCAATAACTTTGTGTATTGTTCTTCTGAGTCATTGTCATGACTCTACCACATTTGCAGCCCTGTCATGAAGAGAGAGTCTCTTTCAGGGGATCATAAATACACACCTCCCTCGTTGTCCACCAAGTGGGATGAGACAATCCCTCATCTTTATACTGAATATGACATCTATAGGATGGAATATCTTGTAAGTCTGTTTAGGGTCACCTGTCCTGTCTGCTCCTCCCCCGAGGTTCAATCTTTTACTTTCTGCACCCCCAATATGGTACACCATGTTTAGCAGTCACTGTGGTCTGCATAGGAGCAAGTATACACAAAAACTTTTCTACACACCAGTCCTTGGTAGTAACTGTAAACATCAAGTGTTGTCACTTCTAGAAGCAGATATTGTCTGCAGAAATATAGTGTTAACTTCAAAAAGTGCAGTTAGTTGGAACATACTTAGCTGAAATGTAAAATCACTGAACAGAATTAGTTCTGGCTCAAACCAGGATAGGTCAAATGATAGGATTGATTCATGAGTCTGAAATCTGTGATCATGGTAATAGTTTTATAAACAGGCTTTTTAGGACAGCAATTACCTTCTGTTCAATAGATGTAAAAGAAAAAAAAAATATTTGTGTTTTGTAGATTTTTTCTCCAGTATGGTAGTTAGAAAATATATCTTGACATGTCTTTCATGATTTAAAATAGCCTGACTGTGAATAACTAAGCAGTGCATGCTTACAGGAGGGAGAGAAAAGCTCAAAAGAAATCTTGTAGAAGTTTTCAGAATCATATAACACATGGAATGTAATAACAAATAAAAAAAATTTCATGAAGCAAATTTTTCAAATTAGTTCTTTCAAAGTCAGCATTAGAAACATCACAGTGGCTAAGCAAACCTAAAGCAACTTAATCCATAAGATTTTAGACATTGATACTATTGTCATAATTACCTCTTGCCTTGGTATCTGCCTATGCAACAATCTCTGTCCCTACAGCAGGATAGACTGTAGGAGCATGTTTTGATGGTGAGGGAGAATGTTTAGATGGTGAGCAGAGGCATGAAAGGGAGGGAGGTGCAAAGACTCTCTTCAGTACTTCGTTTAACCCCAACACCCTCCTTTAACTGCATGCATACTCAAGAGGCAAGCCTTGGTTCTCAGGGCCACTAGTGCACAAAGAGGGTCTAGGCAGTGTAAGGGCTTGACCAGGATGAAGCAATGGCTACCACGCTCTACAAGGCCCCTGGCCCTGTTTGCAGAAGATACGAGTTTGTTAGAACTGCAAAATATTTTTGTTGTTTTAAAAAGTGTTAATGTTGCTAAAAAGTACATTCAATTCTGTTTTTAACAAGATATTTGAGTCTGTTGATATTTTAAAGAAAAATAACAGACCCACTCATTTGGGGACGTGTTAAGAAACAACACTGTTTCTTAACTACTCATCTTTCACTGACACTAGCTTATCAGAGCTCAGCGTCTTCAGGCATGTGTGTGTGTGCACCTAACACAACTCTAGAAGAGTTCTGATAGAACTAAGAGAAGTGCTCAGATAATAGTTGCTAATGGAGCTTAAACAGAACCAAGGCATCTTCAGGGATCTGGCTAATTTTTGAACATGAGACTTCAGCACATTTGAAAATACATCCCCTCTGATAGTATTTTGACAGCAAAAGGAATTACTATATCAGAGTATCAATTGTACAACTTCCCCCCTCTTCTTTTTTAAACATAAAATAAACGCTGCTGATTTGGAGAAGAATGTTCAAAGTCGTGCATTAGAGCAAGATACACTGTTGCCATTGGTTTTGTTACAACTTAGGCCTGAAAAGTTTCTTGCCTCTGCAAATCTTCGTAGGGTCTTTCAAACGTTATAAAAATCCAAATACAAACACAAAAGCACGTTTACTTGGGGTGTTTTACATTCTGATGTCTGTTTGCCAGTCCCTATCAGTCTCAGAAATTTTTACCAGAGCAGAGCCAAAGTCAGCAAGAGAAGGAAAGATCTTTAAATGGCTTAAGTTGCTTTAACTGTGTGTGCAAATGGACACCTTCTTTTCATTTTCAAATATTGATTCATATTCAATACCTTTTCCAGGTCTCTAAGCCCAATTCACTAAGGTTGTCCTAAGCTTTACACAGTATCCTTGTTCCTTCAGCCTTGTTGATAAAATATCAGTTTTATTTTATGAGACTAGGTATTTTTTTTCTCTCTCTCTCTTTTTTTTTTTTTTTTAAAGTTTCTCGTGGATAATAGTACAATAGGAATCAAATAACTCTACAAATTTTGCAGAGTCATTCAGTGAATGTATACATAGTTATTGGTTTGCAAATAAGGGGTGGCAGAATAAGAATATAACTATGGACTTTTAAAATTTCTTAACATTAATTACCAGAATGCTCAAAACAACAGCTGTATCTACAAAAAGAACAGTTGGAATATGTTCTAACCTTTTTTCTTATAACGTAAGAAAATTTCTTCTGCCCATTAGCTCAGCACTTCCAGCAAATTCCTAAGTACTTACAATCATTTCAGGAAGAAAGTACAGCTATAGAAATGGAAGAGATGGTCCAATACAAGTCGTATCTGCAAATAGAAGTTCAGTGTTTAACTTCCTTGACTTGGCAAAGAGATATTTTTATTTATTTATCTTTCAAAATCAGGGAAATGCATCTTACATATTAACTTCACACTGTGTACAAAATATGCAGGGTGGAAGGGAAAGGGGGGATGGAGGGGGGAAGAGGGGGTAGTGGCATTAATTATTTTATTGCTTCTGTAACTTGTTGCACTGATTTCTACAGCCTTATCATGTTATATTCTGGAATAGCCGCAGATCATTTGTCAAAACCAACACAAGCATTCCCACTTCTTGTTAGTCATCACAAGCTTGCTAGTATTGCATGACTTTTGATAAGAGTGAACTTGAGCACAGTCAAGAAAAAGCAAACAGAATTTCCAGTTCAATATTGTTAATATGCAGTTATTTTCTAACTCCATATGTTTATTTGGATGTCAATGACGACTTAAGGTAGTTCAGGGAAATTTGATTCAGAGGTTGAAGCTTTCTTAAATAGTCCAATAGATTTGTTTCTGTTATACATATTACAGATTTTGTATACATATTGCAAATTCTGATCATTCTCCTATCTAGTTAACTTTTCATGTGCCTAAGGAAGGTCAGTTCCTTGTACTAATTTCTGGCAAGTGTAAATTGCAACTTCGGCAATTTTAATCTTATTAAAACAGCATGTATCAATACAAAGAGTAAATTTGCTGTTTATTAGGATTTTGTAGAGATAATGTGAGTTCTGCTGGCTTTATTGTTACTTGGGAATACATAATCTCAGTAATTATATGTTCAACTTCTGATACTTCATTTATTACAAAAATATCTATATCTATATCTATATCTATATCTATATCTATATCTATCATCTATATCTGTATCTACTTATAAATACCAAAGTGTATATTCACAAGCATAATGTCATATCCTAAAGCTATTACCACAATCTATGATATTTAATTAAACTCTGTTGGACTGTGGGACTCATCTTTAAGAGTTCATCCATCACTTCCACCTTGTCCTAGCTGGGAATCTGTGACAGACACACCTAAAGTTTATATCTTTGCTTCTGTCTACTCTTTCACCTCTTTGAAGCAACTTTGGCTCCTAGATGATGCATCATCACCTGTTGCTTCAGTTGCATGAATATGTAATATAGTGCAAGGCAAGCAACTACACAATATTTTTGTTCTGAACATGCAATTGACTGCCTGTATCTCTTTTGGTTTCCATTTTTCAAATACCCCATAAAGAAAGAGTATGACTGAGCATGAGGTGTAAAGTCTTCTGGGGAACAGGAATCCTTCATCCTCTTGCCTGTGTGAAAAAAAGTTGATTTGGGCCAGGTTGCCAGATTTATTGTGCTTATTTTCACTTCTGTGGAAAGATAATAATGTTGGTTTGTTCTCTCTTTGTTTTGGTTTGGGGTTTTTTTCTGTCTTTTTTTCCATTTCTAGAAATTCCAAATGTATTGAAATATTTACGTGTTCAAAGTAAAATTCGGTATTATAGAGTGTATAGACATTCCAATAGGTTTCATACCTATCTATATATATAGGGTATATATGTCTATCTGTACATCTGTGTCTATGAAAGTTTTATATATGTGTATATATGTAGGATATGTATATATACAGTGTACTCAATATTGCGTAGTTGTACTTTGAACACTTAAACATTCCAATGCATAGTGTGTGTATACCTGTATATATATACATATGGAGCATATAATAATCTAAGTCAACATATTAAAAATGAAGCTGCAAACTCTGAATTAAAATTTGAGATTCTGTAATCTTTGTAAGAATTCTGATTTGATTTTGGAGAGAGTTTTGAACAGAAAATGGCTCATAAATAGCAGTGGTATTATTGGAGTGTTTTCATAAGGTTGAGGAAACAAGAAAGAAAATTTGCACTGAATCACACATCTAACTATTTGAAAAGAAGAACTTTACCCACTGTAAAACACAGTGATACTGCATAAATGGAAATCAACTGGATTGATTTTTGAGGAACTGTCTGTACTACTACTATTTCAAAGCTCAAACACTGTGTTTAGTGATAAGGTCATTGGCCAACCAATAGTGTCATCTAAAGCATCAAATTAACAAATTTGCACAATGCATTTTATGCAAATAACTTGAAAACGCAATGTCTTTATTTTTATGAATCCATAATTTACATATTTGCATTATCAACCACTGTAAAAAGAATCCTGTCTCTCACCAAAGTTGGAAAAATTTACCTGGATAACTTCCATGAATACTAACACATTTCATACTTTCTACTGTAATAGCCCTAACATTAGGCACAATAACTGTGAAACAGCCAATTTATATGATGTATTTGGTTTAAACAGCAAGGTTTTCATGGTGACACTGGTGGTGGAGCACTACAGGGCTTGCCTCCATGACAAAACACGAGGGTCTGATCCATGCCAGACACAGACAGCTTTAACAGACCTGCTGAAGAACATAGCTGAGCCCATCAACCAAGCCGATGCAGGTTGTGTGATAACATATTTAAGAAAGGGGAAAAAATGCTGCATGGCAGCTGTATGAGAGACAAGTGAGAAAAATGTGAGTAAAACAGCCGTGGAGATACCAAGTCCCTACACTGGAGCAGATGTAAGCCAGAAGGAGGTTCTGACCCTGTCAGAAGCCCCTGCTGATGCTGGCTCCTGGTAGGACCTGTGGCTTTGTGGAAAGCAGCTCACACAGAAGCAGCTTTTCTAGAAGGAGATGCAGCCTGTGGGTGACCTACACTAGAGAAGTCCATTCCCAAAGGATTACATCCCATGGAAAGGACCCATGGTGGAGCAGTTAATGAAGAAGGGCAGCCTGTGGGAAGGACCCACATTGGAGAAGGTTGTGAAGGACTATGTCTTGTTCAGGGACCCAATAGTGGAGCAGGGGAAGAGTGTATGCAGAGAGGAGCACCAGGGAAAAAGCATTGTGAATATGCCATGACCGTCATTCCACATCCTCCTGTGCCACTCAGGGTTAAAGAAGTAGAAGACTCAAGGATCAAGCTGAATCTGGGAAGAAGGAAAGGGTGGAGGGAAGGTGGTTTTAGATTTATTCTTATTTCTCATTACCCTGATAAGTTTAATTGGCAATAAATTGAATTAATTTCCCCTAGCTGAGCCTGTTCTGCCTGTAACAGTACTTGCTGAGTGATCTGTGAGCTTTTCATCCTACTTTTTTCCCCTTGTCTTGTTGATGAGGGGGAGTGATTGAGCAACTTGGTAAGCAGCTGGAGGCCAACCAAGGTCAACCTAGTACTGTCATTTCGTTGGTGACCAGCATGGTGCTTTTCAGGAATTCAAGATAAGGATAGCAATTAGGAGTGGTAAACAGGCAAAACATTTGAACTTTGCTAGAGAGGAGAGTAATTGTGAGCAATTTATATCATAATTTTGGTGAAAGAACATAGGGTAGTATGTGTAAATTGTAGCAGGGTTTCTGATAGGAACTGCAGCTCAGAGACTGTACTCCTCAGGAAGGATCTCATGCTGGAGCACGGTGAAAGTGTGAGAAGGAAGGAGCAGCAAAGAGGAGCTGCTACAGACTGAGCACAACCTCCACTTCCCATTCACCTGTCTTGCTTAAAGCAATGGAATTGGAAGAGTTGGGAATGCAGGAGAAAAGTTGAGCTGTGAGGAAGGTGTTTTAGTTTTTGTCTTTGTTTCTTACCATACTTCTTTATTTTTAATTGATAATAAATTAATTTCCCCAAGTCAAATTTCTTTTACTCTTGAGAGATTTCCCTGACTTTTCCTCAAGACATGTTTCCATCTTATTTTCTCCCCCTGTCCTTTGAGGTGGAACAAGGGAGTGTTTTGATAGACTTCTGGCAGTCAGCCAAGGTCAGCACACCGCACATGGTATGGTGTCATCTCGCTATCTAGATGGACCTAAAGAAGCTTGAGAAGTGGGTACATGTGAACCTCATGAGTGCAAGGTCCCGCGTCTGTGTTAGGACAACGCCCAGTATCAATACAGGCTGGGGATGATGGGATTGAGAGCAGCCTTGTAGAGAAGGACTTGGGGGTACTGGTGAATGAAAAGTAAACATGAGCTGGCAACACACACTTGCAGCCTGGAAAGCCAACAATATCCTAGACTGCATCAAAAGAAGCAGGTTGAGGGAGGTGTTTCTCTCCCTCTGCTCTGGTGAGACTCCACCTGGAGTACTGTGTTCAGCTCTGGAGTCCTCAGCACAAGAAAGACATGAACTTGTTGGAGTAGGTCCAGAGGAGGGACACAAAAAGTGATCTGAGGGCTGGAATACCTCTCCTGTGAAGGAAGGTTGTAAGAGTTTGGGGTTGTTGATCCTGGAGAAGGCTCTGGGGAGACCCAGTTGAGGCCTTCCAATACTTAAAGAGTCCTATAAGAAAGATTAAGACAATCTCTTTAGCAGGGTCTGTAGCAAGAGGACAAAGGGTGATGGTTTAAGTGAAAAGAGGGTAAATTCAGACTAGATATAAGGAAGAAATTTTTTGCAACAAGGATGGTGAAACACTGGCACAGGTTACATAGAGAGGTGGTAGATGTCCCATCCCTGGAAATATTCAAGGTTGGGTGGGACAGGGCTCTGAGCAACCTCATCTCATTGAAGATGTTTCATTACAGTTGGAAGCTGGACTGGGTGACACTTAAATATCCCTTCCACCCCCCAAAATTCTATGATTCTCTGATTTTTTTTTTTAGTCCAAATTTATGAAGTTGACTTACTTTCCCTGAAAACATTCTTTTAAGAACACCTGTAGACTGAATGAGAGAGAGACATTCCTGAGAATCTGCAGGTAGATGAAGGTTATCTTTTGGAATTTATTTCAAATGTGATATCATAGAATCATGATGTTATACTGGTTTAGCTACATGAACAAACACAGAGTAGACAACACAGAACCACACTTAGGTCTAACTTTCCAAGTGGTCCAAGTCTGCTCCTTACGAAGTAGTAGAGAGTATGTGGATTGTGAACAGAAAGTAAGCAATAAGTAGAGTTCTGCTGTTACCCAACTTGACAGCACAGACCTGGTGTAATAGCTACCCTTCTTCTCCTGCTCATGACTAATTGATAGTTAGTATATGAGATTATTTACCTCTAAGACTCCAACCTAAGAATCACTCAGGAATGTGAACTAGGCAAAACTAGTTGGAAAGATGATGGCATTATAGCAAAAGCCACTGTGCTATAAAACAGATTTTTATACAAATGCTTCAGCTTAGAAGCTGATGTGTAGAATATTCACCTGTAAATGGGTACATAGAGAAAAATATTTCATTTTTAATAAAATATTCTGTAAGCATATTCTTGAAAGATGGCATTTCCTTTTACAAACAGGAGCTGGAGATGGCCTCTGGGAATCCATCTCACACTGAAGAATAAAATAGTTATGGTTCCTATATTTTG
>WUAM01000131.1:0-18337 GCA_024336885.1 Actenoides hombroni
ACAGCCCGTGCCCGAGCCCCCTCCTCCGCGCCTCGCACGCCCCATGCACGAGCACCCCTTGCACGAGTCCCCTTGTCCCAGCCTCGCACGAGCGTCTGAGCCCCTCGCACAAGCCCCCCTTGCACGAGTCCCCTCGTCCCAGCCTCGCACGCCCCTCGCACGAGCATCCCTTGCACAAGTCCCCTCATCCCGGCCTCGCACGAGCATCTGAGCCCCTCGCACAAGCCCCCCTTGCACGAGTCCCCTCGTCCCAGTCTCGCACGCCCCTCGCACGAGCATCTGAGCCCCTTACATGAGCACCCCTTGCACAAGTCACCTCATCCTGGCCTCGCACGCCCCTCGCACGAGCGTCTGAGCCCCTCGCACGAGCACCCCTTGCACGAGTCCCCTCCTCCTGGCCTCGCACTGCTGCTGGGCCCAGTCTGGGACTCTCCCAGTGCCTGCTTTGCAGCATCAGTGGTGACAGTGATGTAATTGCCATCAGGAGGGTCAGGTTTGATACTGGCTTTGTATATATTCTATTTTTATTATTATTTATTTCATTTTCATGAAAGCTGTTCTAGTTTCCTTTTCTAATCGCTAAGTCTCTCTCCCCTATTCCCTTTCTTTTCCCCTCTGGGGAGGGAGGGGGGTTAACAGAAAGCATCAGTTTTAGATCTAAGGGGCCACCCTGAACCTAAACCATGAGAAATGTTGACAAATGGATCATGCTTGTGTGTGAGCATGGCCATGTCCTTTCCAGGATCTTAGCAGTTCATTTTATCCTCTTCAACCTGCTGCTGAAATTTTTAGACCTTTTTCATCCAGTTACAGGGCAACTTGAGCAGTCACAGGTCTCCAATGAGGCATCAGTGTGTGTCACTGAGGCAAGGAATTAGATTACATTTTTGTACCTTTTTCCTTCCACTTGCATTACTCTTGCTTCTTTCTTTACTACACTTAGAAATATTTCTCCCAGTGTTTGCAAAGCATCAGCATATTTTTGGTGTTTTTTTTCTGACCTGCAGATACTGTACAGTATGACATGAAGTACTCCATATTCTTTGTTATCTTCCTGGGATATGTAACTCCTTACTGTGCGCAGCCCTTTTACACTCTTCTGGGAGTATGAAAGGGGCAGCAAATCTAGCAAAAATGAGGAATGGTTTGATGCAAGGGAATGACTTGAGAAATACCCTCAGAAATATGGAACAGTCATGTGGTATTCTGTTTATTACCACCTGACTGGCTCCTGAGGTTGAGAAGCTGTTAAAGCACAGTTGGCCATACCCTGGTTAACATCCACTGCTCAGCTCAGATGGAAACTCTCACCTCCTCCTCTCTTTTCAACCTCCCTACCTCATTCCTTCATTAGTGTTACTAATGAAGAATCTTACTAATGGAAAGATCTTACTCTTCACTAGGAAATAAAATATGAGGAGATAAGTAAGGGAAATGGTATGGAAGGCCAGTTCTCCAGAAAATATATGTCTTCCATATAGTGACTGTAATGTACCATAAGAGTCTCGATTTCTTGTTTAAGTAAGTGTAGAGAGTCAGAATTTTTAAGGCAACATGATACAGCTGGTTGTGCCTATGAATTAGTTTTTCCCCAGTCAATAGAAACTGAGCAGTAATCACCTTAATTAACATTTGCATAATTGTGATTAGTAACTTACAAAAGAACTGTTGTAGTAACATTATACAAGATTATTTAGCAGTTATTGAATTAGGCTTCTTTAATTTTTAGGTCACAGTGATGAGCAAACAGGATGTGTCTAGTTGATTATATAATTAAACATATTAAGTAGCTGTAAACTGAAGTAATTAAGAAAAGTTTGAACACTTTCTAGGGCAAGTAAGATCTACAGGAAGGTTGAGTGTTTCCTAAGGAGTTCATCTAAAACATTAAGGTTGTCCAGCTTGAAACTCAATTCTTGGCTTTCACTGTTCACTGATAGTTTCATATGCTTATTCTCAAGAAGTGCTCCTTGAGTGCTAATGCCTAATTCAATTAGATGGTACACTTCATTATTTACTGCTCAGCTTCAGCACTGCTGTGAGAATTGGGGCCTAGGATAACTCTTTTTTCAATGTCAAATTACCTCAAGTGTCAGCTGTGATGGATCCAACACTAACTTTGGACCAGGACTAAAGCTCTGTGACTTTACCCAGTGTGTGCTTTGAATTTGTATGTGGATGCTCAGAAAGTAGACAGCAAAGGGGAATTGGGTAGTGAAGCAGAAGGGAGATAATACCTGCAGGTCCCTCCAGAAGACCAAAGGAAACTGGTTGTGATTAACAATCAGCAGCAGGTTACCAGAGACTTAATACAGAAACAAGGGCAATAAGTCTCCTGATAAGGCACTGTGGGAAGCATCAGCTCTGATTTTTATTTTGAAGTTCGAAAGCATGGAAGTGATGGTGTTGAAAAATGCAGAACATTTTAAAGAGATATCTGTGTTTTGGTCTTGCAGAACTCAGAATATGTCATCATTTTTAAAAGATCAGAAAGAAAAAAAATACAGAAAATAAATGAAAAACAATGAGTGTCAAGCATGATAAGGAAGTTCATTTAATTCCCTCAACTCAAGGGTTTGATATTAAAGAACCACTTACATACACGGAGTACTGAACTGTTTCTCCAACATTTACAGACATCGCAGGGAGGAAGTATTTCAGTGCCACAGGAGTTATTAATGGACTGCTATTACTGTTAATGCTGCCGAAGAACTTTCAGCAAATGAGACATTACAGAAAGAAAATCAGAAGAAAATTATAGTACAGTTTCCCTTAAAGTTGCCCACCTTTGGATTTATTACAGTTTATCTGCACTTGCAATCTGATGCTTGTTCTTCACATTCAGCCTTCTTGCCTTTATTCTACTTTTACGTTTCTTTGTCTTCTTATTGTCCTCTTTCCTCTCAGCATCACATTAATCTATGGGATAGCACGTTGCCAGAGAAGTCCCTCTAATGTTGCACCCAACTTCCCTGCCTTTACTCTTGATCTTCTGGTTCTCTTTGTTCTAAGATATTTTTGGTCACATTTGAAAAAGATTTATCTTTCCAGTCCCAGCATGTTAAATTATTCTGATTTTTGTAAGTTGAAATTGATGAAAGGTGTGTGCTTTCAATTAATTTTTAAGATTCATTCTTTCTGAGGTTGCACACCTCTAAACTTGAACTTCCTTTACGGTTTAGCAACAAGCTGAAAATGAGATAGCTTAGTTGAGGAGGAAGTGAATTATTAACCCTCTCAAATGCTAGAGCATCAGCTAATGAAAACTGTATTTTAGAGATCTTTGAGAAGTATGGTAGATAGTTTAGAGGAACCACAAAGAATGTGACTGAAATAAGAACTAGAAACCCAGAATGTTTATAAGTCACTTATTTAACTTTTAAGCTAAAAAGGAAAAAAAACCACCCTAAATTATGTCCCTTGTAAATGGATCACATGAGGGTTCAAAAGACCACTATGTGCAATAATAACTAAATGCTCAGACATTAGACTAGAGGATCCAAAATATTGTCTCATTTTAGCATATAGGAGACCCACAGCTCTTTTTACTGCATGCTTTGGCTACGCTTCTGTGTGTTCCCAACTGTGAATTTTGACTGCATGTTAGATATGGAATAATCCAATTTTGCACAGCAAAACTTGTCAGACTCAACTGATTTGCCTTGATTCAAGCACAAAATGTTTTAGTTCTGTAGATTCCACATCAAACTTGAAACTTCTTTTTAGAGCACAAAAGCTACACCAAAACGAGACTGGATTTTCTGATGCTAATCACCCATCCATTAAAAAGTATAATACAATGAAAGTACAGTTAAAGCACAGTAAAAGGACAAAAATGTACCACCCCCATTGGAACAAATGAGAGAACAATGGCTTCTATTGACAGTTGATTTATTATTGGAAAAATCCTTTTTCATGGGGGTTTGGTTGCATGGAGCCTTCCTGTAAAGGCAAAGTCTAGCTGCTGTTAATCCTGGCCTTTGGCAGCTGAAAATCTGTGCTCCAGCTCTGTTCAGCCCACTCCCTTTTGAGAGCAGTGGCAAAGATGATAAATTTCTACTCTGCTGCATCTGCAGCTCATGCTAAAAGTCTCCTGTAATCAGACACCCTTCAAAGATTCCTCCTTCAGTAACACCAACCTCCTCAGTGTTTACTGAGCCAGAAATGCCAGGTAAACCTGGTGGAAGAAAGTTTTCTGCCTTAAACGAGTCCCACTTCTTGAGCTGAGCAAGTTGGTTCAGTTCTTTTAAGAGACAGGGGCTAAACTGGGCATGAACACAGTGCAGATAGTGCTGGGGTTTGGCAATACCGCTGTCTCCAAACCACTGTGAAGTGGGAGCTGCTTCGTGCGCAGTTCAGTGATTCCATTTGGAGTCTGGGAGGCTGATGGAAAAGAAAAGAATGGTGGCTGGTGCAGCTCCCCCAGCTATACCCACATATGGTCAGAGATCTGTCTCATAAATCTATCTCAGTCTATGTAGTGGGGCCATAGAATCTGCTAGTATCAGTGATTGCTTATTAGCTTATATTCATGACAATTATCCCTAAGGAAGAGGGAGCTACAGCCTTTGCTTTTAGCATGCAAATCAAGCAAAGTTTGGAGTTACTACACAAAATCACTAAATGCCAGGCTGTCATTACTGCAGTAGGTTTTTCAGAATACAGTTTTAATTGAACTAATTATCACTGACTTCCACAGGTATTTTGAGGCTTCAATGAAGTACTTTATAAGAATTTTAATCATGCTTCTGTTGAAGGCAATGACAAAAATGCTTCAGTGGTCTTGAATCAGAGTATACACAATGGTGATTATTTATTTTTTCTTGTATAACTAAATAATGACATAAATTTGCATCTGGTGCAATAGGAAGCTTTAAACTCAGGTACTCATGATTCATTCTATTTGGAATATTTAGAAAAACTGAGCCTCAAATCAAAAATAAGTAAGGTAAATCAGTAGCTAATTTAGGATGTTGCCAAGAATAGCATCAAGAAGACATGGAAGATGGAAGCACCACATTTCATACTTACACCAAATGAGCCAGCCCACAAACACCAGCTCCATCTCTGCAAAATCCTCCTGACACAGCACCTAGGGCAAAGGCAGGGAGAGACTCTGTACTGCACTCACTAAAGCGTGTGTCTATCTCAGTCACAGTAATTAGGACTCCACATGAATTAATAATAATAATCTTATTGATTTCAGCAGTATTACTTATCGGATCATCAACTAATATGTGCAAGCAAAGGAATGTGCTGCCAAGAGGAGTCAGTTATGAATAACAAAAATGTTTAGATATTGTTTCCTACAGGGTTTTTAGTTTGCACAGTCATTTACACCTATGGAGAAGTGTATACAGGCTGCTCACTTTTTGACCCAACCAGTTGTTCCCTTCTGCCTGCTCTGCACGCTCTTAGCATAATTGCTCAGTGTGCTGAATCGGGGCTGTCACATGGTCCATGTCAGAACACGTGTAGGACAGTAGTTGTCACTCTAGAGGAACAGTTCTTTTAACTATATCTTATTGTTACCAAAAAGTCAAGTGAGGGATCTGGGTGCTGAGATGTTGCGTGCACTCGAGATACTGATGCAGGGCAATCAGGTATGACCTGTGCCCATGTGGATTGGCAGCTAGAGGCCAGGCAGGGTGATATAGATACAGTGGAAAATGGGACTGAACACCCTGATTTAGCCACCTGAGCATCTCCATCAAATATTTGGTAGCACTAAAAGAGGCTGGGGACACAACCAGCTCTCCTCAGCAGAAAAATGTACCGACAAAAGGTAATGGCAGGTAAGTAATGTTGCTTTAGCTAGAGCATCTAGAGAGGAGGAAGAGTAAAGTAACTTAGCCAAGCTTTCAAGAAATATGTAGCAGGTAATCTAGTGAGGGATACAGTGCCCAAGAGTAATAAAGATGTAGGAACACAGAAAAAGAGAGACAAAAGCAGTCATCTGGTCCTTCTCACAGCCTCACCAGGATCGAATTTCTAACAGATGTTGGCATCACCTGCCTTTTATAAACAATTTTTACACAAAGTCCTGTCTTCCCAAGCAAGTTATTCAAGTGTCTCTCTATCCTTAACATTCAAAGGCTCTCTCATTTTTTTTAATTAACCTCCCTTGATGTATTTTAAACCCATTATTTCTGCTCTTAGTCCCACTGGCAGTAGGTTTTTGTGTATTTGAAGACTTATTGTGACATCTTCCCGCTGTTGTAATCACTTAAATTGTTCCACTTCCTTTCCTTTAATCTTTTTACTTTTTCCTGTTAGATCATGTTTTCTGGACTTCTGATAACCCTTAGTGCTTTCATCTGTCTACTTTCCAACTGCAGAAGCCCTGACTTTTCTCAGTCTCATCTTTTCCTCCTTACTGAACCCTTTGCAAAGTCTATGGTTTTGGTCGTAGCCCTCAGTGCCTCCATCAAATGTATGAGTGGCATCAGAACAGACAGATACTAGTTATGTGGCTTATGCTGTCTGTCACAAGGGTTTCACATGGTGGTTGCCACCAAGAAAAAGGGTTATTCACACAAAAAAACCCAAGTGATGAAAACCAGACAGAAATTAGAGAAAAATCTGGAGTAATGGACATTCTTCTGATGCATTGTGTCTCACAGCTTATATCAAAATTCAGATTTGGTTGTTGACATTGTTTGAACTTCAAAAGGTGTGAACTTTTTTCAGTGAGAAAGGAAGGTTTCCAAGGTTTCATGTAGTTTTGCTCAGAGAAACCCCTTCCTTTTTCATTTATCTGTTCAATATTTGACTCTTTTTATTTGACCTTGTGTCTAGTTCTTAGTGAAACATTAGAGCAGTGTGGAGGTGTAAAATTGTTGCATGGTTGCTTCTCTCTCTCCTTGAAATTAGACATCACTGTCAACTCAGTTCTAGTGCACTCACGTCTAGAGGGCCATCAGTTTCTGACAACTTTAATTTTTCATACTCTGAAAATGAAGAATTTCATTGCAAAGGAAACCTCTCTCTGAACTAGTGCAGCACCACCTTGCTGCAGCCACAGCAAAGCAGGCATACACAGTAGCTCAGAGATGTGTGAAATACCTCCATTTTATTTGGCCCACCACTGGCAATAGCAAGTCAATATTGAAGATAAGATAGTGTAAATGTTCTCTGGGTAGTGGGGGAAGGAGGGCAGGAGGAAGAAGTATTGCAATTCCAGACAAATCTGGACTAATGGACTGTCATTATTTTGTCCATGACCTCAGATAGATATCAGAGTTCAAGGCTGTCAAATCCCTCTGTCTGTCAGCTTCCAAACTGGATGGGTAGGAAAATTCTCCAAATGGATTATTCTAGTGACTGTTTAATTTCAAGAATTTGTTTCCTTCATATAGACTGTAACAGACATGTGATTGGTGTGTTTGAGCTGCAACAAATCATGAGAATGAAACATTTTCTTCTACCCCCATGCATGGTTAAATAGATAATAGATTGATATAATGTATATAATCATATATGTATGATACATACCTTTAAAAATATCTTCTTAGAGAATCATCACCAAAGAGACAAAAGGTCATATTCTGTGATGCCACTTGTTCAGACCAACTGGAGTAATATTTGCATCTCTTCCAGACTTGATCTTAAAGGTGAAAAATTGTGCTAGTTAAGAAAGCGTTGTTGAAATAGGTAAGTTCTGCACTAGGCATTTTAAAAGCATCCAAATGGCTTATTTTTCAGCTGTGAAATAGAAGTCTTCTCCACTGTTCTGGAAACATGGGATTCAAGGTGACTTCATGGGGTGTTAATGGACGACTGATCTGTACCCTGCTAACAATATTTCATGAGCAATGATGTAGCAAATAACATAGTCTATTACACTGTGCCACCAGATGCCATCTGAAAAACACATTGCTGGTTTTAACATCCCAGACATAATCAGCTTTCCACAGAAATGACACTGATGCCAACTGTAAAAGACAGTGCATCCCCAGCATTGACTAGCACTTCCTTAGATGTGGCAGCAATGACGTCACCTTTCCAGTATCTCTACCACCAACTGAATCTCTAATGGCTAATAAATGCTGAGGGTATTAGTCTTCCCTTCAATAGGTACTGATACCCATATGTATGGAGCACTTGTTTTAGTATGAGGCATTTTCTTCAGTGTGCACAGACTTAAGAAAATTACCATCTTTGAAATCTCAAGGTAGACTAGAGTTGATTTTAAACCAAGTCCAAAGCATTACCTTTGGGAGGGCACCCTGAAAGACAAAGAGACCTGTGGAGAGCATGGGAAAGCCTAAGGCCTGTTCTTTAGGAGGCTAAAACCAGAAGGATGCAGTCAGTGGAACTGCAGCATATCAGAAGTGTTAGAGGTGCTCAAGGTGTCGTGTGCCCTTCAGCAGCTCCCCTCCCTACCATCAGTAACCTCCACATCTCCACGTCTGCACCTTGAACAACATCCTCAGCACAGTTTGGACCTATCTTCCTTTTGGGTCCAAAGGATGGGCAAGGGAAGGAACGAAGTTGAGGATACATACTGGTTTCTTCAAAATATACTGTCTTCAGAATATACTTTCTATTTCTTTTTCAGTTGCTAGACATAGTTGCTGTCATAAGCTTTTCATTGCAAATCACTTCCCCTGGAGTACCATTAGAGTGATTAATGTTTTAAATGGAGTCAACCTGTTCTGAAGAAGAACAGTTGTAATGATATGCATGGTTTCTAGTGAAATCCTGTTCAAGCTTGCTCCCTAGACTTACAAAGTATTATCAACAAGACAGACATTAGGACATTAATTTTCTCCAAATATATTGACCAGTGATCTGTTTGAAGTTTGAAATACGTTCCCAAAAGTCAAAGCCTTGTTGTTTATCCACTTTGTTTAAGAACAATTACTGCTGTTGTTAACTGCCACCAAAATAAATTTGTCAGACAGCATTAGAAAAATTATCCCCTGAAATGCCTACTCCAACTGGCTAAGGGAAAAACTCTTTAGGAATCCTGTCTCTCTGCTTAGACTCTGCCTAGGGTGAGTGTTACACAGAAAATAAAAAACTTTAATTACATTTTCAGAGAAGAAAATTTATCTCTGATCTTCTGCATTGGTAACTGGTGTCATTGTAGTCTTTTGAAGTTGCATCACATCAGGATAAGTAAAAAGAGACGTAAGTTGCCCTGAGCTATCTGGAGGTAGGTAATGCAAGTAACAGCACCAATAGTAGTCATTGATGATGGGCAGAAATTAATAGAAATGCAGAAAGAAAGAGGTGAGAAGAATAGCTGGGCGGGAAGTAACTGTAAACAGTTTATAAATTCTGAATTGCATTTTACAGAACACAGTAAATACGCGGAGTATTTTCTATTCTTTTTTGTAATGTTGATTTTTTTCCTTTTCCTTATCTTTCTTTTGTCTCTATATATATAATTAAAACCATATATATGTATATAATTAAAACATACATATATATATGTTTTTCATTTTAAAAGAAGGGTTTGAACAGTAAGAGGAGAAAGCAATAGAGAAAATAATAACTCCAGCTCCCTTTTACCAAAACCACTCTCTCATATTTTTTTAGAATCTCCACCAGCGTGAAGATTTCCTGGAAAGCTGACAAATACACTGGACAGTATGCAACCCCCGCAACAAACTCCAGTGCTCCTGTCTGCTCTCCCACTTGGATGCCACCAGGCTTTACTTCTCTAAGCTAGCCAGCTGCATAGTGCCATAACCTTTCTGGCCACGTTAAAGCCTAAATGTTAGCAGCAAGAGATTTTATTTCAGAGGAATCTATCCCTTTGTCTCACTCCTCTTTCAAGATGTAGCAGAAAGCTTGGTGACCGCTCAGGTTCTATATACATTTTATTATGGTTCCCTGCAAGCTTCCACACTCATACAGTTAACTTCTTCAGCAATAAAATACATCAGGAAGACTTTTAAGAGCAGCCAGGAAGGCAATATTTTCCCCGCTCAAGTAAATTTCACTTGGCATTTTCTTTCTCTGCTCCTCTCCATGCCCATGCAGCCTATTCCCCTGCAGGGCTCAGCATGAGCAACAGCCTGCAGATGCAGAATAACTGCACTTAGTCTGCTGCAGGAGCTCTCAGTACTTGGGGTTTTTTTACTAACACTTGACTGGGAAAATTGGCTGGGGATTCAGAGACCTGAGTCAAGGAGGGAATACAAGGTATGAGCAGCAACCTCCTTGTTTTAACTCCTGGAGACAAAGCACACACAAAGGAAGAGAGGGGGTTATTGAAAGACTTTTCTCAGAGGGGTTTTGCCCCGTCCTGACCTTTTCCTCCTGCGTTATGCTTTAGTTATATATTGTCATTCTCTCTCCTGTGAAATTACAGTGACTTGTCATGTAGTGAGAGCACCAGCATCCCTGTGGGAAAAGAGAAGGAATGAAGCTACACAGCAGGTCCTGCCTGGTGGGAGGTCATTTCTATCCACAGCTGGATAGGATCACCAATCGCTGCTAGCTCATCTTATTTCTCTCAAATTGCTATCCTGGAAGGCACTGGTCAAATTACTCCAATACCTGACTTTCCTTGACTGTAAAGAAAGGTAAGACTGTTATGGTCTCCCCTGAGAAGTGTGTTATAAGGATTAATTAGCTCATGTTTGTAAAACAGTTTGTAAAGAGGAAAATGTCTGTGGGAAGACCAAGCACGAAACACTAACGTTACTAAATTGGTGTTTAAGCTAATAGGTCTTTGCTAACCATAGCTTTACCAAGGAAATAGAAGAAAGAGATCTTCAGTCCATCACTTTGAATCTAAAGCTAATTCATTACTCCTTTACTTGCTGGATGAGCTCTCAGTTATTTCTCATCATTTTCCAAAGTTTCCCAAAGGCCATGTCTACAGTGTGGCCTTGTTAAATTTCATAGGGTTTGCACGTGACCACTTCTTAAGCCTGTCCAGGCCCCTCTGTGTGACATCCCTTCCCTCCAGCATGTCAACCTCACTACACAGCTTGGTGTCACCCACAAACTTGTTAAGAGTGCCCTCAATCCCACTGTCCATGTTGCCAAGTAGCATGTTTTCTTTCGCTCTGAGACACTCAAATCTACCCAGATCTCTTAATTCTGTGTTGCCCTGTGTCTCACAGTAGGTCTTTCTAACTCTTGTCTCTAAATGAGGCAGAACTTCCCAGCCACAGGCAGTTCATTTAAATATAAATGTAAAAGCTGTGCTGGAGGAAATGGTTTCTGCTCAGCTATTTGATTATGAAATCAAATCATTTCTTTGCTGTTTTCAAATTGGTGTCTAACGGATGGTAATAGTGAAAAAGGGGGACTGCCAGGCTGCGTTTACATGAATTAAAGACATTCATTCCCGTGTGTGCTTTAATCTATATTTAAAGTAGCATGTTTTCAATTACGGCATAAGCCTATGGGATATTTTTTTTATCTCTAAAGAAATAGAGAGAAAAGCCTTTAACCCTCAGGAAATTGTTAAATGTAGGATTATACACCAATGCCATCACTTATTCTTTCTTATGTTAACAAATGATAACAAAGAGATAAATTGATGGGTAAGGCCTCTACTTCAGGCAACAGAAAACACCAGCTACAAGTAAAATAAAGGCATGGATAAAGAAATGGTTACTGAGCTTCCCTGAAATACAGGAATCCAATAGTGATTTCTGATCTCTGGTGTCACAGAAAATCACTCAAGGAATTATCTTCTGAGAGAAGTGAATAGATGGTTCCTGTTCTTTTTCTGTGGAAGTCAAAGGGCAAGCAATACATCAGTATTTTCTTCAACATCCAAATATGCTTGTGCTTTCAAACTTAAGTCACAACAGTGAGCTCTCCCTTCACCATAATTTGGGTTTTGGAATGAGCAATGCAAGTTTTGAAGCCTGGAAAGCATGGGCTAGAGTTCCCTAGTTCCTTGTCCTCTTGTCTTGAGCTGTCTTTCCACAAACTTCCTCACCTTCTTTCACCTCCGAGTCATTCTTCCCTACTAGGTGGCTGAAACTCTCTCTTTCTTTCACCTCGTGAGAAATACTAAATTCCCCTAAATACATTCTCTCTTATCTAAACATCTACATGCTGCAGGGACTCACAAAAGCACATATGTTGAATTCTTCCTTCAGCTTAGCATTTGTCAACCTTGCAAAGCTTTGCTTTTTGTCTATCTGAAGACTATATTAGCACATTCACTTCATCTATGGAAAACTGACTGGTCCTGGGATGTTGACTCCTTTTATTCAGCTGCTGGAGTGGTTGACAGGAAGCTAAGTATTAAGGATTTTTCTAATCTTATTTTTCTATATAAACATCACTGCAGATGCCACAGGGATGATAGTCACTTGCTACTGGGAAATAAAGATGAGTAGGAAAATGTCCAAAAGAGCTCCACAGAACCTATGACCCAAATAACTTAAATAGCCTATGTAAAGTCAAGTGAACAGAAAGTTTGCAAATAAAGGTGTCACACAGTATATGAGTAGAGATTATGTGGATATTGTCTTGCTCCTGAAACTTTCATCTCTAAGCTATAAGACAACTTTTCATGAATAGACAGAGAAATGCTTCAATATTTGTAAACATTTTTGCAGCTTAGGCCTATGAACACAGAACAAATCTAGACTGAAGATGAAAGTTGGAGGTTGGCAGTGCTCACTTTCCATTTCCTTCCCCACCCTTTGTCTCTAGCATATCTCTGCAGAACTCTGCTTGTGCTCACACTCATTCCTAGCAAAGGAACTCTGGTAGAAAGAAGGTGGTGGGAACCAGAGCCAGGCACACATACAGGCATTAGTGGGATGGACACCTGTCACAGCAGAGGAATGCTACCTTGGTCTCAGCATCCCAACATGCCTATGAGGACAGTGTCATGGAGAAGCACAGAACAATTTTTTCACTTTGTCCTTGGCATGGCAAAATGTAGACTTATTAACTCCACTGTGAAGCCTCGAGCCCTGTCAAAGATCCGCCCACAAACCCTCAAAACTCCCCAGGCTGGCATGAAGGATAGTGAGTGGGGTATGTAGTTAAAGACTGCTGGAAGAGGAGGAATATCTTGCTTTTCTTCAGTGGTACCAAAGAGAGGAGCTGTGAGGATACTCTGCTCTCCCCGGCCTGACAGGTGAGGATGTTCTCCCTCTAGTGTCACCTGGGTGCTAAAAACCTCCCTACCTCTCTCCCCCGTATAGAGAGGACTCTTGCATGCCATATTCAGCCTTCTGGGGTGCAGCTGAGCAGTAGGGGACTGCCCCAGCTGCCTCAAGGCTCTCTCGCAAAGGGCACTGATCCAGAAAACAGTGAGGGGACAGGCACAAGTGCCACCCAACTTGCAGTAATGCCACTTCACCTTTGTTATTTTTTGAAGGGTTTATACCAAAATGACCCAGTGTCAGCAGAAAGACTTTTGCAAGTGGAGTGTTTTGGGCTGATACCAAGCAGGTGTCATAGGTCCTATAGGTACTGAACTGAGCAGAGATCCTGGCTGTGGTCTAGATTTCAGTACATTATGAAAAAGTATGTATCTCTATTCCTTATGATTCCTTGGACATATCAATACCATTCCTAGTCACTCACCCACCATATCTGTAGTTCGTATTTCTATAATTTTTGTCGTATTCCCTATTCCATCTTCTTCACTCTTCCTCAGGCAGATGGCTTTCAGTCTTTCTACCTTTCTTCTACCCCTCTTGTCTGGACTAACTAAAGGAAGAGTAAGATTTTTTACAAGGCAGTGGTTCAAAGTTATGTTCCTAGAATATCAGCAGAAAAAGTAATAAAAGCCACACACACACACAAAAAAAAAGAGAAGGCCATTATGTTTACCTATAAACCTTAGTTATTCATACTTTGCTTTATAGCAACTCCTTTCTTTATACTCCGCTATAATTTGTTTGGTTATAGTCTAATAAAAACTCTGTGTATGTGTGTGCGTACATCTGTGTGTGTGTGCATGTTCGTGGTTTTTTAGCATCTGTGGTTATGCAACCGTTTGCGAAAAGTCAAGTTATACAACCTGTTTGTAATAAACAATCCCACACAGCTTAATTTACTCATTCTGTGTTCTTGCTTTAAAAATATAAACAGAGCCTCACAGGCAGTAAACTTCTGTTTCACTCATTGCCTCGTACAGGAGATGAATGGTGGATTCAGAGGAGGATTCAGACTTCATTTAGACCCTGCTTCATGGTTGGTGGTTATAATTGTCTGAAAAGGTAGCAATGGGCATTAAACAGAAACATAATGATACAGCAAGTAGCCAAATACGTGGTTTCCTTGGGTTTGTCACTGTCCTCACACACACTGGATAACAAAAGTATTTCGTTTAACTGTGTCTAGTTTTAATTATACCTTGTTCAAGAAAATGTCTTTTAAAATTTCTTCCATGCAAGGTTTCCTCGGTATTTCAGATCTCATTTCCCCTTTACCACCTAACAAAAAAAGTCTTTCTGAGGTAAGCTCTAGTACAAAGTTTCAGATGTATGTATTTTTTTTGTATGTTTTCTGTTTCTTACTCCATTTTGGTTCCAGACATCCGAGACATTTTGATATAACTGTGGAATAGAAAAGCCATCTGGACTGGAAAAGCATTGGAGATAATCAAATGCTGGTAAAGGTAATAACAGAGCATCTGATACTCATCAAATGTAAATTTAGTAAAGGTAATTAAAAGGAGCACATTAAACTGAAAGAGGGGAGGTGGATCACAGGATATTCCCATGGAGTATTTTTTTTTTTTAAATGGTCTGTTTTCCTCCAGGTTTGATAAACTGGTATTGTGAAGGTTCATGTCTGTCTGAAATACTCTGCTGTAAGTTACAGTTCATTGCATGCTACATATTCTAATCCGCTCTCAGTCTGCAATACATATATACATGAGTACTTCATACAACAGGATTGTAGCCAGATTTTTAACAGTATGTAGCTTTTAAAGATTAATCTATTTGGTTACCTAAAAATGCAGCAAAGTGGTTTGTGAAATTGACCCAGAACACCTCTGTCTATAATTCCCAAGCTATTCCAAGCGGCTGTATATGTGCTTAAAGATGCACATATTGAATATCTTCAAGCACCTGACCTATTGGTCCTCAAATATATAAATAGTTGAAGGGAGGGTGCACAAAGGACAGAGACAGGCTATTTTCAGGGGTGCCCATTGACAAGACCAGAGGCAATGGGCACAAACTGAAACACTTTTTTCCTGTGATAGTGACTGAGCACTGGCACAGATTGCCCAGAGAGGTTGCAGAGTCTCCATCCCTGGAAACATTCAAAAGCCATCTGAACATGGACCTGGGCAACTGGCTGTAGGTGCCTCTGCTTGAGCAGGGTGGTTGGACCAGATGACCTCCAGAGATCCCTTCCAACCTCAACCCTTCTGTGTTTCTATGAAGTTCAAATTTTGGTAATATATACTTTTAGTTCTCATGTCTCCTGTATCAATTTCAAGCCACACTCAAGATTAGTGAGTGAAGAAAAGTGAACAGCTTGGAAGAAAACCTACCAATGCTCTTCCAGCCTGCTCTTCCATGGCATCACTGATTCCTGTAAGGTCCAGGACAGGTTAAAAAAACTCCCAGACAAGCAAGGAATTAACTTTTTACCTACTTAGTGAGACACCCCAGCAAATATCTGAAGAAAAACTCTTTTGCAGAGTAACTTTCCAGACTAATCATATTCTTTTATCCTTCTAATTGCTTGCTTGTGTGTGTCAGTACAATATCCCATAGACAGAAATTTTCACTCTCTCTTATCTTTTCTTCCTCAAACAGAGAGCAAGACTCTTGATATCTGGCACAGGTTCTGCAGTATCTCTGTCCAGTTCTTTGCCAAAGACTTCCCTGTATGTGAAATAGGTTATGTTGCTTTATTCAAGCAATAATCCACCAAGCTCCCAGAGGTTTCAATGCATCTGAGGAGTTTTAGGCTTTAATGTTTGTGTCTCATTTCCTTATTTGTGAAATATAGTTAAAAGTACTTTCCTCTGGCTGCCCCTTACGCAGCTTCTCCATTTAGAAAATAATCTCTTTGTGGTAGATGCAGTCTTTTGCTGTACATCTGATGATGTCTAGCACAATAGGTCATTCATCTTGGCTGGGAAGCCTCTGAGAGCTATCATTGTCCAGCGGTGGAAGTAGAGAGGAAAGCCATTTACACCTTTGTGTTTTCTTGTATGAAAGTTGGAATATTTCACCCAGAACTACAGCAGATCAAAACTCATATAGTATATTTCTTTCGAGGGAAGTAAAATCTACACATATTTCATCCTGAGGTTTGTGGGTCTAGGCAGGGGGTTACATTTTTGAAAAATAAATGCTTAAGAAAAAATGGACTGGCCTCAACAAATAACAGTAATACTAGAAAGTGTAATAATTAATGAGACTGGCAGCTGAAATGGCTCATTCTTTTTTTACAGTATAGGCCTGCAATGTTACAAACTGCCTCCAAAACCAGATCTTGCACATAACAGTGGAATCTAACCCTGCTCCGCAGCAGTTTGTCACAAATTCTGGGAGAATGCTGTCTGCACGCGCCCTGGTATTTTGCACTGCTTGGTGAAAGCAATTCCCTCAAAGAGCAAAGGAAAAATAAAATAAGCAGTGGGTCCCACAACTCATCTTGAGTTTCCTTTGGTGACTCTCTTCCATTTCTTTTTCATGAGGTCTTTGACAAGCAGCAGCAGTTATAAGATTTTCATTTCCTGGAACATTTCTTGCCAGGCTAAGAAGTAAGGGTTCTTTTTTTTTTTTTTTTTTTTTTTTTTTCTTTTTTTTCTTTTTTTTTTTTTTTCTTTTCCCTTTTAAGATAGATGTACAGCATGACTGGAGGAGAGACTCATGACCTACTTTTCCCAAACTGAATATTGAGCTTCGTGTACTTTCTGATATTCAGGAGGGAGTTCTTCCCATTAGAAATCTCCTTGGACCAGTTTATGTTAGTCTTCCCACAGCAGAACAGCAAAGCAAGGTATAACTCAGTTTGAAGAAGAAATCCTTGAGGAAGAAGAGATTGATGAGTGTCAGTGAACAGATTTCTGTTCCTTCAGTAAATAAATAAAATCCAAATTAAAACAAAGAGACAGTCTTCTTTGTCAGTCATTTCCTGAAGGGAATTCATGTGCATTGTTCCATCAGGGCTAAGAAAACAAGGTTTAGGCAATAGAATGTGTCAAAAATTGGGAGTTGTGGGAAAAGGTCATGTGAATCCACTCCATATTAGAGACAGTTAGGACAATTAGAGACCAAGACTAACCATTTTATGTAACACTGACTAACCCTCCCTGCCTTCGGTAGCATTTCATTACTTGTGAACCAAGGGAACAGCTGATGGAGACCACAGCATCCCAATAATTTGGCTGTGCAGTTTAAGAACGTCCTCCAACCAGAGCCGTCCATCAGATCACTGGGCAGCAGCAGTGACATTTCAGTAGACATGTTTAATTATGTGGGTGAAGTAGGCCCATCATCAATAGTGCTGACATTTCGAAGAGCTATCACCTCAGGATAAGCCAGCTCTAAAACTAATCTCTTTTCTGTCCTTCTCCATCTGCCCTGACAAATAAAGCTGCATGAGTCAGATTTTTAAGCAGAGCTAGTACCTGAAGGGAGAAGCAGAGCACAAAGATGTCTATTTGAGAGCCCATAAGCAGCCAGTTCCCACTGCAACCCGTGAGAGCCCATAAGCAGCCAGTTCCCACTGCAACCCGTGGTGGCCTGAACATTTCTCTCAGAGACTAACGTTAGCTGTAGTTCTCCAGATACCTTCAGAAATCACAAGGGAGGAAAAGAAAGGATAGTCCTGTAGTTAAAACTACTTGACTCTGCTTTAATTAGCTGGCATACAGAAGTTAACCCAAATCAATACAGTTAGATCAGCCAGGAAGAGGTGCAAAAGCAGGTAGGTTTTGTCTCGCTAGCCAGCACGTAGTAATGGCTAGTAACGCCAGGTGGTGAGCAGCCCCACGCAGCCACTACTGCAACGCAGCGAGACGTGCTCAGGCTTTCCCACTGCTGCAGATTCAAGCCGTTGACATCAACCAAAGTGAAAAGTCAAATATCTAGGATCTGAAGAATCAACAAATGTGCTGTTAGAAGTAAGAAAATGGGAGGTGTCTTAAGGAAATAATGCAAAAGCCAGAATCATAGCATCATAGAATCATAGAATTGCCAGGGTTGAAAGGGACCTTAAAGATCATCTACTTCCAACCACCCTGCCATGGGCAGGGACACCTCCCACTAGAGCAGGTTACTCAGAGCCCCATCCAACCTGGTCTTAAAAACTTCCAAGGATGAGGCTTCCACCACCTCTCTGGACAACCTGTTCCAGTGTCTCACCACCCTCATGGTGAAGAAATTCTTCCTAATGTCTAACCTGAATCAACCTATCTCTA
>WUAM01000131.1:35940-53308 GCA_024336885.1 Actenoides hombroni
CAGAGCTAACTTTTCGGACTTTGGGGGCGAGTCTTTCCCCGAAAAAAGGGGTACTTTTGAAAGAGAAAGGGGGGGAGAGGAAGGGGAAAAAAACACAGAAAAACCCAAAAAAGGGGGGGGGGGGGGGGGAGGAGGTGTTGTAAAACTATTTGTCTGCCTTAAAGGCTAGGCAACAATTAAAAACTGAGGACTGGGGGAGGTAGCTTCTCAGATGGCCTGGGACAGGGCAGCTTCAGGTAGTCCCAGCTACTGACTGGAGTACTGTGTGATTTAATGCAGTGCTCCATGTCCCACCGTTCATTACTGCACCCCACCCAGGTTCAGATAGGCCTTTGAGCACAAGCCTACAGGAGCTAAGCCACACAGCACAAGTTCCACCTCTTGGAGTTACAGACTTGCTTCTGAAGCCACTGTGAGCCAGCTGAAGAAAAGCCAGTGGAGTCTACGAAGGGTAAAAAATGCTACAAAGAAAAGCATGCTATGACGCACACATTTGCTAGAAGTCTACCACACCAGAGGAGATAACAACAATACTAGTGGAAGACAAATCAGACAACAGAGAAGACCAACAACTTTTGTCTGTCTCTGCAAAAGCCTTGAATGACATCTGCTGAATGACAGTGTGACTCAATTTGCAAAATCTTATTTTTAATTGAAACAGCTACAAATGGCATGAAAAATGAATGGATGGCTTTTTGCTGTGCTTGCAAAGGTGAAATGTGGGACTGTGGAAGGGGGTGACATTGGTGAAGGAACTAACTTTTAAATGATAAAGAAAAATGAACAGTGGAGGAAAAGAGATGGGATTGGAAGAAATGGAGCAAGGAGAACATTATTTTGTGTAAATTACATTTAAATAAAAAAGGATGAGACTGGCTCTGATCTTGTCATGCTGAAGTATTTTAAGGCCAGCAGTAATAAGAGAATTTTATTTAACGTGAGTACCCTGTGAATTCTAGGTCCACCTTTTTTCTTTTCTAATAATGAAGCTGCTGATGCACATTTGTCAAGAAGACAAATAAACACCCTTTATATTGACCAAAAATGGCAGCCTTAGTCACTTAGCATCCTCAGAGCTCACCTGCATCACAGCAAGGAACAGTGAAATCTACTGAAGAAAAGGCAAGAAAGTGCTTCAAAAATGTTAGGTTGCCATTTGACCTGTCTTTCAAGACTTCATTTAAGAAGATAGGCACAGCAGAGGGTCCTTTTCTGTACCTTGCTGTTTTCAGATTGCTGTAGAAGCTGATTTCTTCCACTCCGGTCCAGGGAGCTCAACCAGAGTTGCAGAGAAAGTCCATCTGAACAGCAACAGCCATAAAGGAAAACTGTGACCCCCTCTATGCCTAGAGACTGTTGTCATAGTGTTGTCATGGATGGGTTCCTCCTGAGGGCCAGCAGACTTTGTTACTTAAGAAAAAGAAGAAAGAACATGGCAATATTCAATCACATGCATAATTTCTGGCAGCATTAAAAGAAAGATTTCTTCTATTCCCAGAGAAATGCTGCACAGTAATGCAATTATTAGGTGTGATGGTTTGACCTTGGCTGGATGCCAGGTGTTCACCAAGATGCTCTATCACTTCTCCCCCTCCTCTCAGCTGGACCAGGGGAAGAAAAATAAGATGAAACTCGTGGGCTAAGACAAAAGCAGTTTAATGAAGAAGAAAACCAATGCTGCACACGGAAGAGAAAGAAAACAAAGATTTAATCTCTACTTCCCATCAGCAGGTGATGTCTGGCCCTTTTCAGGAAGCAGGGCTTCAAACACGTAGCAGTCGCTCCAGAGGACAAGCCGATGCCTGCCCCTTCATTCTCCGCCCCCCCACCCCCCGCCTCTTTTTCTCGCTGTTACTGTTCAGCTGACATCATATGGTATGGAAGATCCCTTTGTTCAGTTTGGGTCAGCTGTCCCAGTCGTGTCCCCTCCCAAGATCTCATCCACCCCATCCCACTGCAGGGGGAATGTTGAAAACCATCCTTAGTGCTGTGCAAGCCCTGCCCAGCTGTAGCCACAACATCAGCACTTTTCCAGCTCTCGGTGCAAAGCACAGCACTGGGAGGGCTGCTGTGGGGAAAATTAACTCCAGCTCAGACTCAATACATTAGGCATGGCTCAAATTTCATCTGTTGTTGTTGCATGCCAGAAACTACCAAGGCAAAGATGTTTACCTATTCCAGACAACTACATGGAGGCATACAGGTTGAGTGGACCACTGATAGTCAGTCACAGGGCAAGACGGGTAGCAGCCAGAGGCATTTGGTTTGTAGAACGGAAGACAGGCAAAACCTTGCTTCTGGTTTCACGCAGCCTGGCTCAGCGAGTTTCAAGAAAGAAACAGCAGTAAATTATTAGCTTTCTGGAATAAGAAAATAGCAGTTAAAGGTTGACACTAAGAAAAACAATACAATTCACTGCCACAGGATGTTGAACTCAATGGTATCTATTTGTTCAAAAATACTTAGACTCATTCATTCACATTCAGTTATTAAACATGACAGTTTGGATGTAACTGCCCTGTCAGAAAGTGCGTGAACATTGTCAGATGTTCACTGTCAGATGTGAGCCATTTCATATTGGCCCTTTCCCTTACAAACCCTTTCCCTGTGAACTGTCTACTGGACAGCAGTAGAGCTGGGACCCTGAGCTAGCTGAAAGTCTGGCCTGACCTCCTATGGCCTTTCTCCTGTTCTTATGACAGCAAATCCACATGGCATCCTAAAGGCATAAAATAGCTGTGTGGCACCATATATTCATTGCAGTAAATGCCATGCTAACGCAGGTACCGAGATGCTCAGAAGTAGATGCCCTTCAGCTCTCCTGGAGTCTGAGCAGAAAAATTCTGTCAGCTCTGAAGACCTCATAGACACATCTTTAGACAAACAGACCCCTATCGCAGAGGCAAAGTTATTAGTTGTTCCCTCTTCTACCCTTGAAGGAGCGCAGTGATAGACCATCACTGGGTGAGCCCCAAGCCCCTCAAAGCCTTCCCTTCCTTTCATGCAGCACAAACAACCCTACTGAGCTTCAGTCAGGCGACTCACAGTGTGTAACATTAAAGTCCAGGACTCAAAGCTGCAGTCTAGTTCAAAAAAGTACTTATTTGTTCAGTTTCTAACATATTTTCATATAGTAGTACTGACTTTTGACTAGTATGTGCAATGATAGGGAAGTTATATTAGCAATTGATTTTCCCATTCCAGAGAGGCAGATGTACATATAAGCAAATACTTTTTTAATACCACCCAGAAGGAAGAAAAGGATTTTTATATGACAAATCATTTCTAGACAAAAGTAGGTATGTGACTGAGAATTAAGTAGAAGCATCGATCTTCTATATGGGCTAAACCTTAGAGAGGGCTCCTCTCAATCTTTTTCTTGTTTGGGAAGCCCTACATGTTTTCCAGTGGATGCCTGCATGGATAGATTAAACCTAAACCCAATGGCAATCAGCTTGCTGGGTTTAGTTACCTTCCACAGGCCCCCAGATGTAGTACTTGGACCACTGATCCCCGACCACAGGTTTTGGAATCACTACTGTAATCCTCTAAGCTTTGGGAGCACTTTGATGTGCTGAGAGGGTGGAGGTTTAATGCTGCATTATGAATGTCCTCATAAATTCACCCCTCAGATCTGGTATCACGCACAAGCCCCTCCTTCCCCACTGCACAAACAGGAACGGACGAAGTGGAAGTCCTCCTTCGTCGGGCAACTCTGGAAGGTGAGGTGCAGAGAGCTCCCTCGTTTAGGGACAGTGTCCAAATCTGAATCAGATCACCACCCTTTCCCCCTGGGGAAATACGAAATGAACAAAGATCCTGAGTTTTTGTGGTGTTTGTTTTTTTTTTTTAAAAAAAAAAAAAAAGGAGAAGAAAAGAAAAGAGATTTGCTAACAAGACCAGGGAGTGGAGGACATGGCAACCAAACCCCACACCCCTCGCCGCAACACGAGGCCGCTGCCGAGCCGGGCACACCACCCCTGCAAGGCAAAAACGGCCCCTCAGTGCCTTCAGTTCGGGCAGCTGCCGCCTCCCCCGGGCGTTGCTCCCGCTGTACAGAGAGGGAAGAGACGCTCCTTTTGCCGGGTCTCACACTGACACCTAGTGCCCAGCGCCCAGCACCCAAGGCCGAGCTGCCGCAGGGGCCAGCAGCACCCTCAGCCTCCGCCCGGCCTCTGAGGGGCTCGGAAGAGCAACCCTCTTGAGGGCTGGTTTATTTGGGTCTTTCGTCCTTCTTCCTCCCTCTGCTGCCTGAGCCTTGGCATGGAGCTTGGGGAGCGAGGAAAAAATGAGCGGGCTTGTTTTTAACGACCCTCGGTCGGAATTTGTGGAATTGCATTCTGAACCCGTGTTTAGCACCATCACTGCCCTGGGGCACCGAGAAGCTCTTTGAGCAATTGGCCAGGCAGTGGGTAAAGCAGTCCTCTCTCCTCTCTGTTTTCAACTTTCCACCAACGAGTTACACGTGATTATCCCATTACCTGCAGGTCAAATACTACAGGCATTCTTGGACTGCTTTTTGCTGTTCATTCACTTTCAGGCAGGGATTTGGAGAGAGACACGTATTCCTGTGCCCTCAGTGGCTGCCGGAGGCACCCTCCTTCACTGATCAAAGATGATCACAAGTTTAAACGTAGGAGAAGCAAATGTCAGATGCAGACACTCAAAGAAGAGCGGAAAGAGGAGCAGGAAAGGGGAGCAAAACAAAGCCAGAGTGAGATCCTATTGCCCTCTGTCAAGACATGCAGTAGTTAAGCATCAGGAAGGCAGAAAAACTGTGAAAGGCAGTGGACAAAGCCTGTAAAAAAACAAACAGGCACAGCCTGCATATGAATAAACTTAGGCTGCAAATCAGAAAAGATTTCTAATTATGAGAAGAGTGAAGCCGGAGAACTGCCTTGGGAAGAAAGAGCAGGGACAGCATTTACTGCAGTTAAGGTGGAGATTGATGGGTTTCTGGAGTGCGTATCATGGTAGCCACTAGTCACAGGAGACACTTTTTTGGTACCTATGCACAAGACCTTTTATAAACTCCATTGTTGTTACAAAACAGATGAATACACAAAGCTGGCTACAACCAAATGATTACCAGTTGAGCAGAGCAGAAGCGTCCATCAAAAACATCTAGTCAGGAAAGCATCTGCTGTTGTAAGACAAGTTCTTTGACAGTGTGTCATATTTGTAATATAGGGGAGTTTCAAAATGTCTGAGGGAACCCAGAACCTGGCAGCATTTCCAAAATGAGATGCAGTCTTACCAGAAGAAGTGTCTGTTCCGCCCCTGAATCTCTGATGCTGAAAAAACTTGTGGCAAAACAGCACAAATGTAATATGGGTCAGTGGCGTAAGTGTCGCTTTTGTTTATTAGAATGTGAAATGTGTTGAATATTTTTTGTCTGTTATAATTATTTATATGCATGGGTGTAAACATGCAGTTTCTAGAGCTTTCTGATTAGGCTGTTACTGCTCAAGCCCAGCCACAGATTTAGCAAACTAAACACACAAGGTCAGCAGAGCACCAAGTAGACTGCTAAGGGGGGGGGGGGGGGGTGACGTGTGTCTACAGCTACGTTACAAGTAAGAAAGCACAACATGAGATGTCGAGACTTGCCTAAGCTGCAGCCAGAGTGAAACTGCAGGCAGGGAGCTGGGATGCAAGGACAGACCAGTCACCTGTCTGAGGCAGGGGGTGAGCAGTCCTGGGAATAACCATCACCAAAAGTATATTGAATTGGTTGCACAGGTCTGGTCTGTTAAGAAGATAGCAACAAACTTCTGAGTTTACAGAACTGACAAGTGGTCTTCTGTCTGGACCTTCTGAAAACTGAAAGGCTCACACTTGAGCTGATAATTAAAGGTAACAGGCACTGTTCCCCAAATTGTCTGACCTACTCAGTAATTCTTAGTCATATCCAGTGCTGTGTTTAGAGGTGGTCCCTGTCACTTTCTAAATTCTGTCCTCTCAGGACCCCAGATCCACTGGCTGTAGTGGAGTGAACCGGGGACCGAGTTTGGCCACATTGCTTTCACTTCTGCATGTATATTCTTGTAGCTTCCTATGCAAAGAGTGACAGGAAGGCATCATGATGGGTAGCAGCTTCAAGTAGTCCCATGTGAAGCCATCATTCTCCATTTTTATTGCAGTTTAGCATTTCTGTTATGCAGTATATTTACTGTAGTTGCATGTTTTTGATAATTCACTCTGTCTCCTCCATGCTTCCAGGCAGCCCTTTTCCTCCCTCATTCTAGCAGCTCTTAGGGGCTACATATTCATTCAGAAAGTATTTGGTATAGGTTCTCAAGTCATTTGACAGTGCACTGTTAACACTCAGGAACCACTTCAGGAATAATTTTTAGAAGCTTATTTCACAAGATGAAAAACCAGAGAGGGAGCTACTTATCCATGACTCCTTCAGTGATTTTAGTAATTTCTCATTGTAATATAATTTCATTGAGGTGAGGGGAGATTAGTAAAGGCTCACAGCTATACTCAAAGAGTTAAAAAATAATAAAATGTATAATAGGTATATCCAAGTTTGATCACAATGTAAGGGGAAGGGCAGCTACTAAGAGAGAGACCAGGCTTTGTGGTTAAAACCCTAGGAAGGAGCTAAATCTTCATCTCTCTGGTCACATCTATACCATAACTTGATGGTGGCCACCTGTGAGATGAAGAAAATCTGCAAGGGAGGGAATGAGAGGCCAAGGCAGTGGTGTTTGCAGCTGCCCTGAAGATACACATGTCTCAGCCTCCATCCCTCACAAGCAGGAGCAGTCCTTCTTATGTCTCTCCTGCCCTGGCCTGCCCTGCCCTGTTTGGGGAAAAGTACCTAGGATGTGCTTTGCCAGGGATGGACTCCTGGAATCGGTTTTACTGGTAAATACAGTACTGAATAGCAGCAGGTAGATATATCCATGCCTCAGGAAAGGCTCTGGCTGTGCAGGTCTTCAAGGCAATCTTTCTGCTGAAGGACATGATTGTGCCATGGGTTTGGTGTCTCCTGATGAGCCCTGGGGCTGAGAGTAAAATATTCCTCAGCACCTTTTGGGGCTCGAGGGAGTCCCTGCAAGCTGAATGCTACATGGTGAGCAGAGGCATCCCTAGGGAGCAGGGAATCTCCTTTTGCCAGACAGGTGAGTTGCCAAGCTGTGGCCAAGCACTCATAGCCCTGTCTGGGTGGTCTCTGGGCCCTGATTGATAACCTCTGGTGCCTCATGGTGCCTGCCAGCCCTGCTTAGGGCTCTGCCCCTCTGTCATCTCTCCTTCTCCCTCTACCTCAGCTATCCATGACAGTGGGAACCACATGGATTTTGGGATTACGGGGCTGTGCAGCTTACTGGGCTCCTTAAGGTAGGTGATAAAAATGTGCAGAGAAAACATCCCCTTGCAACACCATGCCTTGGCTTGGTCCTGATTGCTGCTGTTGGCAGGGCCCTCTCAAGTCCGCTCTCCTGTTTGTGCCCATCCAAAGACTAAGGCTGCTGTTTCTTTTTCATCTTCACTTGCAGTTTGGGCTCTCCTTCCATTAAAGAGTGGGTAGGGATGCATGAAAAATTAAAATGTGTTATTACTTATTCCCCTTTTGAACCATTTCCTTTCCTGAGGGTGATCTGCTTTCTAACTCTACCTGGTGACAGGGGCGCATTGTACATTGCTTTCATTAATCTCCATCCCACACAACCCTCCCTGCTCAAGGAGGTTATAAAAATTAAAATATCAGACTTTTGTCTGAAAACATTTCCTTACCCATCATCATGCCAAGGATTATGAGGGTTGAAAGAAAGGAGGAGATCAGTGAGGGGTGAGAGAGGGAGGGACAGGAATTTTTATGCAGGAAGGGGGAAGTTGTTTTTTTTTTTTGTTTGGAAAATGTGGTGATAAAATCACAAAATTAATGAAGTGAGAGAGCTCAAGGTCAGTGCAGTACCTGAAGATACATTAAGCACCATTTTCTAGCTCGGTTTCTTATGAAAACAAACTGGCCTGTGGATGTCTGTTTGCTTTGCCATTCCCCTGCCCATGATTTTCAAACAGTCAATCTGAGAGAGTAGTGGAGGCTTTCTAAATAAATTAATTTCTCCCCTTTTCATAAAATATCCACTGGCAGAGCAATGGGACCAGACTCAAGCAATCAGTGTTTCCCCACCCACTTTGGATACTCTAACTTTTAAATTGTGCACAGCATCCTGCATGTTACCATCAAACCCTTTATGAGAGGAGGGCTGCAAGGGAAAATGGGGCTCGTTTTCTAAGTGATGGAGTTAGTTATAACTAAAGGAGCAATTAATTGCTGAAGGGGAACTACAGTCTTATAGTTCAGTTAAAAAAGTCACTCAAACAACAGAAACAAATCCACTCGAAAGCTGGTTGTTTTACTTCTGCAGCTGGCGGAGCTCTTTGGCTTTTTTACCATTATGACACACCAACCTAATGACAGACTTGTAAATGGCCTGAAGAACTGAGACTGGAAACAGGGAGCTCCTGCCCTGTGAATGGCACCAGGAAAATGAAATCTTGTCCTGTTTGCTCCGTGGTTTGGCTCACAGACAGATTGACACTGGTGGAGAGAGGCACTGGGGTGAAAACCTCACAGGCACATGAGGGATATGCTGTGCTTGCTATGCACTGCCCTGTTCTGCTCCTGGGAATGCTGGGAGGTGGAGGGGGGTGGGGGTTGCTTTCAGGTCCCCAGAATACTGCAAGTGCAAAGCCAAAGGGATACACTTTCCCAAGGGGAAAGATTGGTCCTCTGAACCATGCCTTTGCAGGGGCAAGGCCACTGCTTAGCAAAAGAAAGCACATGAGTGACATGAATAATTGATTGCAGGGACAGCAATTCACAGATATGACATCACTGTTGGGTGCATTAGGATGCTGAGCATCCTTTGGGGTATATTAGGAGTTAGATGACCCAGGGAACTCAAAGATATTAATGCATAATTTATTTTACAGGGGGAATAAGGAACTACAGCAGTCTATAAAATTCTGATCTTATTTCTTTTGTTGTGTCTCCCTCAAAAGGGTGTTCCAGCTGAGACATTATATTCTTATATAAAAATATAAACTTTCTACAGGGAACATTTTTCCCTGTGAGTAAAACCTGAAGTCATTGTACCTTAAATTAAAAGCTATGTCTTTTTTAATTATTACAGCTCACTGAAGCAAGAGTCCAGAAATAACAGGTAAATCAAGAAAGAGAAATGCAAAAGGAGAAACAGGCCACTGATCTTCATTCAGTAACTGGAAAACAGCTTGAATCCTCGTGCTCAGAGAATCCCTCTGAAGTTCAATCTTGTAAAATCACACTTTCCCTCCTAACCCCTACACCAGTAGCACGTCCTGCAAGAGTATCTCTCTCTACAGAGGGGATTTGGTGGTGATATCACCTGCAGTGCCTGTCTGCTGGGATGCTTTCTGAAGCTGAAAACCTCTTTTGATGCCAGTCTTTCTCTTGTCTTTAGAGGATATTCTCTGCTCTCTCTTTTTGTGTGTGTGAGTTTCTTTTGTTCCTCTTTTTTTTCCCCTCTGGTTTTGTTCCTCTCCTTTCTCTCCTAAATTACACAGCTTTCTAGCAGCTTTTATCCTCCCTTTCTTTTTTCTTACAAATTTTGAGTGAAAATGAAGAATGCACCTCTCCAGGGAGGAGGTTGCATGAAACATTTTCATTTTGCAATTGGATTAACACTTTGATTGTAAGATATCCCTCTGTATAGTACTTGGGATAATTGGAATCACAAATTCTGCTCACCTTTACATAGGACCATCTACTTTCATAGACGCACTTCAAAGTTTCCTCTTGCATTCATTGCCAACAGAGTGTTTTCCCAATGACACATCCATGAAATTATTGCACTAAGCCTTTACATATGGATCATATATAATAAAGTTCTTTTGGTATTATATAGGACTTTGGTAGTTTTATGGTTAAATGCTATGCATCTAGAAGAGTCAATAAGAGTGGACTTTCATATCATGTGCAGTATGTAAAAATGTCCTTCTCCAACTTCTGCCCCAAGGAAGACTATTGGGGTGGCAGCTTCATCAGATAGGGAAGCTTATTGCTAAGGCTGATGGCGTAACCTCAGTTCAACCCTTCCACCCATTACACTGTGGTTAGAGTCCAAGGTCATCCATGGGGCTGAAGGAGTAAGCAGGGACTGGAGGGATAACTGGGTTATCAGGGATTTGTGACAGAAGCTGCAAAAGCCCCAGAGACTTATCCTGTGCCCAACAGGACAATGGAAGACTGTCTAGCTAAAGCTAAAGCTGGACTGCTGTCTACTTGTGTATTGATAGCAGATACACAATTTTAGACAAGTATCTGTTCTTACTAGTGAAGCATTAGCTACCATTTAGTGAGAAACACAAGATTTCTATATTTCTTGTCCCTGAGAACATGTCTATTTGGTTTGTAGGCTTTTTTTATTTCCTGAAATGCAAGTCACAAAGACATACAAAGCCAACGTAACACAGAAGCACAATCTGTGGGGATATATCTGTGTACACATTATTAAGCATTAAAGGTAAACTTAGATTAGCAATGGCCCAAATAAAATGCATTGTGATTGAATCATTAATTTTAACAATAACAGTACAATAATTTTGATTTCTTTTTTCCTTTCACAAAACTCTTGTTATTCAGTGTAAGAATGATCAGAGAACTAGAAAACATGACCTGCAATGAAAGATTGAACTAATTGGTTCTGTGCAATCTATGGAAGAGAAAATGAAGCAGGGACATGGTAATATTTTTCAAATACATAAAAGGCTGCTGCAAACAAGGAAGCCTTCCATTTTCTGCATCCGTGATGGATAAGACAAAAAACCAGCAGGCTTTATCTGCAGAAAAAAAAAAGATGCCAACAAGACATCAGGAAGTATGTTGGCTCATTTAAGGGCAGTAAAGCTGGGGAATAGCCCACCTGCAAAGGTCCATCTGTAGGGTTCTTAAAGAAAAAGATAGAGAAATGGCCATCAGGTTGTTTGGCCTGCTATGGGTGAGGTCCTTTCCAGCTCTTTTTTGCTATGATTCTACATTTTGCATGTATTTGTGAAGACTGTTTATGTGATAGAAAGTCTCCTGTCTCAAACACTGCACTTAATGACAATTCTGTCATTGACATGTCAGAAAAGGATTGGGCCAATCAGACCTTTCAAGAACAGAGTACAATGCAGGGATGAACACTGCTGAATGGTCTTTCCTTCTTCATATGTGTCAGGCCTTTCTTCAGCTTAAACTCATGGGATTACATTGTGGGTGCATGACATGTAGTACACACATTGTCTATAGTAGCCTCACAAACCAGGGCCTGGAATAAGAAAGCATATTAATAAAGCATCAAGCACCTCAGGAGTATGCAACAATTCAAGCACCTGCTGACAGAGGCATTTTATATGAACCCAGTACCATATCTTCAATTGGGAACATCAGGGATCAAATTCGCCGTCATGTTTTATAAATACCCGATTACATGCATTAGCAGAGTTCCCCTGCTACCTAAAACTGACCTAGAGGGACCAGGAAAAACAGCCTCCTGTGCTGTGGGGTGCAATAGAAGCCTATCAGACTTCTGCAAGATCACACATAAGCTTTATACGAAGAGGTTATGAGAAATGTCATGCCCAGTTAAAGTACGAGGGTAATTACAAACCATGGAGGGCAGTGGGCATGTTCACATCATCTGTTTTAAACTCTCCTAGATATTGCATTTTGAATCTTTGAATTCCCCCTTGAGGGAACCACTGTTTCTTTGCAGACTCTCTAACTGACTTGGGTACCTAAATTAGCACCTAAGTTACATGGTTTGAGAGCCTCGCTATGTAATTATCCTGGTGTTTGTCTGCAATGCTATGTTTAACATCCCAACTGACGAGCAATAGTTTCCTGAATCCAGAAGTGATGATCCTTGAACTTCAGAGAAAGTTGCATCTGTAGGTGGATTTCAGTGATGTAGCTCATAGCCAGTTTCCGGTTAGATCAGAGCAGCTCCTAGCTGAAATATCTGGAAGCATTATCTTAGTGTCTAGCTGTCTAGTGACAGCTTGTTGATGGGAGAAGCTTGCAAAAGGAATATTAACTAGGTATAAAACCTGACTCTTTCTGTCCAGCCTTGATTCACTTGTATTTGCTGTTTCTCATACACCTGCATTATGTGATGTATAAATGTGATATACAAAGCATTTGAGCTACCTGTTACATTGCATGCACCTGATTTGTGATGGACAGGTAAATTTTGTAACTGCAAGCTGATAAGGGACCAACAAATGGCCAACTGACTCGCAGGCAGCAAGTAAATACAGGCAGATGTAAATTACCATTTCTTGAAAGAACAGTAATTGAAGAAGGAAGAGGTGATTTTGAGTTGCACACGGCTCTTACCTAGGAAAGCCATATCTGAGCTTGATAAACTGGGAAATTTGGAAGCATGGTGAGCCCTTACAATGATTCATCTCTCTTTTAACATGATGGGTAATGAAATCCAATGGTGGGATAACAGTCCCAGAGCCTGTTTGGAACAAACTCATTTCACAGTGATTCTTTGCAGAGTCAACACCGTGTAAGAGCCCAACAGGCAGAAAACAGTGCTTGAGATGTGCATATTATCCTCATCTCTTGCTGATTTACAGCATTTCGCAGTCATTCTAGCAGAGACACCTACAGCTTCAATTTCTTAAATATTTAGGCAGGAAAACTGCCTAGGTAGAAGCTTCCACCCCGAGGTTTAAAACACAGCATAAGCTCATGGCAGCTCAGCATGGATGGGAGAGTGAAGTTCCCTCAGACAAAGGGGTTTGGAAGCTATTAAAAGAATCCCAGCTTTTAGCCAGAAAATTATCTGGTTTTCAAAGTACTTAAGCACATACATCAAAGGCATTAGCACATGCTTAAATTTAACCCCTTTCCTGGTCTTAATTGGCACCTTCTCCTTCATAACTTTTTTTTTTAAATACCTACATCAATGCCAGCTCCACAGTCCTGCAAGGTAAATGGAAGACTCCTACTGATTTCAGTGGGATCTCAATGGCAGCCTCACTTGCTTTATCTTTAGTCATGGCAACATCAGCTTTAATATCTTTAAATAGTGTGTGTGCCAAACCTTACTTTCATTTTCTACTACCTCTCTGATTGATCTACATGAGAATTTGCTGTCATCTGTGGGTAACTGATGGACCTTGCAACAAAATTATATTCCTTGGCTCTTAACTGCCAAGAAGCTTTATTTCCTCCTCTCATTATTTGAAGGGTTTCCAATTCAGGCAACAAAGTAATTAAGGGCACTGGATTTAAAATTGACTGTAACAGGACTATCCATCCAAATTTGACTTACATTACCTAATTTTGATTTTTCCCTGCAGAACATTTACAAGGCCAGGCAGGTGCATTATCTCTGCATACCATTCATTATCAAGCATGACTGGAACAGGTGGCAACATACTGATGTGTGTTTAATAGAACAGACGTTCAAACACATATTTCAAAACTGGGCAAATTATTTCCTTTGTAACTCTGTCAAATCATGAGCAGTGAGAATTTCAGAAATATACTAACTCATCCCAAACTGTCTCACTTTCATGTCTAGCATCTGCTGACTGGTATTTTACTTCTCAGATTTTTGTAGTCTTCACTGATGTCTGCTCTCTGTGCTTGGAAAAATGACATGAATAGTCTTGGATAGTAACTTACTTGTTCTGAACCAACAGCATGTGGCCCTACCTGGACTGAATGACTCTTGAATGACTGTCGCTTTATCCTTCTGGACCTTTCAATCCACCAGCATTTGAAGCCAATGGTAGTTGTATTTATCTCTTATGCTCAGCCCCTGACCTGGAAGTCAGCCTCCTGCCAATGTGCTTCTTCATGCTTGGAGAGACTAACTGGTTTCAGTGGCAGTCCAGAAGGCTCCAGCTGTGGATGAGAGCATCACTGTGTAATTTCTCCTCTTCAGAAAGGTGTCATTCTCTTAGCTGCGTGCCTTTCTTCTCCTATGGTAAACATGGAAAAGAATGGAAGTTTGCACAAGAAATGCAGTCTTATTAACACTGTTTACATTAGGTGTGTTTGGTATTTAAGCCATGTGTTCCTGGCCTGGTTCTCTACATAATCAAAGGAAGGAGGTGTGAACCTCCAATGTTGAGCATCAAAATAAAATGCCCAAAGCACTCTTTGGTAGGTGGTGTAAATGGTCCTTCAGGACTCCCATGTTTACAGTTTTTTAACTTTCACTCAGTGTTAGTGATGCCTGAGTTGCTAGTCCTTCAGACCAGGATCCAATTTTCAGTTACTTCATAAGTAGCAAGCTAAAACCCTCAGATAGTCTCATCAGTTTCAGCAGAATTATTTAAGCCCGTGAAACACAAAGGTTGAGCTCCTTTCTTAAAACAATCACAGCTAATTTCGGTCCATTTATATTCTGAGTCCCTCATAGGTCTGGGAAGTCATAAGAGAAAAGACTTTTCAAAGGAGCCCGCTTTCACAGGGAAGGATGCACAGCAGCCTGTGCACCTGATGGAGATCACACTGAAGATAATGACCACTTGTCTGCCTTAGTGTTACAGACAACTGCAAGTCTCTGCCTGACTTGAAAACACAAATAAGGTGTTTTATTTTATTATCACCATTTTAGGGGCATAAGAAATCTTTTATTTAACTGAGAACAAAAACTATGTGAAATTATAAATATTATATAAGTCCATTTTCATAACTGCAATATTCAGTACTGTTTAAATGAGCCAAGGTATTTGTAGTAACTGACCTAATTCTCAAAACCAGGGTATGTTTTTTAAAAGAAAATGTAATTAAATGTAGCTAGAAGATATATATTTAACCAATATCAAATATTTCAGAAATAGAGTTATTTGTAATTCTATGTTTTAAGTACTTCTTGATTCCTTTGAACTTTATTGTCAAATAAATAGGAAGTTAATTAAGCATTTTTGTTCAGAATCAGGTCACAGAGTTAAAACAATACAATTTATAAAACAATATCCATTGACATAAACTCCTCACAGCTCTGAAATCTTAATGCCACAGGATATCAGCAACACCTTTAACTATACTTAATCCTTCCTTTCACTTCTGACTTCTGTTTTGTCTAATCATGCTTCAACCCTACCAGCACAGTCACTACATGTATTCACAAGCTGACAGGTGTCAAAAGACCTTAAGAAATACTAGTTGTTCAGTTTAGGTGAGTATTAGATAGAATTAATCACTTAGAGATATAACGTTTTGTGCTTTAGTATGCTGTTTGCTTAGCTTTACTTAGTTATCATGAGTAGCTAGATATACTGAAGCCTTAGGCTGCAAGGTATAAATTTCCACTATGGTGTAATTAACTGTACCTACTTAAGTTGGCCAGCCAGCATGGGTTCAGGAAAGGCAGGTCCTGCTTGACCAAAGTGATCCTGTTCTATGGCCTGGTGATCTGCCTGGTGGACAAGGGAGAGGTTGTGGACATTGCATACCTGGACTTTAGTAAAGCTTTTGACACCATCTCCCACAGCATTCTCCTAGAGAAGCTGGAGGCTGATGGCATAGATTGGTGCACTCGCGGGGTTAAAAACTGGCTGGCCAGCCAGGCCTAGAGAGCTGTAGTAAATGGAGTTAAATCCAGTTGGTGGCCAGTCACCAGTGGTGTCCCCCAGGGCTCAGTGCTGGGGTAGATCTTGCTCAGTATCTTTATCAATGATCTTGATGAGGGGATTGAGTACACCTCAGCAAGTTTGCAGATAACACTAAATTGGGTGGGTGTGTCGATCTGCTTGAGGGTAGGGAGGCTCTGCAGAGGGATATTCACAGGTTGAATCAATGAGCTGAGGCCAAATGTATGAGGTTTAAGAAGGCCAAGGGCTGGGTCCTTCATTTAGGTCACAACAACCCCAGACAGGGCTACAGGATTGGGGAGGAGTGGCTGGAAAGCAGCCTGGTGGAAAAGGATCTGGGAGTGTTGGACAACACTCAGCTGAACATGAGCCAGCAGTGTGTCCAGGTGGCCTAGAAGGCCACCAACATCCTGGCCTGTATCAGAAATAGTGTGGCCAGCAGAAGAAGGGCAGTGATCATGCCCCTGGACTCAACACTGGTGAGGCCACACCTTGAGTACTGTGTTCAGCTCTGGGCCTCTCACCACAAGAAAGACATTGAGTTGCTGAAGCGAGTTCAGAGAAGGGCAACCAAGCTGGTGAAGGGTCTGGAGAACAAGGCCTGTGAAGAGAGGCAGAGGGAACTGGGATTGTTTAGTTCGGAGAAGAGGAGGCTGAGGGGAGACCTTGTTGCTTTCTACAGCTACCTGAAAGGAGGTTGTAGGGAGGTGGGTGCAGCCTCTTCTCTCACATAACTAATAACAGGACTGGAGGAAATGGCCTGAAGTTGCACCAGGGGAGGTTTAGATGAGGTAGCAGGAAGAATTTCTTTACTGAAAGAATAGTCAAGTGCTGGAACTCAGTGAGGGGGTAGAGTCACCATCCCTGGAGGTATTAAAAAAAACGTGTAGATGAGGCACTTCAGGACATGCTCTAGTGGGATGGTGAGGTGAGTTTTTTGTGTTGGTTTGGGGTTTTTTGTTTGTTTGTTTCTTTGTTTTTGTTTTTTTGGGGGGCATTGTTGGGTTTTTGGTTTTGTTCAGGTTTTTTTGATGTCTGAACACAATGATCTTGGAGGTCTTTTCCAGCCATGGCAGTTCTGTGATTCTATCAAACAGGGCCTCCAGAACAACCCTAAATCAAATGATAAGGAGTCTTCAGGGCTACAATCAACAGCAGCTGCATCTAGTCAAGACAGCAGCCTGCTGCCTGGAGACAGTGAAGGAATCCAATAAGGAGGCAGAAGGTGAGGGTGACGGAACACTGGAACAGGCTGCCCAGAGAGGATGTGGAGTCTCCTTCTCTAGAGACTTTCAAAACCTGCCTGGATGCATTCCTGAGTGACATGCCCTAGGTGATGCTGCTTGGCAGGGGGTTGGACTCGATCTCTAGAGGTCCCTTCCAACCCCTAACATTCTATGATTCACTCCAGTCTTCAAAAAGGGCAAGAAGGAGGTACCTACAGATTGGTCAGCCTCACCTCCATCCCTGGAAAGGTGATGGAATAAATTATCCTTGCCGCTGTCTCTAGGCATATCAAAGACAAGGTGTTCATCAGGAGCAGTCAACATGATTTTACCAAGGCAGAGTCATGTTTGACCAACCTGATAGCCTTCTATGAAGAAATAACCAGGTGGATAGATGATGGTAGTGCAGTGGGTGTGGTCTACCTTGATTTCAGTAAAGCATTTGACATCATCTCCCACAAGATCCTTGCAGCTAAACTGAGAAAGTGTGGTCTGGATGATCAGGTAGTGATGTGGATTGTGAACTGGTTGAAGGAAAG
>WUAM01000131.1:53408-75205 GCA_024336885.1 Actenoides hombroni
ACTGTGAGGGTGACAGAGCACTGGAACAGGCTGCCCAGAGGGGTTGTGGAGTCTCCTTCTCTGGAGACATTTAAAACTCACCTGGACATGTTCCTGTGTGACCTGCTCTAGGTGGTCCTGCTCTGGCAGGGGTGTTAGAGGTCCCTTCCAACCCTTAACGTTCTGTGATTCTGTTGTATCAGTCCAGAATCACCACTGGACCTGACCAAACGGCATGTGAATATCACGTGAAGGGTGGGTGCACAGTCTGCAAGGGTATGAATGCCCGTGGATTTCTTTGTTTGAGATCCCTTCCAGAGGCACCCAGCTCAAGCTGACCCCGATGATGTACCATTCTATTAAAATATTTATCTTTATAAGATTCTATGCTTTGGGAAACATAGGGTTTGGATTGTGCTGCTTTAACAGAAATGCCCAAACAAGTTGATTTTAGCTTTTCCGAAACTGACTGAGGGAGTGAGAACATGAGGCATTTTGAGCAGCATGGGTGAATAAAAAAAGACTGATTCTCCAGAAGAATCAGTGACCATTGGGCGAGTTGGGTAACACATGGACCAAGCACTACAAATACATATGGGAAAAGGCTTCGAATGACAGAGATTTTATTAAACTGTAATGGAGACAGCCTTTTACTTTGCTTGTGTAAGCTGGAAATGAGTAAAGACAAAAGAGATTTTGTTTGGTGCAAACACTGAACAACAGTTTCATAGGGGTACGCTACTATTTCCAGCTGGCTATCTGCCTGAAAGAGCCTAATCTGGCCAGGCTGACAGCATTTGTCACCTATTTCCTCTGAAGTTGTCACTCATCAAAACTTTTGATCTTTAACTTCACGTTTAAACACAAGTGTTCTCAGCTGGTTCGAGACGTTCAGCTCTCGTGCTTTGTACTAGTTTCAAAAATGGTCATAAAAAGACAAAGAATCAAACAAATGCATCAGAACACTAACCTAGAAAGAGAAATGCTCGGTCGGATCCCTGGGGGTATTTTGAGTGCTCCATCTCCAACATAACATCAACTGCTTCCTTGAATTTCTTCTGGATTCAGGAGTGGTGCAGAGATGATACCATGAGAAGTAAATAGCTAAGAAGGTTTGGAGGCATGAGAAAAAAACAACTTAGTAGGATTGTTTATATCAGCTTCAACACTAATAGGGAAACGGACCTATTAATAAATGCCGATCAACTTTAATCATCTGTCTGGTGACTTAAGTGATCTTGTTATTCACAGATATGAAGAAAAAGGAAAAACAAGAGGTTGAGAGTTAATAAGCTACTTTTGTGCAGCTTCTTGGTAATCTTTCGAAACTCAGAAGTAATTGGGAGAAAAAAAATTAGTTCCTTCATCTCTCTTTTCAGTTACTTGGCCCTGCTCCGGGCACAATATTTCCATGATGTCCTCACCTCAAGTTTCATGAAGACCATAGAGCTTCTCCTTAGAAAACTGCTATATCTTTTAGACACTTGTCTTTCTGCTACTTTTCATGGGCTTCACTCAAGGAGAAGTCTCCATTTTGCCTGACAAAGACTGGTCTGATTACCACCAATTACTGGAAAGTTATTCAGCAGCCAAATTATGACAGTAAATGCCCATGCAATAATTCTTTACTCCTGACTCATTCATTTTATTCTCTAGGAGGGTCATAATTATAAGCAGTAGACTGTAATTTGTGTGCTTTATTTTCTCCATGGCTAATTCATTAGCTAAGATGTCCATCTTTATTTACTACACTTCAAACAAACTGGGGATTAGTTGGTTCCTGGCAAGTGCAGGTCTGACTCTGTGTGCTGGACATGAGGCTCACACAGATGATTTGTTGCACTGCTGGCTGCCCAGATATTGCTGGCAGCTTGCTTACTGCAAGTTGCTTGTCTCAGTTACTTGATCACGATGCACCTGCCAGGTCATTAAAAAAGGGAATATTGCACAAATCCACAACAGTGTCTTCAGAAAAGAAAAATGCATACATAGCACACAACCTCTTGCCCTCAAGAAAAAGACCAAATTAGACTCAAAAGACCCAAACAGCCAAAAGGCAAAGTCAACTATGAAGGATCCAGACAAAAAAAAAAAAAAAAAAAAAAAAAAAAAGCTTAAGATGAGAGCTGTCAAGCAGGAAATCCCAAGGCAAGTATGTATCATACTGACTGACAGTATGCCATACGTTTCACTGCCCATATGGCACAGGAAAGATACTTTATGCTTGCCCTCCCTTATTTTCAAGCAAATAGGTTTACATGAGCACTCAAATGATTCTGTAAAACATGTAGCCTGTAAAGCACAGTAGGAGTATACAGCAATCAAACAAACTTGGCTTGTACACACTGGGGAGGAGAGTCTGGACTGTCTGTCCCAGAAGGTCATGCAAAGCAGAAACCCCAGTTCTCTGTGGCAATGTATTTGTCTATGAAATATTACCACTTGGTCTCAAAGATCCTTCTTAGGTTCACTCAGAAACACTGACTTCATGGGGGTCACATTTGGTGCAAAGTACAAGAAGGCGTTTTTGGGGAAGGGTAAACAGTGAGATGCTGAATGGTGGCTGGACGCTCCCCTCCACTGCCTTCCCTTCAGCCTCTGCTAACATGATCACTTCTCCCTGGCTTTGCTGCTTCCCTTACAAACAGGAGCCATAAATACTAAGAGCATTCAGCTCACATAGATAAAACCTAAATTCAAAGAGCAAAGTCTCTCAGACTGAATAAAACCGGAGGCTGTCTCAGCACATAAGCACAGCTGTACCTTTGCCCAATTTACAGTACATTTTGAAATGTACTTAAATAACGGTCTTTTTCACTGCAGTCAGTTATAATGGTCATTAGAGTACTCTGCATCAGCTTTCCTTGATGCTTTCATGAGCCTGGATAGTAGCAATTTATTACCCACGGGGCCATGCAACTTCAATCTCCAGTGGCACAATGAGTTTTCTTTCATTACTATAGAGACATTTCAGTTTGTTCATTCACCTTCCCCGAAGAAACTGCCCCAGTGAGAATTAGGTACACAAATGTTCCACTCTGTATGATACACCTACCAAATTTTCCCCTGCTGTTTTGCAGGATTGAGAAACAGACCATATCATTTTCTGAAACTTGACAGGTTTTGCAAGGGCTGATCTGCACCTTCACTACACCTTCATGCCCCCAGCAAGTTGGGTAACCTGAAGGGTCCAGCTATGTCTTTCCTAGTGGCAGCAAAACCAAAAAGGACACTCTGGAGAGGAAACACCTTTTACATTCTCTGTGACAAGGGTCACCGGTACAGCAGAGCAATTTCTTACCCAAATGATACATGTCTTTTGACATTGTTGGTGACTCGGACCTCCTTAAAAGCAATGCTAAACTGCCTCTGCAGTCTCATAGGCTGTACCAGCATACTGAGTGCTGGTTTTCTGAGTCATCCACTTTTCTTTGAAACCTCTGCCTACATTTGAACTCTTTATTTAGGATGTATTCTGACTGTAGACAAAATGCAAAGTGATTTTTTTTTTCTTTAGTCAGTCTGTTCCACAATCAAAATCACAGTGCTCCATTTTCAAGCCTTTCAAACAAAACAGAGAGAATACAGCACAAGGTTCACCAACAGTATTCCCAAAGATTCCCAGATTCTTACAACAAATTAGTGAATACCTAAGTGATTTATGAAAAGGGATAACACTGTTATTAAAGCATTGCAACTCACTGGAGTTTTATTCTTTAGGACTGAGAGGTTACTGAATAATGAGTCAGTCATAGAGTTTGTGGCCTGTGCTGAAATCGGACAAGGATGAGTTGCCTGTTCTAATGTACTCATTAGGGACAGAGTAAGTACATCCTGGTATGCTTCAATAGAACAATTATTTTCTGTGGCAATTGAAATGAATTATCAAATGCCAAGTAAAAAGCTCTTTTCTGAGTCATCACTCATCAGGAAAGAAAGAATGTTCACAACTTTATAAAAGTTTGCAAGATCAAACACTTATATAGGAATGCATTCTTTGTGCCAGCAATCAACACTTGCAGTTCTTTCACGCACCTGAATGAAGTTTGCTTTCATCTTTGCTACCAGCACTTAGAATATACTTTATCATTATCAGGATATAGGCACAGTGCTATTGCATTCACTGGTACTTACTTCACTTTTTTTAAATTTTCCTGAATGGCAATGTTATTCAAAACCAGTGGACTTTGAAGTGTGCAGCTGCTGGGAACCTCAACCAGTGCATCTTGAGGAACTCAGAAGGGAACCCATGGGCAAGACACCATCCACAGCCACCTGCAGACCTGTTGTGGTAGGCTAGGAAACCCCTAGGGACCATCTATGTCTGTTCAAACGTTAAAGTGACCTTGCTCAGCCAAATGACAGTGAGGTCTGTGCTTCTCCCTTAAAGGTCATAGTGCAAGCTGAAGTATGTGTGGTGTCAGAAAACAAAGTGAATTCACCCTACTACAGGGCCCTTTTTTAAAAAAAAAACAACCCAGAAAACAAAACAAAACAAAACAAAAAGAAATAGCAAAAGTAGGCTAAGAATTAATCATACCAACTTCATCATAGTTCTACTGCATTCCTTCTCATTTAGCTAAAGATGTTACTACTGCTGAATGTATAAGCGTTATTAAATAAATTACACTGAAAGGTAAGAAGATATGAAATGTAAAATTAAAAATTAAATAAATAAGAGATAGTTATATTATACTAATAGAATTAAATTCTGGGATCTAACATGTCCAGTTGAAAATTTTATTAAGTACAAATAATCAAACTTGTGAATTCATTTCTTCTAGGCAGAAAATGGCAATTTTACCAAAAATCTATCTCCTTGGTACATAGTACATGCACTACCAGAACTAAAATGGTGCATCACTTTGCAACATTTCTTGCATGTGAGGCATACACACATGCATGTCTAAATCATAGGTTTGCACTCCCTATAAAACAGCTTTGACTGAGAGGTCTTTTAATGTCTAGTAAAAAAAAATTATATTAAAAGCACATGCACATCCTACAGTTTCACTACAAATGCTTTCAAGTCACATATCCCATGGTTAACTGCTTCAGGTAAAACCAGGGAAGTACTCAAGAGCCTTCTAGACAATCTGAACCATAACTTTAAGTGGCCTCTCTGTATCTCCCACATCTTGACAGCTCGTGGTCATCCCATTTGCTTCAGCCCTTGCCTGAAAGCTTGATGAGACACTTTGCCTCTGGCTCTTGCACTAACCTGCGAGTCTTTGTTTTGCTATCTTATGCTTTTCCTGAATTCCCCACTATAAAGCAGACACCTTTTTGCGTGTTTTGCTTTTCTCTGCCTCAAATGCCTCTTCAGTGTCTCACACTCATTTTTGCTGTGCCCTTCTAATTGCCCCAGAATTTTTCTTAAAAATGAAAGACTCAGTGGCTGGGCACTGCTTTGTTGTTACAAATCTTCATTTAGAAAACAGTTCAGGAGCAAAGTCTTAGCTTGTTCCCTACACCTGTGGGTCCTCCACAGCATGCTGGCATGCTGTCCTCAAGGAGCTCTCTCAACGCTGCTCTAACATGATGAAATGAGGCAGAGCAGAAGGGGGAGAAGGAAAGAAAAACATCAGGTTTCCTTCCTTGTTTTAAAATTATTTTCCTGACTCCTAGCTCTTATTCTAGTAAGGACTTGTCCTCATCAGAAAAGTCTGAATCCTTAAAAATACCCTGGAATTTAATGAAGATAATAAATAAATAAATGCATAAAAAATGGTAAAGGTGCAGAGACAGTTTCAGAAATTTTTGGAAGAAGATGAAAGGGAGTAAGGGAATAAGGGACTAAGGAAGCACTTCCCCCAAAAACACTTTCCTCTCTTGCTTACTACTCTGGTTGCTGTTTGTAGGAATGAGAATCACACCTGGCTTAGAATGGTCACAATCTTTATGTAATGCCAGACTTTTTGGTTGAAAACTAAAGCTCTGATTCAGACTGGAGATTAATAGCTCAACAACCGATAAACTAATAAATTACACATTCAAAAGAGAGCTGCTCTATGCAGCTTCAAAGCAAGCCTGATCAGATTCAGGTCAGTTGTGCAGTACCAAAAGCCAGAATAATTTCCTTGAAATTTTCTTTTAACTCTGTGTAGGGTAGTGCAAAGCATTTGGATAAGCAAAAGCTCTCTCTTCCAGGCTCACTAAATAAGAGCCGAGCCCATATGTAAGGTAACGTTACCATCTACTGGACTCGGGGAGGAATGCAACAGGGCCGGGCAAGTCCTGCCGGCTTTGGCTTTACGGAGCAGCCAGCCGCCCGCCTGCACCCCTTGCTGTCGCTGGTGCCTCTCCAGGGGCATGGACAGGCGGCTGGGTCCCCAGCAGGCACCCTTGCAGTGGCCACTCACTGGGGACATGGATCCCAGTTGTAGCGTCAGATGCTCTTTCAGACTGCTAGGATTAAGAGCTGGCCTTGAAGGCCAGTAGGCATTTATTTGCTGGAGGTTTACTTGGGAGCATCAGCCTACAGAGTCCAAAGTGGTGATCCCTGCTGAGGGCATCCCTCATAGGGAAAAGAGCCACGTGCTTGACCCCCATGATCCCCTTTGGTCCTTACCCCCAAAGGAGTTCTCTGTCACCATCTTTCCTTCCCAGCTACACCCTTTTTTATAAGCAAAGGAAATCCTGTAACACCACCTTAAAGTCAAACGGCAAAACCAATCTGTCCGCTGCTTTGTCCATCCCTAAGACCTTGGCTCCATCTCCATCCACCTGTACAAGGAAGAGGTTATGGGCGGCTGCTGACAGAGAGTGCCCACAACCCACCTGCCCCAGCTGTACCTGCCTTGCCAGCAGCCAGCGCACTCCACAGAGACATTCCTGAGAGGTGACTGGTGGCATGGGAGGATTTTCAAACCACCTTACAGCACACCAACCCTTCCAAGGACAGGATGCTGGCTTAGACATGCGTGTAGTAAAAGGGAGGAAGATTTCAGCATGTGCTTAAAGCTTAGTAAGTGCTCAAGTGGTCTCTCTGGATCAGGGCCAGCACAAATGGGCACACCAACATTAGTTCCTGATGCCTAAACCCTCTGTACTGTCCACAGGAGGAGCTGGGTTTTCGCTTGGCATCTTCTGCACTTAGGAAAAAGTGAGATGAACATTTAACACATTTTCTGTTTCCAACTGGAATTTTAAAATGACAGAGAGTAATTGCTAGCTGGAACAAATAACAATTTTGTAATCTCTCCCAGTTGTCGGAGGAGGAAAAGCAATACAACACTGTGCAACACTTTTACAGCTGGGAGAAAAATTAAGTTACTTTAAGCTGATAGGTAGAGTACTCTGCACAGCAAGTCGTTACATTTCAGTTATCTGGCTTATACCCTTGTGCACCAAAATTGCTTTTACAAACAATGCTTGTTGGGAACTGACTGCAATATATCTTACCTCATCAGAATCACTAGCACACCCATTGGTACTTCTCAGAACAAGTATCAAAGCTCAAGGACTATATATTATGTTAAGCAGTTTAATATTGGATATAAAACAGTGTCACTGGTGGTGCTGGAGAAAAAAACTGCAGCTATTTGAAGAGTCATACCAGCTGAGGGAGGTCACAGACAATCAAGGAGTGGGGGAGAATTTAATATTTAACTTTCTCTCCCATCTGCAATATTTAATCACTTGATATAATGCATAAGTAAGTCCTTGATCTTTGATATTTCGAGTACCACAGGATTTGTCAGATTTTCTGAAGCATCCTTTTCTGTCCAAAGGAATATTAGGTAGAAAGTATCAGTCAGTAATTCTCTGGCTGTATGAAATGCTAAAGTATCAAATAAAATAGTGTGACCACACTACACAGTACAGCACTGTCCAACTTTCAGACTCCAGGCACTTACATGTGCTTATACCACTACTGATTATCCATTCAAGGTGAATCTGCAGAAAAAATCCATGATATTCAAAATCAGCATCTTCTGTGCATTTGCTATGAATGCTAAAATTCGTAGTGATCTTCAGTGCCACTACCCAACTAAGCCCTGCAAGATCTTTGTTTTCATTGGTTTGTTGAGTTAGCATGAGATGTGTTTTCATGGCAGATACAGGTTTATTTAGAGGAAATGGACACCTGAATTGTCAGTCTGTTTATATATCTTGATCTTTTCCAAGCACTATTCAGCTTATATCTTTTCCAGAGCATTGCCTGCACTTAACAAGCCTCTCTATTCCTCGCTTCCATGAAGGGCTGAGATACAGATAGATCACAAACCCCAATCCTCATCAGTTACATGCATCTATGAAGCAAATGGTGTTTAAAATACCCAAGGGTGCTTGGAATCATGTCTTGTTCTCCAGCCTGTGCCTCTCCATAACTGCAGAGAGGAACAAGTGACACTAATGAAAAACTGGGGTAGGTGACACAAGCCCCGTTGTCTCATTCTGTAATATAATACAGCCAATGCAAGGAGCACAGGGCTGCCATTCCTGTCCATCTTGAGACAGGGAGTTCTCTACCCCTGAGGAGGAGATTATGAATACTCTTTAACCTAAAGACTGGAAGAGGAGACCCGCTCCTCCTTCAACCAAAAGTCAAAGAGGATTGGATAAATGGTGAAAAGTAGTCTTTTACATCCCCCTTCCTAATCTGGATCAACAGAAACACATCCAAGTTCACTAGCATTGCCACTCCTGGGAGGCTGGCAGCAGCACGTTGGAGAGGAGAGGCTCTCTGGTTGGAGTTACAAAAAACAAATGAGCACAGTGTCTATCTGTCCCCAGCTGAAGGTCTCTAAGCAGGCCAGAGCACTAAAAATTCTGTAAGTATCATCAGGACAGGCAGAAAGACAAGCTGAGATCAGCTCAGGCCATCCTGCTGCCTAGAAATAAGTTCCTGATTAATCCTGTTGCAATTGTTTCAGGAATGAAGGCAGCCACCCCAACCCCTTACTACTCTTCTTACATTTTCTTTCCTGTATACTTTTTTTCCTCTGGTTATCTTTGCTTCAGCACCTTTTTTAAACTTTGTGTAGATGTGTTTCCCACAGACACTGATCAGACTCATTGTCCAATATTGTCATTAGCAGGGGATATATAAAAGTTACCGCATGTCTTCTGGACCTCTCCAATAGAGACCTGATCCTCACCAAGGGCAGGAAAATGGACTGTGTGCTTCTTGGGTTTGTAGTACTCTGTGTCTCGCATGTCTTTGCAGCATAGTCACACAATCACATTTCTTTTAGACGAAAAACACTAAGCCATTCCCTGCAGAAATGCATAAGACAAACTGCATCTCATAGGAATGCTGGGTGCCTGGTCAAACAGTTGCAGAATCAGACCCTGTCATGTTTCAAAGGAAGGAGAAATTCTTAATACCAATTGAGGAATTGCAAGAAATCCTGTTTCTCAGGCTTTTCACCAGAGGTTTGACTTGCTTCAGCTCTGTCATATATGGGGTATGTACATCTGAACACCTTTTCCAGGAAGAGAACAAAATGTGCAAACTCATAACTACAACGTGGAGAATGCCTAGCTCGACTATTGTGCAGATAAGAAAGCAGGCATCAGCGAAAGTGCATTTCATTCAGATAATTAGATCCTGCTGACATTTTCTGTGGGAGTAGGTTGAGGAGAGCCAGTGATTCTAGCTGTTGTTCAGATACCAAGGAGGAATATGAAGTAATTGCAGCTTACCATAAATAAAGCTGACATGGAGCAATGCTTGTTTTAGTCATGACTTTATTTTCATGAAGACTGTGAAGATTAACTTTATCACTGGGAAAAATCACTCTTACTTTAGTTAACCTAATGGTTTTTTCAGGGCCACATTGTTGCACTAGCTAATCAAGCCACATGATACACCACGGCCAGGTCCTAATAGAATTCAGTAAGCTAGAGGAGAACAAGGAGCCCTATTGGGCCATCTCAGTGGTTACGAGGGGAAGGTTAGGCTGGATGGAAGAGTGTTGGGCTCCCAGTGAAGTCCCAGGTATGTTTGCCAGCAGGCCACGTCTTCACAAGACACAGAACCCCCCTGCAAACTTTGCAAAGATCTATCTGTAACAGGAGATTTGCTGCAGCTTTCGATCAGTGCAGCCTACAGTGATGTCTCTCCAGGAGCAAAATGACACTGTGAAAGATGTTCTCACAGGATTAGTTTTCTACACGATTGGCACATTGTCTAGTGATTACTGCACACAACCGTTTGAGAGGATTCCTGCACTCCAGGCTCGTCCTTTGCTTGCCAGCTTGCCACACAGCTTTCTCACTTCTCTGATTCTTTTCTACAAGGAAAAGTTCTACAAAAAATTGTGAAACTTGTTATTCATAAGATATTTGAGATCTATATGCAAAGGCCCTCCACAGAGGCAAGGTTTTTGCTCTTAAAAATCTGAAAGATATTGTGCAGGGTGTTGGGTTTTGTTTTTTTTTTAAATGAAGCTATCAAAACATGCACTGTATACTCTAAACTATTCTTCCTAACACCTTAGTCAGATGGTGTAAAGATGGTTCATGTTAAACATGTTTGGAGTAGGAGCTTTCATCATAAGGAATCTGCTGGGAGTCTTTACAAATCTGTGTAAGTACAATGCACAAATTGTGTACAGTAAATTAGGAAATAGCTTTTTATTTTTAATGCGGATGACAAGAAAAGTGTGCCCTCTCTCTCCCAGATGCAACACCATTCATCTTTGTAATTGTATCCCAATACCATAGTTGTGGCACAAATCTTTGTCTCTTTTCTGTCTACAGATTAGAGAGCTGGCAAGAAACAAAGGTGTTGAGATGGTGATATGTAGCTTCACACAAAGAACCAGGAAATGCGTGGCAAGAGAGAGGAAGAAGACACTAGCAAGGATACTCTTGGACTTTTCCATGACAGAGCAACAGAGGCCAACCTCAAGCCCTGCCACAGCTGGGGGCTGTGATCCTCCAGATCTCAGGAATAGACCATGGTCACCCCAGAAGGACCCTGGATAATAATAATCTTCAGCACAAAGACTGTTCCTAGGTGGTGTGAAAACTGAAGCAGAAATACAATTTTGTGCTTTATTGGTTTTACAGCTTCTATATTTTATTCACTGTGCTGCTAAGTAAAGAACAACTGTGATTTCAAAAACTCGATCCCTTCCTAATGAGAATAAAATAGAAGTTATCCAGCATAATTTTAGAACAAGTTTAAAATGTGTTTAATCCTTTTTTATGTCTCAAGTCCTGGGTACTGAGTTTGTAAGAAGTAAGACACTTCTCAGCTGTCTTAAATAAAGCACATGCAAATGGAAGACTCTCCTGAAAACTTTAACTGAGTATTCTTGCTGCTTAATTCTTTGGAGAGATCACTTTGTTATAGTGCTCATTCTTTTATATGAGAACACTGTGCTTGTGAAAGGTCTTTAACTGGTTTTATTTGCAATATTAAATCACTGAAGTTAAATACGGGAAGAAAAACGTGTACGCAGCATTCTAAGGCATGTCTGCAACAGACAACCTCTGCTTTTATTTCAGGTCCAGCTGCCTGTAAATTTTTGAAGGACGAATATGCTCTTAGGCCTCTGGAAACCTGTATGCTTTAGTATTTCACTTTAAGAGATGCAAATATTGTCTCTAGAAGATTCATCATCACCCACACCTTAACTTGTCACCTTGAATAATAAAGTTCATAAACATCATTTCACCTTTTCCATGCTAAATTGCCTGAATAAAGTAAGAATACATAACATTCCTTTGATTTGTAGCTTTGTATGCTTTGTAAACCTCTTTGCTGCAAACAACCTGACAACATTAAGGCAATAAGACATTCTTTTCAAAGTCCCCATGCTTACAATCTTCGTTATTATTTACATGTATCAGCTGTGAAATATTGCAATTAGTGGGATGAAGTTTTGAGGAATGCATCCAGAGGAACAATCAAAGCTGATTGTCTCGATAGATGCAGAAGCTATTAGTGATCCCATGAAGTGTTAGGAATGTTGATCCTGCTTCACTAAACAGCTTGGCATTTCCAGCTCTTGCTTTTTACTGACAAGGCTATCAGAAATGGCACATTTGTCACATATAATTGAAAAAATGGCTATCTGCCTTCTCAGAACTTCCTTTCATTTAAGTTTGCTGTGAGATATGCAAAGCAAATTTATGCCTGGCACATTGGAATGTTACATCCAATTTTCTAATGTCTACCACTAGCTCGGGGGAAAATAACAAACAGGTTCTTTCATGTACTCTAGGGACCATCGAGGAAAAACAACAGTCCCAGAAACCACTTGTGCTGCTGTGTTTTCAGGGCATTGAGGTTAAGAAGAATTTGTACCAAAAAAAAAAATCCCATTACAAATATACTTTGAGACAGTCAGCTCCTGTAAATGCTTTAAAAGACAGCTGCATGAATTTTCAAAGGTAAATGTATGTAGATATTTTATGTGCCCATCCTGTATTTATCTCAGGTGCAAGTCACAGCCACACAGTTCAGCTGTTTGGAAAATTTGCCTTCTGACGTGCTGTATCTGATCGGTACATGCAAATATAGGCATCTATAAGGGATGTTAAAAATGTGAGACTCTGACTCCCTATAATTAGCATGGCCTCAGACCCCCATCTCAAGCTGGCAGAGGACACTTGCAGGAAGGACCGGTTTTATTTCCATCACTCACTTCACCCTACTGCATCAGTGGCACTGGTTGCAAATTCCGGGCAAAGAGGAAAGTGGATCAGAAGCCCATGGAAATGACCACATTTGTTATGCAAGTGCCAAGCTGAATCATCAGCTCAAACAGATGCTCAAATTGTGGCTTTTTTTTTTTTTACTACAGGCTCTTGAAGGTAACTTTGACTTTGTTGTGACAGAGCCCTATGGCACTGAGCCACAGATCCCAGGCATTGCACTTCATCATCCCTTCAGAATGGCTTTCACATCTCTCCAGGTGAAGATGAGTTGTCTCCAAGCAAAGCATCTTCTCTAAACAATCAGGAAGTCAGCATCCATTGTTGTGCTGGAGAGATGGTGATTCACCACAGAGGGAAGGAGGGGATATTGCCAGTTTGCAGGACGTGGGAATGAAGGGAAAACTGGGATAAGAAGAGGAAAAACAAAACAACTTTCCTGTATGTGGAGATTAATTCATCCCCTCCATCGCAGTCTATCATCACAATATATAACCATCTGAGACCTACTGCTATCCTTTCTACCACACAGTCATGTGAGGCAGGACATGAAGACCCCAAAGCAGTTTCTCCAGGGCATCAGTGAGTGGTGTTGGTGAGGAGGCAACTGCATGTGTCCTTGTGCTCTGAGGGGCCTTGGAGAGACATGTCTGCCCTTCTCTCTGGTCCTCACCTCCTTGTCTGTCCCCTCCCAGCCCATGCCTTGATGGTTGTTAGCAACTAGGAAATAGCACTGGAGGGTGACAGAATTTGGTTGTTGTTACAGACCCCTTAAGATGAGGATAATGAGAAGAAAACATTCTGCTGCTTTTTGGAAACCTTCTTCCAGCTGCCAGGACAATTTGTCGATGTAGTTGGCAGTCTTTGAGAATGAGAAATTTAAATAATAAGCTGCTTCTTACTGATATAAATGACAAAAAATCTCTATGAATAAGGCTCACTGGTGGGCAATCTCATCAAGTACTAGGCTTTCAGGGGACATGTTTTTTCTCTGGGCCATTCTGCTTTAGTCAATTGCAACACATGATACCATGCAACACATGATACCACCTCAGACACACCTGTCTCCCTTTCTTCTACTTTAACTCATTTCTTGCTGTGTACCCTCATTGCTGCATGCATTCAAAGTTGTTCATGTACATAAATCCAAAGAGATCCATACAAGCTATGCACCTAGCCCATTAGGCACTCAGGTGATGTGAAACTCTGACCCAGCTGTGGAACAGCTTCTGTGAAGCCTGGAAGGATGTGTCTTCAAGGCCAGACCCATTATCTGCAGGTTTTACCACAAACATAGCCATAAGACTGGTCCCTACAGAGCTAAACATCACTGTGCACATACAGATGATACGAACCTGGGGCAAAAGTTGTAAAGCCTCTAATGTAACACAAATCTAACCCTTGTTTTTTCCATGGCACCTTTTTTTCCCATACTGCATAGTACATATACTGTAAGAGAACCAATCAAGGTATGAAAAAATGTAGCTAAGTGGAGTGAAGATCTGATGAGCTGCATCATCAGATGCTGAGATACCTTTTTAAAAAAATAATGCTTTTAAGGTTTTTTAGAACTCACAGTAGTCTTTTTTTCTGGTTATTATGCTGATGCAAAAATGATGTGAAACAGCTTGTTGCTTCACTGTAATGTTAAGTAGGATCTTGTCTGTAGCCCAGAGCATCCTGAGGGGAGACAGAAAAAAGCAGCACAAAGGGAAATACGACTTTCCAACCTAGCAGTTAGGATATTCAGGTGAGGACTGTTTGCTTGGTTTTGCTCCCAAAACAGTCTCTGTAGTTTACACAAGTATTGACTAAACGCAAAAGCCATTTCTGGAGCCTGGGTCCCACTACTGTCAAGAGAGTGAAACATCCCAGTCCCTCTTAGGCTTCCTCCTGTAAAGCTTGCACTCTTCCCATACTATTGGACCCATGCATCTTCTTCCATCACTGTCTTCATAGCCTACCACTTGAAAAGGAGGGAGTGAACCCCATGTCATTCCAGCTGCCTGTGATTTGACAGCCTCAGACTCACATGCTGACCTTTTAAACAGACTTGCTTATTTTTCTTTAACAGTCTGATTTATCAAGGAAGAAGTTCAAGGGACAGGTCTGGTCTATCAAGCTTGATTGGGAAGTGAGTTAACCTTGAGGTCACACCACTCAGTCAAGGCAGAAGTCAAACTGGATTGCCCCAGGTAATGCTGATAAAAGGGAAGTTAGTATAAAAGGAGTGATGATGATCAGGGGTGCTTCCTAGGATGAGGTAAAATGTATCTAAGATGTAGTAAAATATAGTTAGAAAGAATTTAGGTTTCTCCTTTCTCTTCCTCTTGTATGCTTTCAGGTAGTTAAAGTAGAGTGTTTGAGGCAACTAGAGATTGTGCAGTAGGTTAGTGTTTAGGGAATATAATTTGAGAGCAGAAGAAATAAAGTTGGCAACGGGATCCTTAAAGAGAGAAGAGGTTTGAGATAATAAGTAAACAATATAGCAACACACAGGACAACCTAGAGGAGGAAAGATGCTCTCTGATTGCAGTCACTGTTCTGTACTTGAGGTCATCTCTGCTGCTTCAAAAATTGGACACATGGGAGCACTACTTCTGGGTTCCCAAGTCCAGGGATTTCTTCTCTTTCTTTAAAGTGGCCACATTACCATCAAATTGAAATCTCCAGCTCACCCAACTCATTGCACACCACAGTCTGTGAAATACAAAACTGGTTACAGATGATGTTTTTGGTGTAAAAAGCAATTAAGACTCTATTTTTTACCTTACACATCAGTAATGATTGAGTTAGTGTAGTTCTACTGTAGTGTTACCATCTGATGATGATCTTCTACATCATTAAAAAATATATGGTTAGTCCCTTCTGCATGAGCACAATGGCATCTTAAAGAATTAAAGGTCTTGATTATTATTTTCCCTTCTGATCACAAGTCCTATTTATAGCCTTATCTTCTGTACTCCTCTTCAAATCCAGCAATGAAGCAGAATCTACGTGTGCTTCAGTGCCCAGATCTGCTTACCAGACCTAACGCTAAACAAGAGATGGGAGATGTATCTTCCTTCTAGAGATCCAGCCTCCCATTTATTGAGCAAGAGCTCTCCCTTTTGAAGAGAAGGAGGGCAAAAGTGTCATTTCAAACAACATGGGAGGATAACACACCCTTAGCAGGCCACAGTAACCTTCAGTAATTATATCAGCCACTTGACACTGACTTCTCACACTAGCACACGAAAGCTGTTGCAGGATATAGAGAAAATTGCTTGCCTATAGCAATGGCTTTTACTGTATGAAGATAACCCACTGGGCCTCTGCAAACCTTGATGCCATCACAAAAGTTTTGTCTGTGTGCAGAACTGACTTAATGGCTTCAGCTGGTTTAATGATCCCTCAGAAAAGAAAGGGCTTTAGCTAATAAAGGTAGGACAAAATACTTTGAAGGTACTGAAGAGGAAGAAAGTAGTGGGGATTGCTCTTTACTGGTCCCATCTCCAGTGAGAGAAATACACCCTTTATCAAAAATATCCAGTAAAGGATTTCTTCTAGAAATGATGAGAACACACAAGTTTCTACTTGACATTTTACAACTGGAAATGTAAATGTGTGCATGGAAGTACATGTAACACATCAGCTATCCCAGTAAAAGGAAAATTATTGTTCAGATTAATGAAAAGCGAGCATAAAATAAAAGGAAAAATAAACAACTGCTCGCTCACAGTTCCCTGCCCTGAAGAGGCCATGGCTGCAGACTGTTTCCCTGCTGTCTATTGCATATTTTAAAAGGGGTGATTTGCAACCTAGAAACAGATATTCTGAGTGAAGACACACTGAAAAGCTGAGGCCGGGCTTTCATTTCTTTAGGCACAAGGCTTGTGAAATGGGGCCTTTCCACCTGGCACCTCCGGGTGAAAATTTGAAGAGCTTTTGTGCCAAGATGTGAAAGAGAAAAAGGTTTCCTATTAAAAAGCAAGGAAGACTATAAACTACCTTGTATAAATCATACAAATGAAGTATGCTGTATGAATTAGCAGTACCGCTGTCAAACCAAGGCCACAGAGGTAGTATGTGTTATGGCTTTTATCTGTGTCACAGGTGAGGTGAGAACTCATTTCCAAATACAGGAGCATTCTTCAGTCCCTCTCCTAAGTTTCTCCTTCCCCTTCCTCCTCTCAAAAGACGTAGCACCATGAGCTAGCAGGTGTGTCATCCGAGGCAAGAGTGGTTTCTGGAAGGGTGGGATGGGAGAGGAAAGGTCAGGAATACTGGAGCTATAAATTTACCAGATATGGATCTCATCCTTTCCTTTTATTTGGGTTATTTATTTATTTACATTTTTAGTTATCAATTACCTACCTATCTTGCCTATTTATAAAGATATATTGATCTGTGGGGAGAGAGCACTTCCAAACTGACAGATGTACCCACAGAAATGGCCTGTATACCCATGTTGTGAAAGAATTGTACATTATGACAATCTGGCATCTCACCACCATGATACTGGACCTTCCAGCAATGAACAGGCTCAAATCTCCACTGGACATTTTTGCTGATACAGGCAGTGCTCACAAACTGAGGTGTGATCCAGAGAGCCCAAATCTACCTTACCAGGTCCTTCAGGCCTTCATATCATGGCCGATTTAATCTAACACTTGGGACCAGGCACAAAAGTTCAGTTCACTCCTTTGAGAGCCCCTGAGTTAATGCACCTTATGGATGCAGCTTTCAGGCAATCCCACCACAGCTGCCTGCAGGGGACAAAGCAGCACAGCCTGCAGCTTATGAACAGAAACAAAACATGCAGCAGCACTTACACTGACAAATACAAGTTCCAGCTCTAGCACAAGAAACTTATTCTTTTTTTCCCCTCAAGGAAATAACATCATTAGGAAATGAACAAGGATTCTTTCATGACACATGTAGCAGATCTCAGAAAGCATGGTAGCATCTCTCAGCAGTTATTCAATCTCCCAAACAGTTGCTCTTCCTTAGGTATTGGGCAGTTCACACGCAAGTGCATCTTTTAAATGGGATTGTCACTGCTGGGCCTGAATGACTGGTTTCTGTTTTGCTCATGTCTGCCAAGACCTCATTCAGAAATCATGAGAAGAATCTCTCAGTATCTGGGGAGAGGAGTATTTTTGTTCCTTTGTTTAGGGGACAAGAGTTGGAAGCTAAACTGGTTTTTTATACGACAGATTTCGCAACCCATCAGTCTTTTAAAAAAGCTTTTCGTCTTGGGCTGCGGTTTTCCCAGTCACTTTTTTTAGTCTATCTTTGCTAACAGTGGTTTGATGTGATCAGTCTCTGTCATGTTTCTGGACAGGCTGGCTCAGCTTCCTCAGTGGAAATAACCAATTTAAGGAAGACCATATACTCTGTCTCTGTCTATGCATCTGAAGATCCAGAGCAGACTCTGCAATTATTTGCTGATACCAGTTTCTGATGCTGCAGCACATTTTTCAGATGAGCTGATTATAAATTCTGTAGCCAAGTTTCATTTCTTAGCATTTGAATTAATATCCTCCAACCATTATCCTCTCAGGCTTTACTCTCACTTTTAGCAGGTGGTGACCACCATCAGAAACAAGATGCAAGATGAAGAGGCTTGTCATTTCAATCCAGGAGAATATGTGTTACACTGAGGCAGGAAAAAAATAGATCAAGAACAACCAGTGACTACACCTCAACAACATTGTTTTTCCACACAGAGCTTTTATTTATCCAGGGATATTTGCAAATACTAAAGAGAGATTTGCATTTCACTTTTCAATCCTGGCCATTGGCTACTCGTCCCATGCAACCATCACTCTCCATGCCTGTGGTTTCCAATACACAATTACTGCAAAGCCTGTGAGGAGGTTGAGCTGGTGTGTCCTGCTCTCTCTGCCTTCATCCCAGGTTTGGTGATATTGCTTTTGATAGGAAAGCATCTGATGCGTCTGAGATGCTGCCTTTGCTCATCCATTAATCTCTAGTAGCTTCAGCATCATTTGGGTTCCTGGGTCCATGTTTCCAATGTATTTTAGTTTCCAGAGCAACCATGTCTCATTCTTAGTGCTTCTTCTCAGCTGATTTGGTTATGTTTCCTGCATATTCTGTGCTTGAGACTTTTTTTTTTTCCTTTGCTGTTTTTTTTAAATATATATAGTATATTTATGGGTTTTCTTCCTTCAGTGTTTGCCACATTTAATGGAGTGTTGAAGAACTGGCACTGTATTTTTCCCATTAAGATTTCTGATATAATAGTATCCCTCTGATCTTATTGCACTTTCCAGTGGAACAAACTTCTTTTATTGGCAGTTGGAGATCATATCAATGAAAAGATACCATTTGTGGCAGTGACATTGTACGTATCTTTTCATTTTATGAAACCAACGTTTCTGTTGTTGCTGGTTTTCTTTCTTATGCCTGTAGAAACCTCATAGGATTTCTTCTGAAATTTTAACTTTCTGACTATCCAGTCCTCCCATGCATCTCCTTGTAAAACCAGTCACATGGGGTAACTGCTCCCCACATCCATGTCCATGCTTCTCCCTCCCTTCTTTTCATCTTATCTGCACTAGTTTCTTCATGCATTTTGCAGTACAGTCAAAACCATCAGACACTCAAAGTTATCCATATAACATGAGGATCCCAAGAGTGATATGGTGTGTATCCAGGCCACATGGTATGCAATGCATCCAGCATTAGGGACTCAGCTTCAGGGAAACTGAAGAAGATCAGCTTGCTCAGAGGTGATTCAGCACAATTTTGTATGCACTCTCTTGGAACTCATTTTCTGAAAGCTCGGACCACAGACTCTAAACTAGATCTGAAATCTAAACTTTTTTTTAATGGTTAACGTGTTCAGATCTCAGTGTCCACACAGATCAGTTGAGAAATGGACAAAGAGTCTGTCAAACATCTGTAGTTATAAAAAATAATCATAAAGCCAGAGTACTTCAGAACAATTTTCCTTCAGCCTTACAGTAAAGCTGCAGTACAGGACTGTCAACAAAAAATGTACATTTTTTTTGTTTTTACCCTGAGTTCATTCTTTCCTAAGCAGCTAAACTTCAAACAGTATTTCACCGGAGTCCAAAGATCTCCCCTCTTGTGTCCTCCCTACATCCTTTAAAAACAAACTGCACCATTAAAAATCAAATGGCAAACACACACATGCCAGGGAGAGCGCTTACCCACTGTGCCGCTGCCCCCCTTTTGTCTCCCCATGAGGCAGGTAACCTTCCCTCCTACTTCTCTGTTTCTCCCATGTTTGCTCCGTTCCAGGAAGCAGATAAGTCTGCATATCTTCTCTCTCATTTTTTTACAGTCTAGTCTTTCCATACAGTAGCAATCTCATTTTATAGGCAGGGGGAAAAAATAACACAGGGTAATTAGGTGAGTTGCACAGAAACGCGTGGTTGAGCTGGCAAAGCACTGTCACCCCAAGCTTGGGACTGCTGCCACACCAGCATCCCTCATATTGCGCACACCATCCAGACTATTCACAAATCCTCTCCTTGTTGCTCAACACCTTCGGCCTGTCAGGTTATGGTTTCCCATTTCCTTTCTGGTTCGCTCCACTCTTCCTGGCTTTGATATTTATTAATTTTCAAACTGGGTCATCAACCCAGCTTGCCACAGGTCCAACCACCCAAGTCGTCTCAGGCACCCGCTGTGCCCCTCTGCCAGCAAAACCTCTTTCTGCAAGCTGGAGGGAATGGCAGGAGAGGGGGGAGAGAAGTGGGGGGGAAGAAGTAGGTTTAGTTCATTTTCATTTAGGGTCAAGGGTCCCAGCAGGCAGGAGGGGTGATGGGCTCAGCCTCCTGCTGGAGACACTGCAGCCCTGACTGTTCCTCCTAATCTTTTCCAGGGGGGGAGTGTCTCAGGAAGCCCCTCACCAGAAAGAGCTGGTTTGGTGTCAGATGAGTAGTGAGTAAATTCTGCTTTGCTTTGGAAGGGAAGTGATAAACTCCCTGTAAATTCATAGGGAGGGATACCACATCAGCAAAGAGAAGATGTGCAAAACACTGAGGTTTGACATAAAAGAGAAAAAGTTTACAAGGACAGGTTGTTCTAATAGAGCAGTCCAAACCATCTGAGAAGGACAATGAAATGCTTTTAAAATTCAGGGTGAGTAATTTATAAACAACTTGATCATGGCTAGAAAGCTGAGTAGAAAAGAGACAAGGAGCTTAAATCTCTTAAGTATCAGATGACTTTTTGTGGAAGTATGGGGCAAAACTTTTCCTGTCAAGGTTGGGCAGAATACAAGGCTTGAAAGAGCTCTAGCAATCTAGTAAGCAATCTCGAGAACAGACTAAACTTTTGCTTTTGGAGAGCCTCAGAAGGAAAACTACATTAGCTAGATACACCACTTTTAAATCAAAATCAAATTCATCTAGAAAAACAAAGCTGCCTAATAGTTTGTCCCCTGATACATTCCAAGAAACTTCCTGGGACAATAGGGTCTTGATGCTGCATTTTGCAGCAGCAGCAACAGTGCTGGTCCCCACTTGGAGCTCCTTGTGTCCTTGTGTGTACCACCTGCAGGGTGCTTGCAGAAAGTGGGCAAACAGAAACAACAAAAGCCTGTCCTATTAGCAAATGCAAAGGTGACTGAAGCAGTGAATTAAGTTCTGAACATCTGTTATGCAATGATAAATATGTTTCCGTGTATAATAAGAATGAAATTAAGTCAGCAGGTTTTTGATCTACTTTCCCTGACTTTTTTTTTTTTTCTGCCAGACAAGAAGAGCTTAATTATTCCCTTTACAAGGTGTTTACAAAGTTATACATTTTCCTCTTAAAAGTGAGTTATAATATTGATGTCACACCCTCATTGCTGACAAGACATCTGGAAACTTGTTTGCTTGTGGTTTTTCTTAAATGCAGTAGATTCCTGCCATAAAAACATCATATCACTCAGGACATAATTTTACATTTTGCAAAAGGGCTAGATCCATAACCTACTGCCAAGAGGTGGCAAGCAGCACGCTGTATCCCTTTTGGCCCGATAACTTCTTGTCAGTTAATCCCGTTCTTAAAGATTTGGGCCTGACTGGTCTGACTAAAGACAGTTAGTTACGTTTAGCACCGGGTATTTCTGCCGCTTTGTTTGTTGGTTTTGTATTGGTTTTGGGTTTGGTTTTTTTTTTTTTGCTGCTTGCTATTTTGGTGAGGAATTCAGGGAATTTTCTCTCAGCCGACCGGCTCTG
>WUAM01000131.1:97811-116472 GCA_024336885.1 Actenoides hombroni
CAGGAGAATAATTTTTCTGTGAACTAAAAAGGGAAGTGTTTTGGTACCCTTTTGGTTCCAAAAGGACATTAAAATAAATTTAAAAAAAAAAAATCCATAAATTTTTTTTAACCCTTTTTTAGTTATTTTTTATTGATAGCCGTTTGATGGGATAATTTGGGCTTCTTTTTCCAGTTTTCTTGAGGAATTATTGTTTGATCTTGACTGGAAATGCCCTAAATGATTCTGTTACATATGCTTTCAAAAATTCACTTCTGTCCAAAAACTTTCCCCATCTTTCAGAAAGCAGCCCAAAAACATGCTTTAAACAAGTAAGTGTTGGTTAGACAGGCAGAGTTTCATGGGATTGTGTGTTAATGGAAACTATAGGAAATAGTGTCCCCAGAGAAAGCAAGCTCTGCCTGGCCATCATGCTCCCTCTCTGATTGCATTCAGTATTATATTTGAGGTGAAATTAGCAAGCACAATAGACTGGAGATTAACTAAATCAAGTACAAGGAAAAAATTATGAGGGGTATGAAGATCCAAGGATAAGGGTAATGTGCTTGAAATTTCCTGAGAAACTGCTGCTTCTGGAAGGGAAGGGAAAGGATCTCTGTGGGGAGATGTGTACTTGTTCTTCCTAATGGAAAAGAGCTTTTCCCATGATCCAAAGAAATGTATAATAAATGGTGTTGGAATATCCTGAGCTCTGAACTCAACAATAACCACATGCAGGGCTGATCTACAGGTTGCTGACATTAATATATATGACAATTCCCTCTGAATGAGCTGTCTCTTAATTTGATGGAGGAGACCAAGCTTGATGCACTGGAACAGATATGCATAGCAGATTGGTGAGAAACAGCTGAAATTTCAATATTGTGTCTAGTGGACCTAACTGTAGGATTCTGTGAGAGTTTCCAGAGAATTTAAAGCAATTTAACTGATGACACTTTCTTAAAATTATCAACCAACATTTTCTGCTTAACAAAACTGCAAGGTAAAAATCTTTGAATTGCTATCTCAATTTTATAATCAATCTACAAGGATAAGGAATTTTATGGCATTCTTACAAAATATTGAAAAAGTCAAATGCAGTGACTTGATTTTGTGAAAGTTCCTGCAATTATAAAGCTGGGTCATTTTTCACTGGAAAGAATCAATTGCCTCTGAATAAATAGAAGGCACACCCCTGCACACTTTCTCCATATGATTTGGTAGCATACCTATGTAAAAGAAGTTTCTTTTGGCCTAAGGCTTTTTATTGATGGTGTGTAATGGATTCCATTTTTGCTACTGCAACACCTGCCTTTGTCATATCCTCTTATTTTCAGCTACACTAAAAATCTCTTCAAGTTTGACACTATTGGGATGTTATTTATGTAAATGCAAGTAACAAAGACTTTCCAGAAATGACTGGGATGCTTTGAAGCAAAGACCTCTCAGCTCCTGGCTTACTTGTAAAAGTGTCCTCCGACTTCTCTGAACCACTCAAAATCCTGGTGAGTCTGTGCCAGGCCAAAGGACTGTATAAATGTCTAATAAATAAATAAATGCCTCTGCATTTTGTTGGATTTGGGACTGCAGGAATACACCCTTGGCTTTTGAGAAGTTTGTTAGACCACACTCAGCTGTGCAAAGGAACCTGAGCAAATAGTGTGCCTATTATACACAGCTTTCTTTGATTCCTCATGCTTGAATAAATGAATTATTATTTTTCTTCACAAGGATGAACAAAAACTGGGTAAGAGGCAAGTGGAGGTACTTCCTTGATAACCAAACACTCCTTTTGTCCTTTTCAGCAGAGTTTTATTTGCAAATGCCTGTTCTGCACGAGCTTTAAAAGGCCTCAGCTTCTAACAATGCTGTGTCCTCATTGAGGCTGACCTGGAGTGGACCTCTATTTACCAAACATAAAGATGCTAATTATTTTGTGTATAGGCCTTAACGTGATTACAGGGAGCATGGACACTGCTTGTTGTTATAGCAATCTGAATTAAATTATGCTTGTGCCAGCATAATTAGGATCCCCCCATGAGTTTATTGGGCTGGTATTTTAATGTAGCATCTCAGCAACTTGGTAAAAACAATGGCAGCTTCACTTTTGCACAAGCTAGAGCATGCAGGCTGAGAGACTGAAAAAAAAAAAGTGATATTTCTTGAGCAAACCCTGAGGAGTGATGTCTGGGCTTCATGCAAAGCCTTATGGCTTTCCTGCCCCTCTGAGCACTACAATAAGTGCTTATTAAAAAAAAAAAAAGGAACCGGAGTTATATAAACTAAACTTAGGCCAGGCCTTCCTTGTTAAATGAATAGCTTTGCACAGTGGAAACAGTCATAGTATTCAAGCCCTGCAGCACAAAAATGGTAATGAAGTTATTAGACCGGGGCCACATATGCGTGTTGGGGGGCACAGGCTGCCCAGGGTCTGGTGGCACCTTGAGCCCCAGAGGGGGGCAGCTGAGGCAGGTGGTGGGCAGTGGGTGGCAGGGCCTTTCAGAAAGCCAAGCAGGAGGACAAATGCAGCAGGGTGGTCAGATCGGTGCCTTTGGCCAGCCCTGGTCCCTGCCATGGCTAGAGGGCCTCAGGCCCTTTGCAGGAAGCAGGATGTCTGCCAAACCTCAGCAAGCCTCCAAGCCATCCACCAACACCCTCTCAGCAGTGTCCAATTTTTATAGAGCTTTGGGAACAGCTGACGGTGAAAGAACATCTTTTGTCTCCTTTCTGCTGTTTTGGAGGACACTTTGTTGAAAGCTTCCCAAGGGCCAGGCAGTTGATGTTTCCCATGGAAAAGCTGCATCTGCACACTACTTATGGCTGGTTCTGCTCCCAGTGAGCTGTCCCCGAGGATGAGAGCAAGGAGGACATCCCTGGGGCACCCCTCCTGTGGTGTGGGCCCACACAAGCCCTGCACCCATCCACTGCTGACTGGTGGGAAGACCCAGTACCAGAGCACCCCCATGAGAAGTGGTGGCAGAGGAGGGATGCACAGAACCATAATAAACAACATGTGCTTGTCCAAATTGAAAAGCATTGTCAATGTGGTCAGGAGGGAAAGGTGTTAGTTTCTCAGAGGAACTCCAGCATGTGTAACTCTTCTAAAAAAGGTGTTAGTCCATCAAAGGTGTGAGTCTCGTTGTGGCAGCAATGGTGGAAGTGATGGGTTTAAAGCCTGTGTGGTCAGTGCTACAGAAATCTCACCACAGCAGAAAATCACTGTATCAGATGCTTGGTGGGATGCTTTCCAGAAACACAAAAAATAAGTTAAAATCTAGGCAAATGCATTGCAGCCAAAGGCATGACAGACACATTTTGAATTATGCAGGTGCTTAAGGAATTTGTGAAACCAGGGATTGTAGTTTGCTTTCATTTTTCAGAACCTTGCATAGTTTTATTTTCTGTATATACTGCGAAGTCAAAAACAACCAATAATGTCAAGTCTACTATGCAGACAAGAATCACACATCTACCACATACTTTCCAGGCACTCATTCAGAAAGTTTCTGAATATGTGACTGTGTTAGCCAGGGCTTATGTTTTCTAGAATTGTGGTGAGCCACAAATGTGAAAGAGGGGGGGAACCATTTCACAGGGTACTTCCCACACCATGGAGCTCACTGATCTAAATGGCCTAAGACTATCTCTTCAAAACTGTGAAAGATAGCAGTAACAGCAGAGCAGCCATACAGCTTCCCTGGTTCTCACTATATTCACTTCCCTCATAAACAGTAAAATGAGAAAGGAAACATTACATTAAAGGCCAGTACTTTCAAGCATCTATTTACATTGTACAATTGCCATCCAATAGCCAGCATCAGCTGCCCTAAGAATCAAGTACTGTGGGAGGAAAACATTGTGATCAATAAGTACTACTTGCAGTTAAGCTTGTTGGTGGCGTTAGATAGGCTTAGTCGATTCTCATCTTAACTGATCACCTGGTGGCTCACAGTAGATTTTTCTCCCACCTCAGAGCTGTGGTGGGGAAATGCCAGTGGGACAGTGCTCGAGAGCCAGATTCACATGGCTTCCATGGCTTCTGCATTTGCTGAAAACAAGAGTTGGGCGAGACTTTTTCTTGGGAATGGGATCACCACCCAATGCATTCATGCATTTTGCTCTCAGTAAACATCCTTTTCTGACCTGCTCTATCCATTTCTCCAAGGTGATTTAGTCCCTGTCTTGTTACATACCCATCGCTGGCTGGAGTGTCAGACCTGCTCACAAGAGGCTGCCCAATCATATAGGAAGTCCACACACCCTAGCAAAGACTCAGTAGGACCAACGAAAATTATTCTACCCTTCTAGGGTTGATGACACCAACTCTGATGTCTCCCACTACCCTAGCAGTTATTCTAGTAGTCCAAGGAAAGCTCCTCCTTGGACCAAATGGGCCTAACATCCAGACTGCCAGGGCTTTGCTTTCTCTGGATGATGGGTTCTATCCAGCTCCAGGCAAAACCAGCTTTTGGTCCCTGCCTTCTGTGCTTGAAGGAGGCAGTCCAGAGGTTCTGCCCAGCCTCCTGCTCAGGGACGGGGAGGAAGAAAGGTGAAGGAGGTGGGGGGATGCACATTGTGGGGTTGGTTTTACACTGGCATCAAAGCAACAGCTGCACCCTTTTTAAGGCAACAACCATAGCTTGTGGCCAAAGCCAGCCCTGTACTTCAACAGCAGGACCTAGCCATGAAATCTGATGAAACATCTTAAGGATCACAGCAACTGGAAGGGAAAGAACAATTATTCATGCAAATCAATTCTGGTAGATTTTTTTTTTTTCCATGTGGCACCTGATAGAGGAGAGTCTTCCTTCCCTCCCTCACAGTAGCAGTATTTCTCCTGTGTGGCTGCACTCAAGGCAATGCAGTTGGGTTGCAGATTCATCTGCAATGGGTGTCTCAGCACAGCGAGACACAGGGGATATTCTTGCTGTCAGCAGTCGTGGTGACTGCATTTTATCTAGCTTCAATCCATGAATCTTAATATAGATCTTTGTTACATGAGATTGAGTACTGTTCCTGTGAAAGCACTGCCTTTTGGAACAACATTTCAATGAGTTTATTATAAGAGCACTCACCAAATTGGGGGGGGCGGGGTGGAGACAAGCTATTTTAGGACTTGAAAATGAACTCATATTTAGCATAGAGCAGTCTTATAGGCACCTTCAGACTTTAAAAAAATTTTTAAAAAAATCTTTAAAATTAAAAAATCAATAAATAAAAGTAAAGAATCAGGCTTCAATAAAAACAAATGCAAATCTTTATGTGATATGTGTCAGTTCCCTGTGCCCTGTAAAGATAACTCAGCGTAAATCCAAATGTATGAACTTATGAAACAGCTCTTATAAGCTAAGCTGACACTACAGGGCATGGACTAAATACAATTGAATAGTTTGCTGAAGTAATGTGTCAGAGAGATATCGAGAGGGTTCTCATAATAGACTGCCTTCATTTTCACATCGGCAGGGCACTTCATTTGAAGCAAAGGAACAAAACCAGTTCATTATTTCTGCAAAGTTCTCTGATAATAGTGCAGTCTAAATGCCATTATAGTTAGTATCGTTGGATCTCTTACACTGACTTGACTTTGTCTGTTCCTTTCTGAATTTGAGAAGAATTCTTTACCTGTAACTCTTGTGCTGTTGGCGTACGCAGAGGCTGTACCGCAGAGGCAGTGAGCAGAGACCAGAAATGGGAGCTTTCCTCAGCTATTAATTTCTCTCCCCACTAGATGGCCCATATCTCTACCCGTGAGCCAGAGAGAAGAATATTTCTTTCCTGCACGTATTTCTGCTTTCCAGAGCGGTCCCACGATGGTAGGTAAGCTCTGCAGACTGACAGCCCAGCAGAGGGAAACCTACTGCCTGCTGCCTTACCCCTGGCATCTGTTGTGGAAATCCCATCCTCTGTATCTCGGTACAGAACGAGGGCTCCCGAGACCTACTATGTGTGCTGTTTCATATACAACTACACACTGGAGAACCAGTGCCAATTCTGATGGGTTTTTTCCAGAAACCTGTATTTAGAAACTCTTATCCTGAATTTAAAGGCGACTCCCCTATTTTTGTAGTGTGCAGATATTTCACCCACACAGAAATATTGCTCTAGCCACTGCACAGAAACATTTATGCAGCATTAAGCAGGTCTGACACTGGATACAGAAAGCAAGGTGCATCCTCTTATATATCTACATACACACACTATTAGGTATGTAACTCCCTCATCGTCTCAAAAAGAAAAAAATTGCACACCCCCAAAAAAACCCCAAGACCTCTAGCTACATTCATCCGTGAAGATAAAAGTAAGATTTAAGTTCCTCTTTGCTCCTCAATCAGGGCAGGAAATAAACAGTCCATTGCAAACATATTTCCTACTTATGGTTACAGAGCAGGAAGGACTGACATATTTTAGACCAAAAAAAAAAAATGTAATCTGTTCATCTGTGAGGACTTTCAACATAAAAATGGGAACAAACCAGCATGGCAGCAAAATCAACATTTGTTTGAGGAACTCAGACTCAGGTAAATTAGAAAACTTCACATTCCTACCCCAAAACGAGGCACTTTATACTAAGAAAAGAATCAGATTCACAGCGAAGGAAAAACTCTTCAGTTACAGATTTTATGACATGACCATCTCCTTGCATTGCATCTGTACCGCTCTCAACTATATGTCAAAATCATATAGCCTAAGGAATCCATGTCCTTATGGTGGAGGCATAAAATATACATAGACATTATTAAAGTTTCATCAGTTTTGTTCAATCTGCAACACAAGACCTTGGAGGCATTGTTGCCTTGAAGAGCAAACACCGGTTCTGGTAGTTAAGGAGCATAAATGCTAATTCCGCCTCTGATATTCACCTAGCTTGAAATTTCAGCTGTGTCACTTGTGCTGCAGTTTCCTTACTTGTGAAGCATGGAGGAAATGGTGGTGTGTTTGCCTTGCAGGAGTATCTTGAACTGTTAATGGTTGAACTCCTGCTTTGAATGCATAAAGTGTTGCTGCTTAATGGCTCTGTATTTTTAAAACCCACTTCTTTTTCAAGAAGTCAGAGGTCTTTCTGGTGATTCATCTGGTTTTCCCTTGGTCACCCTTGTGACAAGCTGTAAAGCTGTCCCGGTGGAGAGAAGGAAGGGATATGGAATGGCAGAGCATGGGTGCAAAGCATGCTGTCTTTCAGAGGGACACTGCAGCTGCCCATGTAGAACAGCCCAGTGATGCATCAAGCCCAGAGCGTATCACCCGCAGAGGCCCTGCAGTGTGCCCCATAGGAAATGATACACATACCCCTGCCCCTAATTCAGCATGTCAGGTGGTCTATAGTATACTATATGACAAGCTATGCATTTCTGATCTCCTCTGTCACTCATGCCAAGAAAGAGGATTAATGACCCCTGTAAGGACCAGAATAGAAACAGTACTAGCAAATATCCATCTTCCTCCATTCTGTACTATCCAGATTTGTACCTTAGCACAGACCAAGCCTGCTTCTGAAACTTCCTGGAGGCCCTAGGCAAAAGCACCAAAATCCTCATCTCAGCCTGCACTTTCAATGTAATGTGCTCCTGTCTCCCCTCAGTGCTCTGGAAAGCTCTGTTTGTTCCTCTTCTTGGTGTGGTTAATAAAACAACACCTTGCCTGCCTCACACATCCTGATAGATCCAGTAATACTGTATGTCGTGAGCCTCAAGGAGAAATACAACCATCTCCAGGCACCACACATCCCTAGCAATTTACCCTGATCATTGCTATGGGGTCTCTGTCTCTCAAGCCACTGAAGACATAAACAACTCAGGTCCATCCACGAGAGACAACCATAAGATCAACATGTCCAGCCAATCTGCAGAAAGGCTTGAAATCCTTGGGTCTTAGGAATAAAGGGCTGTGCTAATTTGATAGGCAACAAAATACAGTGTGTAACATGTGAGCAGTCTGCTGTTGACCAGAGCATGGGGAGACTGAACAAAAGTTATAACCTCAGTAGAACCAGTGTAGGACTGCAGCCTTTCTCCCTCTCTAATATATGTGGCAGAGATCTCTCTTCTTCTTCAGAAATTAGAAGTGAGGCCTCAGAATAAAAAGCAGTCCATATAATACAGCTGCAGTACTGATGTCAGACATGCATAACCCAGAGCATGGAGAAAGAAAGCAAGAGTACATTGCATGTAAATAATAGCAGGTCTCCATGAGGTTAAATGACCAGTCAGTTCATGGATTACCAATTTTAGCAGCTTTTCCCACCAGACTGACTCTCCTGAGGGAAAGCACAACAGAAAAGCTAGGGGTTGGTTTGTTTGGTTTGGTTTGGTTTAGTTTGGTTTGGTTTGGTTTGGGTTTTTTTTGGTTTGGTTGGTTTGGTTGGTTGGTGTTTTGGGGCTTTTTTTGTGTGGTTTGGTTTTTTGGTTATTGTTTTTGTTTTGTTTTTTCCTGGGACAAACACCCTCTGTAACGGAGTCCTTAGTATCAAATAATGCAGTGAACTATAGCGGTAATATTGATTTTTACAATGTCTCCCACACAGCTAGCAATCCTTTGAGCCACCAGAGTTTAGTCACTGGAGAAATGCAGTCTAAGATAAAACTGATGTATTCATCAAGGTGAATGACTGACACAATTGATTTCCACATTCTCATGATGCTAGGCTGTTGAAATTTGGTATACTCGTACATTAGGAATTGAGCTGCATACAAGCCCTTGGAGGAGAAGCAAATTTCATTTTTGATCTTTCTTTCTTAGATCAGGTTAGCTTTTTTGGTAAGTCTGGTCTCAAACACTGAGGTTCCCTTTAAGCTGAGATTTTGAAATTTGTTCTGCTCCTCTAGTTATGAAAAAAAACCCCAAACAACCGCAAAAAAATTGTATTTCTGTCACAAAAAGGTGATCACTTTAATGTTTTATCTACTTTATTTTCCACCTGTGGGACATGTAGGACATGAAGCTTCTACTTTGGACAAAGAAAGGTCATTTGAGGTCACTAGTTCAGTTTTTTTAAGCTTTAGGCAAGACACCTTTCAAAGGGGAGCAAGCACATTATAGACATTGATGCTGATTGTCACTGTGAGCTAACAGGTCAGCTGCAGTCAATTAATAAAGTCTTGAGGTCCATAGAAAGAGGATCCTCATTTGAGGTGAATCTGAGCACACACACACAGGAGCTTCCACAGTAAACAACATTTTGACAGGTATGTTAATTTTTCATAATTTTTTTCCTCCTTAGTAACACTAATTCAGCAATGTGCTAGGAACCAGAACCTAGAAATTATTTTGCTGTCTAATGAAGAGTAAAATCATTGGAAGGAAAGTGTCTTAAAGCAACATGGAATGTGCTTTAGGTGTCACGTTTCCATAGAAATTTCAACCTTATTGACACCCCTTTCTCTCCAAAAAGCATACCACAATCTTTTCCAATCCTTCTTGTAAGAAGAGTTTCCATGTTCAGAAGCAAAAATCCCATGGAGTGTGAGTAATTTTGCTATTGCTAATAACCTTCCAGGACAAGTGCTAGGAACCTGTAGTGGGCAGTTATGTATCTGTACCTAGGCATAAGTACTTAAGTGTCTACTGTAGTTAAGTCTCATCCTAAGTAAACCTGTGATATGCTAATCAGAGAACAAATCAGAGCTGATGAAGCATCTCTGCAATGCTGAGGAACAGTGCAGTGATTGTGAAGGCAGTTTAGGTCAATGATTATGAAATTCTGCACCCAAAAGGACATATAGATAATCTATATAAATCTTTAAAGCCCTCACAGGATTAAATTTAAAATGATCTAATATTAGGCTAATGCTTTCCTCTCAAAAAAGTGAACACACTGCTTCTGAGCAGGAGCTGTAGGCAAGCCTCAAATAATCTCTTTCCAGCCAGTCACACTAATCAAAGGTCGCTAATCAAAGCTGTTCTTTTTCCTCAAGTGTCCACCTAACAAAAGGGCATTTCCAGGACGGAGAAGCTGAAAGACTGGAGGAATGTAAATGTCCAACCTCTCCCATGTTCTGCAAGTTCTCAGGCAGAATGAAAAAGTCACAGACTTGTCTAAACCTTCTAAGAAAATGGTACTTGATTCAGAAGAATGAGACACTTTGAAATGTAACTCAGGTGAACTACCCTCAGCATACCTTGACAGAAAGTTGTCACTTCTGCCTTACCTACCACATTAATTCTGAGCATAGGTTGGAAAAGGAACAAGTGTTGAAGAAAAAGCTGGGGGGCTGAATATCCTCTTCATCAGAAACTATGAAGTACTTTTCTAATCCTAGTGGATATTCTTTCTAGGCTTCCTAAAGTATTCACGTACACACACACACACACACAGACCAAAGTATTGCGCATTTGCTCTTCCAGCAGCTACTCTACAAAGGATAACATAACACCTGGCTTTCCTCTAAATACTCTCTATGTGTCTGTCCTTTAACTGGGAGCTTCTCTGATCAGAGACTGCTTGGCACATTTCTAACATGTGCCTAACATGTACTTCTACCATGTACTAACATGTAATCAGAGAGACCTGTGGGTACAAATTGCTCACCTCCTTGGGCAAAACATTGTCTTTCTCGTGTCCAATATCTGCAAATGAAACAAAGGCCCCCAACACCACCATTTATCATCATTCTGTTGGAAAAATTACATTCAGGGGCTAAACAATGGGAAAGGCAGCAACATGTCCCACCCAAGAGCTCTGAGTAAACACACATCCCCCACTCTGTTTCTAGCTGTGAGTAGACATGAAGCCAATTGGATGTGGAGAACACATCCATCTCTGAGCTATTGGAGATTAATTCTGGTAAATTCCCTGCCATCTGTGGGCAGAACAAATCTAGCAGTCCCGAGAAGTACCCAAGAGCCCTATAACAGCAATTTCTGCCTCCTGAGAAACCCTCTGTGATCAAAACACTCCCTTCCCTAACAACCTCTCAACATAAAAAGCAAAATCCAAGCTCCAGAAGAAAGGAAGAAAAGGAAGGAGGCTGAGAGGATGAATCTAGAGGAGACTCCTGCACATACCCCTGTCCACGTCTACATTCATACAGCATGCATCACGGGAGAAAATTACTCTGAGAATGAAAGCCACCAAATACTTGTCTTGGAAGGTTTTTGGTGCAAAGACACAATCTGACCAAATCACAGAATCACAAAATTACAGAACAGCCCAGGTTGGAAGAAATCTCAAAAGTTCATTGGTCCAACCTTTCAAGGGAAAAAGAGACTAGAAAGGATTATCTAGCACCCTGTACTATTACATCTTCAAAACCTCCAGCAATGGGGACTCTACAATGTTCCTGAAGAGGTTGTTCCTCTTAAATGTTTACGTTCCTTAGAAGTCGTCTGGTTCTGAGGCAAATTAACACAAAAAAAGTGCCATCCTCCTGCCTATTGTAACAAAGATTTTGACAAGACAGCAGGTATAAGTAGCTACTCGTGAGAAAAGATAACTGATCTGTGACCAAAACCAGCCTGCATAACTTGGTCATGCAAGACAGTGAAGCATTTTAATATGACACTCGGATGTGTGCCTTTACTGCCCTTTGTGAGTGCTGAGTGTAACAGAGGATATTTTCAATGAAAAAAAAAATCCAGTTTCTTCCAGAAGAAGCCGTATTAACATGAAGAAAGGATGATGACTAATGCTGGACAGATTAATTTTGTTGCAACATTTGTTTTATGAAAAGCCTCAAATGAACCTGTTTATTTCCAGAAAGGAGTGCTCTTTACTGATGACTGATTTTTACTGATGGCATTCTTAGAAACCCCCAAATGATCAGTTTGGGAGTTGTCAATGTGGTTACTTGCAGGTGATGAAGAAAGGAAGTAAATAAAAATATGATTTGACATTTCATTAGTAATGCTAGAGATGGCTGTGCACAGAGCAGAGGCAATGAATATTGCACCTGCTGGAATGCAAACAATAAAGGCAAATGCATAGCCCGCTCTGACCTCTAGCCCTCATTACCCAGAACAATATGCCATTCCCTGTATCTGAAATCATACTATGCTTGTGATAGCAGCAACCAGTGGCTGGATTTACATCCACCCAGCTGGAGTTAAATTGCTATGATTCAGCTACCTCCTTCCTTTCTCTCTTGAACATAACCTGTCTTCTAGCTAGACTGCTGCCTTTCCAGTTGGGAATAAGCCACTGTTTTAAAGAAAAAGAACTGTGTGGGTGGAACGAAATGTTTGGAGGATGTATGCTCTGCCATTTAGATTTTTTTTCCCCCCTAATAAAAAAAGGGTGCAAAAAAGATGTCAGAATCCAAAGCATAAACCCAAATGTGCAACTGCATCTTTGAGCCTCTTTCTTGATCATTCAGATAATGAGATAAATAAGGCAGAACACAAGATTTGAATTTCCAGACTAACTCCAAGAAATCAGTGGTGATTAGTCCAATATTTTAATAGTAACAAAGGTTAACATTAAAATGATATTCCTCTATAAAGAATGTTCAAATTCATGCAGTTTACAGTGGTATAAATAAGATCAGACTTTGACCCTGTATGAACATATAATCAATCAGTGTGCTACCCTGTGAACAAAAAGCCATTTCCTTGTACTTGATACTTGAAGAGATTATGAGAAAATGGTATGTTTTGTATAAATTGTAGTGCACAGGCGTGAGCCACTGCAGTTTGAAGGAAAAGTTACATTCACAACCCGTTATTGTTAAGAACCTTATTTTTCTCCTGGTCATCCAGTTCTTTACTTAAAATTAAGAGCATCTAGAAAATATTGTGTTGGTTTTCCCTCTGGTGGGTGTGATAAAAATGATTTCCAAGTTACAGTCTTGCACAAAGTGCCCACATTTGGCTTTAACAGGATCACTGATAAGTCTCAGTGAAAACTGCACTAAGAGAAGCTGGCATTTGGGGTCCACATTTGGAGTCAACCTCCTTAGCACCTTCTGGCAGAGAGAGTTAAACTCAGCTGAGTAACACAATCTCCATGCTCCTCTCAAACCGTCGGTCCAGTCCACATACCACCACAGCTGGGTGCATCAATGGTGGGCGTTCATGATATGGCTGAGTCTTTGTAATGGATCTGAGCTTATCTTGACCAAGGAAAATAGATTTATGTATGTGTAAATCTATATGTAGAGATACATAGTGAAATACACACATTTATCTATGTATAAATTTACATAAGGATAGATAGATAAAGATAGAAAATACATAGAAATATGATACATCCTTCTTTAAAGATGGACTATAAAATATTTTTTGTAGCTGGCAAGCCCCACCTGCCTTTGGAGAGCTGGCTAGTCTCAGCCAGCTTCTGCTTGCTGGGTTAGCCCTTTCTTTCCTCCTCTCTTACCCACCTCCATCCAAAGAACAAATGACTTATACTGCTTTATGCCTGAATTAATTGACGTCACGTTCCAGCGTGGATGGAAGTCAACTCTGTCATTGACTTGGCTGCTCACTGCACACACACCATTCCAGGGTGCAATTCAATGGCAACCAGGAAACTTGGATTAAGGCATGACCTGATGGTGATGGTGAGAAAACCAAACAATTCCTCACTGGTAGCTATTGAGGAGTAACTATGCTGGTGGAAACACCAGCACTGTAAATGAATTTCCAGTCTGGAAATTCAAACACACAGCAAACAGTAGGTGCTGCACAAATGGCAGAGCCTTTGCTAGAAACTTGGGAGATGCACAAAGAATTAGGCACAAGCTTATCTACCTGGCCATGGATTCTGATCCACAGTTATTTTCTCAGGATCTTGCTTTCAGCTTAACCTTGTTCTCTATTTTGGAGGAGTATTGCAGGCAACAAGGAACAGAGCTGCTAGTAGTACAAGGCTGCATCTTAGCATACGCAGTAGATTAGCACTTATGGCATTCATCAGGTGGGTGGAAGACACAAGCAAATTCACTCAGGTAGAAAACAGAGTTGAACTATTGTCCCTGTAGGCAGGTACGAGCTGTGACCACAGAGCTCTAAGATGTACCAGCAACTGTCCCACTTCTCTTTCAGCCTCTCTCCTGCATGGTAAATTGTCAGTGAGAGAGGTTAAGTCAGCATAAACAATGTTTTTGACAGTAAATAAATCCTAGCTGCAGAAAAAAAAGTGCTCAGCTCTACCTCTGCATCATTTAGCCTTTTACGAAAATATGGTCTATCCAACAGAAACCCTCAGCAGATTCCAGTGTAAAACAGAAACAGGGAAAAAAAGAAAAAAAGAAAAAAAGAAAAAGTAAGTAAAGAACATGAAACTTTTCTGATAGCATAATGATTTATTGTTTACTTTTAGAGTGCACAGGGCAGGTGGGGCATCTGATTCTTGTTGATATTCAGTGGAACTCAGCATTTCTATGTCTTTTGAAAATTTCCCTCATAATTTCTAACAAAGAGCCTAGACAGTAAGAAAGGACGAAGTGTCACAAACATCCGAATAAGTGAACTAAACAGTGCATCTTACTCTGGCATATGTGCAGGAATTAATCTGAGAATGTCTGTGCCTGATCCCTTGTGAATCATACATTCACTCTACAAGGCAGTTATAGAGACACTATCTAGTCTTACATATTGCTCACAATCCATAGAGCTTGAAGTACAGGACTAATCCTTTGAATGACCTACTCAAATGTGGAGTAAGGAGTTCACAAGTTCTCAAAAAAGGGAAAGGGAAGTAGCAGTCATGTTCTTGGCTTGTCCGGTTAAAACTAAAACTTTCTGTTACAACAAATAAGCCAAGAACCATAGGTTCAGGACACAGTGTCAATCAAAATATGGTCAAGATGGCAAACACAGAGTCTGGGGACAGCATGTAAGCACATATTTAAAACCAAGAATGAACCCTTTACTGCTACATTCACCAGAGGCAAATGTCCAGCACCTTTGAAGCACTTCTTTGAACCATGGTGTCTGGATCTGGGCCAAGAGAGAAACAAATTCCTGGCTCCAGTGAGCTTTGCAACCTGCCCTCAGGTATATAAATCTCAAGGCACCTCATCTAATTACAGTTTCAAGAGCAAAATATTGGAGGAAGTAGTTTTTAAAAAAAGTTGCCATCACTTCTGCCACATAGATATTTATGATCTCATCTCTGTCTGCAGGGTCAATACTTCCACCTAGAGGTGGTTTTCCATAAGAATGTCAAATTTATGTTGACACTTTTGTAGAGCTGTTCTGCAGAAATGAATGGGCTGGAGACTGGGGAAAGCTCATGTCTGAAGCCAATTATTCCTGTTTGGCAGGACGCCTTCCTTCTGTTTTTAAGTTGTGGCCTATCATTTCCCTGTGATTCACTCACACTTCAGTGTTAAACAAATGTACAGACCCAGTGCAAAGCTTAGATACAGTCAGAAGGCTCCAGTGGGTTGCCCAGTGAAGCCAGTTGGCAGTTCAGAGGAGCTAAAACTCTGGTCTGTTACTTTAAAAATCAAACGTTGTCTTCCCTGTCTTGCTGGAGGTCTAGAGGCAGCTTTCTTACTCTTTCATTGGTGATCGCACCTGAAGCCTCTGCTTAGAGGGGATGAAATCCTCCCTCCGGCTCAGTAGAAGACATCTGCAAAACTTCATCCTTAAAAAACACTTCAGAAATGTTGCGCAGGGCCCTCTACACAGAGATGAGTTTTACAGAGAAGTGGCACATCGATTTCTTCAGCACACATGTTGTCTCTGAAAATCCATTAGTCTGTCCTCCTTACTTCAGAAATGAACAGTTAGCACAACATTTTTGCATTCAGGGGCCATGATGCTGTTTCCATGTGCATGTCTTGTACCCTTGTATGACTTTAAGCGTAGTCAGATACAGCTGCTCTAATTGTTGATCGCAGACCTAGAATGGTTCACATTTATTTCATAATTGTGACTGAATACAGAGGCAAGTGGTGAGTGTATTTAACAACATCAGATGTTTTTCAGCTTAAAACTGTCCTTTTGATTTTGGAATGCAATAGGCATTATATTATTCTGAATTGTGAAAACCCTCAACAATTACACTATTCTTGGAATACCAGGAAAGTTAAGTCCGTCAAAACCAAGGAATGCTGCCTTACAGACTATGAATGAAGTCCTGCTTGTATTGAAATCAGTTCTACAATTTAATTTGACTACAGGAAGCCAAAAATTTATTATGAACCATAATTACTCAGAAACTGGGTGCGCTACCTTCACAGGACTTCCTACTGAGCTTCGTGTCTGGGTTTTGTAGAATTGAACTAAATGTAAGGTTTCTGAAAAATCTTGATGAGAACTGTCCTGCTTTGACCTCTCCCTTTTTAAATTGCCATTCTTTTTTATCTGAGTACATTTTATAAAACAAGTTCGGTTCCTAAAATGCTCTCTGGACACTGGAAATAAACAGCTTGGTGGGTGTTCGGGTGTGTTTTTGTTTTTGTTTGTTTGCTTCAGAAAGGCTGATCAGCCGGCGGCTTTGTGCCGAGGGGCTCAGAGAGCTGCAGCAGTGCAGAGCTGTGCCCGGCGAGCTGCCCGCTGGTGCCAGGCCCAGCAGAGCCGCGTTTCCCGCGCCAGCCCCTGGAGAAGCTCAGGGTCGGGCCTCTCCTGTCTCCGGCGGCCGCGGTGCCGGGCGCTGCCACCGCGAAGCCGCGGGACCAGCCGGGCCTGTCCCCACCCCACACCCCCAGGGGGCAGCTGGGGGTGGCCCTGCCCTGCAGAGCTGCCAGAGGGGGAGAAGCTCCGCAGAACGGCCCCCCCGGCCGGCAGCCTGCCGCCAGCTGCGGAACATCACCCCTAGGCCTCGCAGAAGCATGACCTCAGCTTGCAGAGGTCATAGAATCACAGAATCATGGAGTGGTTTGGGTTGGAAGGGACTTTTAAAGCTCATCTAGTCCAACCCCCCTGCAGTGAGCAGGGTCGTCTTTACCTATATCAGGTTGCTCAGGGCCCTGTCCTGCCTGACCTTGAATTTAGGATGGAGCATCTTTGTGGACAATGTGTTAGATGGGTGTGCAAGTCTTGCTTTTTCTTTTGGTTTCCTGAAGGAACAGCCACTGAGAACACAGCCGCTTAGCAGTGTTATGTCTTAGCTGTAAAATGGGAATATTGTGCTGCTTCTACCTTACAGAAACCCCACAAGGATGCACTAGGGGTGTTAAAGTCTGGCTGAGGTCTGAAACTCACGGGCATGCAGCATTTGGAAATGCCTTGTTTGTTCCCCCCCGGCCCCTGTGCATCTCCTGACAAGAGAAAAAAATGGCGTGCAGGACTATGGGTCTCTCATGTTTTTTGATAGGCTTCACCTAGGGAAAAAACCACAACAAACTAAAGTTGCTTTTTATTACTATTAATTTATAGTTTAGGAAAAGAGACTGCAGGTGATACGTGTGAAATACATTTGAATATCATATGCTCAGTTATGCTATCTCAATAACTGTTATGATTAAAGTAAAGCAGCTCCATAAAGTATGGATAGACCTTTACCTTGGTTTAATGGTATATAAAACTGGTTGACTAGAGGAAAAGGAAAGAACTATATCAATGACACCTTGTCTTTACTGTCACACCTTGTCAGTTACCACTACAACCACACCAAAATCTGCTTGCTAAGGCAGTACTTGGACCCCAGACATATATCAATATAAAAGCATGGTGAAGCTGTGCATGGAGACTGCTTTTTAATAAAGATACTACGCAAATGTATTCATTAAAACACCAGAGAACCAATGCCCAACTTTTTTGTCTTAGCAAACAATGGGTCTTTTCCAGTGGGAGCAGAATTCCTTCTGCTCTACCTTTGTTACCCTACTGCTGCAAGATGCTGCAAGCAGAGAAGCTGTTCACGCTACCCAAAGTCAACACAGTGCATTCCCAAGCCACTGCTAGAAGGAAACTGAAGGCTTGACATGTCTGAGCAGCCTGTAACTAGTTGACAGGCCATTGGGCATCCCAGAATCAGGCAAAATCCAAAGCAGTCTGACCGCCTTGACAAGTTAACCGTACATCACTGACCTTAGAGGTAGGAAATAAAGCTCTCCATGCTAATTCCAGATGAAATCCAGTGAAGAATCCAAAAAACTCTCAAGCATTTCCACTACTGTCTTTCAGACCTGCTGGTGGTTTGTCACTCCTCACCCATTAGACCTTTCCCCAAACCAGTAATGGCACCAAAGACCAGTGGCTATGGCAGGGAACCACACTGTTCATTGCACTGGACACTGCAGGGTACCACAGCCAAGTGAAACAAGCCTTATGGATATCAGTTGTGAGTCTAAGTGCAACACAGAAACAAGCAAGATTGGTACGAAAGAAATTAAGCACTAAGGCTGCTTTCTGAGTCCACAAGGCCTGGGTTATGACAACTGAGGAGTTTGCAGAGATGGAGCCTTAGATTATGGCTTAGATTTCTATAGGTGGGAGGGGGGATCTTCTTGCTCAAAATCTCTGACTGGGTAATCCATCTCAGGAAGAAAAGCGTGATAACATGGGAGAAAAATTGCTACTATGTCGGGGTTTTTTAATATTCTGTTATGCACAAAGTAAGTTAATAGTTAACCAGCTAGGCCCACATGGTATGTTTGATAGTAGGGAGGGTGTGAATGAGGAAGATTAAGGGTTGTAGAAACACAGTCGTGTAACTACTCAGCTGATTTATATGTATGCCCTGGTAGGTTTACCCATGCTTCTGCCTTTTTTTTTTTTTTTTCTTTTTCTTTTTTCTTTTTTTTTTTTTTTTGTATAAATGTTGGATTGAATCTTTGTTTTTTTTTGTTTAAGGGGA
>WUAM01000131.1:116572-148450 GCA_024336885.1 Actenoides hombroni
TCTGGATTTATTCATGTTTAATCAGCATGTGTGGATTTGTTCAGTTTTGTTGTTTTTTTTTTTTTTTTTTCTTTTTTTTTTTCTTTTTCTTTTTTTTTTTTTTTTTTTTTTTTTTTTTCTTTTTCTTTTTTCTTTTTTTTTTTTTTGAGAAAACATGTTGGATGCAATCCTGGTCTCTCTGAGATGAATGGAAAAGAACATTGACTCACTTTGTGTGGGCACTGTGGAAGAAAGTGGTGGGTTTTTTTTCAGGGGGAACTTAAATAACAGGCTGGATGGACCAGCGTAGTGAAAGACGACTGAGACTGCCGTGCAAAAGTGGTTGGCGGTGTTGTGATTTTTTTAAAAAAGAAACCAGGACAGAAAAAAGATCGTAGGTGGCTTGCTACTTCATTGGTGGGTGAGGGATGGCAGGGTGAGACCAGCCATTTTGGAAAGCTGAGCAAATAGGACAGAGTGTCCTTGAGTAGTCACAGTGCTGAGCTGGAAACACGAGGAGCTGTGTTTTATTCCCACTTTTAACAGCAATTACAGGTTCATGCCAGACAAGCCATTTCACCTCTGCTGCCTTCTCCAGACCGCTTCTCCCTGGCTGTCCCTCAGTATTGCCTTGCAGTACAAAACAATGTCTTTGACTCTGTGCTCCACAAAGTAGAGCCATAAAGCACTAAATTGTTTTAGACTCACTCTTCATCTCCCTTGCAATCATACAGGTAAGCTTGTGTCTGCTGTATCACTCCACACAGCAGCAGGCCAGCGGTCACCCTGTTCTGGGTCTTTCAGCTCCCTGCTCAATAGTGTAGCTATATCCACGGCAGCATGCACCATGCACACATGGATCCTGACTTCACTCCTGGCAGTGTTGACTTGGAGAAGTCCTCAGCAACTGTCTGGAGTACTTGCACTTTTGGCAAAGTCATTTGATGTATTAGCTGTCCAGTTCTCATACCCTCCTGTTGTCGTACAAATAGTAAATAATGAACAGAAATGGTAGGCATTCACTATGACTAAATGTTATCCAGACCATAAAACTCAAACAAAAACAACAAAGAAATTTTCCGCTGCATAATTACAACTGGAAACATTTCAGGCACTTAGTACTGTGAAGTAACATCAACAAAAAGAGAAAGTACACTCAGGGGTCTAAAAATAAATAGATATTTGTTTGAAAATCGATAACTGAATAAATTAAGTTCACAGTCTTTTCAAAAGAGGCTGTATATTTACTGGTTAAGCCAGAGATCCATGTCTTGGCTGAGCCATAGGCAAAGCTGATGAGTAAATGATGTGCTGGAGGCAATTTATACTTTGCTCTTAGCCCCAGTTTTAAGGAATGGTGCTGCCTGTAAGCCATTGCCTGAAAACCACTTCTTTGCACCAATGTTGTCCAGCCTTTTGACCACAACAACCTTACCTGCCTTCTCCATCAAATGAGCAGAAATTTCTGTCTTGTGTTCCTGATTCCATTCTTGCCCAACACTTCAGGATCATATCATGTAGGCACATCAAAAAAACTTGACGCACCTCCACAGTTAACCACATAAATAAGGGAACACCTCTGTTTTGGTTACTTAAAATATATGCATATTGTTAGTGCAATCAGTGTGAGGTCCCTAAGAAAGAGGATAGCAACCAAATGTCTTACCTGAGAACATTATTTGCTCCCTCTCCATGTTTGACAGGATTTGGGAAAAACAAGGAGCAAGCAGTGGACTGAATTAAATCTTGTGACAGAGCTGAACTCTGCTTACTAGAAATTATTACATTTTTTACAAGATATACTGTGGCAGTTTATTGGTATGCCATACTGGATCTATGCATTTTGCATGGCCATAATAATAGTAACAAACTTTTCTTTTTTAATCAGCACATATAAACCCCAATACTATCCACCCCTGAGTGACACCAGCACAGTCTTGCTACCTTAACTGCATTAACCTGAGAGACCTCTTTCACTGGTTAGGCCAGGAATCACTTCTCTTCAATTCCTAGCATAGAGTAGGGTGTGCTCAATTTATCCAGGTTCTAGCAAATCATCTTCCCAGGAATAGTAGATTTTCATCATCACAACTGGAAGAAATGTAATTCCTTGGTCATAAAAGATAGGCAGGCCTGTGTCTTAACAATTACCACCGTGATGAAATCTACACTTTAATATGAACTAAGATATTATGCCCATTCTAAAAATATGTAAATAAAATGTAGGAAAATATGCTTACCAGTTTTAGACCATTGTAGCTCCATTGATTTCAGTGGAACTATATTAATTTATATGAAATGTAGGTCCAGCCCTGCATTTCCAGTGCATTCTTCTAGGAAAAAAAAAAGTATAGAAAACACAAGAAGAGGTAACACTGTAGATCTAGTCCCTCAAACTGAGTCTTAGCCAAGATTACAGAGACATGAAACTTAGAGTAAAATCCTGATCTTATTTCTAACAGTATATATTCCTTTATTGGGATTATTTTTTATTTTCCTAGTTTGGGTCAGGCACAGGTATATAGGATCTAGCTTACATCTGATTCGACATCTAATAGTGCTTATCATTTGCTGATTTAAAAGGGGCAGAAGTCATCAAGTAATTGATGCCTTATACGCAAGAAATAATTCTCTTGATAGAAGTCTCTGAGCAACACAAAACCAATTAGTATTTCTAGGAACTTTTAGCTAAAGAAAAATGCATCCTTGAAAAACAGCAATCTAGTTCCTGGTGGTAAAACTTCATAACTCAACTATTTAATTCACTTTTAGTAATTTACAGCCTTTCCCCTGGAGGAGGCTATGTGAGGTGATCAAGGTGGTCATCAGATGACATGAAGTGAACTTTCTGATGCTCTTAATTAACTGTCCTGTGCCCATTGGTCTGTGCCTAATAAAAGCTTTTGGTAACTTCATGAACTAAGGTGTGGAAAATTAGAAAAAACTACTGTTGTCTACAGGTCATAAACCTAGTCTGTTTTCTAAATCTGTTCCTCCTTCTTCCCTGAAGAGTTAGACCTCATTTTCTGGCTTCCAGATAGAGATTTAAGTCTGAGAAACAGAGAATGGAGAACCACTGTGGCCACCAAACCCCATTCACTGCAATCACAGGCAGCCGTCTGGCTGTCATCACTGCCTGCTTATCCCACATCCTATGTATGCCTGACTTTTCAATCTTACCCATTGGAAAGCTTTGATTCACAAATGCTCTAGAAGACGCCCAAAGTCTGATAGTGTTCCGCTGTAGTTCAGTGGTGAATTAGAGAAAGGACCAGTAAGAATTTTTGATTAAAGGACACAGCATCAGCATCATTTTTTGTAAGAAGCTTTGGGAAGATAACATGGAGGGTGGTTGCCCTTGCTCATCTTCCCTGAGTTCTCAGTAGTGACATCTGTAAATCAGAAGGAGCAATGCCAATGAGGCAGTGCTACCATTTCTTCTCTTTCTCTCCTTAAGAACAAGAAACACCAGGTCTGACTTGCCTTTTCCTAGAGAGCTGTATGGGATGATTTCATGTGTAAATGAGGAAACCTTGGCAGTGTAAATGAAAATTACAGCAGTTAATGTTTAAGAAAGTGAACCAAATGGACTAGTCTCACTGTCAATAAAAAAAAAAAACAGTGGCTAAATCATGAAGAAAAGAGTACTCTGAGCAAGTGGGTCTCAAAGAAAAAGAGTTGTTCTGGAAATATGAAATTCCTCAGGTGGTTTTGTAGAAATGAACACACAGTAAACACAGCCATAAGTCCAAACAGAAAGACCAGTTAAGAGTGAGTTAATTATTTTCTGAAAGAAAATTTGTTGTAAGTACATTTACTTCTTAGGGAAAAAACAAGTTGAGTCTCCCAAGATAAATTCAAGATCCCCTGTATATATATGCTAAATGACATCTAGGAAGATTGTCTGAAGAGATTTTAAAAAAAAATAAAAATCAGTATTTTGTGTTAATATTTTCAAAATCCTGCTAAGGTTATTTTCTATGAGACAGTAAATTGCAGGCCAGTTCTCTAATAAATAACCCATTTGTTTTTGCAGACTCTGAGCCAAATTCACTGGTGAAATCTATGGTTGTGTAACATACACATCAAGAGCTTTGTTCTCCCTTGTGGAAGCAGCTCTCTGGTGACACCACTCTCAGAGAAGCAGAACCACTTCTGGAGAATAAATGACAGGAGAACCAATGACAGGCAAAAACTGACCATGGGGGATTCACATGGGTCAAAACTTGTACCTCTGCTAACATTTTACATCCACCCAGAACTGGGGTGATTTAACTGGCATCGGATCAGCTGAAAACGCTGTGTGGATTCAGTGGAGCTGCAAAAATTTGATCCAAAAGATCAAATTCAGACTTGAGTTCATTCTTGCCAAAACCTTGAATAACAAGGTAAAAGCACAGCTTCAGCTATGAAGTAATATATGGGCATGGATTACATCACGGAGATGCTTACTTTGTCATCTTTTACTAGCACTGCTCTTCTGTCTCTTCAGTACATCCATCACATTCAGTTTGTACAGTCAGATGGTACAAGCTCTAATGCCTGCAATTTATGTATTTTTTTCTGACTAATTTCTGACCAACCTGTTAATGTCTTCAGTTACCTGTTCTAACGTCTATCTTGCCTATATTTGATTGCTGTTCTTGCACCCAGATTTTCTCTCTGAAACTCTTTGTATCAGAAGAGAGTGTCAGTCTGAACTGAGATTCATTTTGTGTATCTTCAGTGGCCTACAAAGTAAAGATACTACATCTAGGCTAGTTTTTATTTACAGTCAGTAGAAGGAATCAGGCACTTATAGGACGTGATTCATATGACCTATTTTAGACCAACTTTAGATGGAATGAATCACAGCCTAAATGTGCCTATTTTTCCTTCCATGGACTCAAAGGAAGCCTGGAATTACTTGTTCAGCTGTGGATATCTGCAGTCTAGATGCCTACACCATAGATATCTATAGGTTAGATTGATTCTACTTTTGATTCATAGCCTTGTTATAACAGCAGATTAGCTTTCCAGAAACATAACACTTTTTGTTTGGTAAAGGCAATGATTCTGTTGTATTTGGCTTTCTTTGGTATTCATCCCCAAATATTCTTCATTATTAAAAGAACGCTGACTATATCTTCTAATTTTTAAATTTGTGTGCATGTGTGTGAAATTGCTTCTCACATGTGCTTTTCCTTTATTCCTTTTCCATTCTTCCTCTTATGCTACTGATTATAAACACTGTATTGAGAAGAAAGAACAAAAGCAAATCTACATCTTCTACCAAGGATCTGATGGTGGGTTAGTTAGAAAGCTGCTGGCTTGGATTTATATATTAGGTGTAAGGAATTTATGCTAGAGTGTTGGTTTTTCATTCTAAAATACCATAATAATACTCCATTCTGTAATAATTCCTAGGCTTTTGAGAACAAGAGGGCAGGGCTATCCATGCTTTCTTATGGTTCACCATTTTCTGAATCCTGAATTTTTCATTAGGGTGAGGCACGTCCTAATGTACTAAGCCTCCTAAGTTTATTAGGGCCAAGTTCATATAGTCATGGACATAAACACTCTATAGTTCAATACTTGTGTTTTACAGTATCTAAACTGCACTGATGATGGAGCCCAAAAAGTCTGCAAAGCAGAAGGAAGGAGAGCTCAGCAACACAATATGGTGAATAGTTAGTTGTCTCAAAGAGCAGATTGGAGACTCCTTCCCTTGAAGCTCAGACATGCCATTAGAAGGCAAAAGGAATAAAAGAAGTAAATCAAATCATCAGCATTGTAATGCCAAGAAAATATCCAGATGAATAAGAAATAAGGAAGATACATTAATCTGCTTCAGTAGGATTTGGTCAGAAAAAGTCAACATATTTCCAATGCAAAACTACAGATACCCAATGCAAAAGTTATCTCAACACATGACAGTGAGAGCCAGAAACCCACCAAAGGCAAAGGCAGAGATCAAATGCCTTCAAAAGCAAATTTCTCAGAGGAAATACTGTGTATTAGATATACTGAATTTCTAACAACTGCTGAATCAGAGAGCTCCACAGGCTCTTAGGTCATCCAGAGAAAAAGGAGAAGGAAGTATCCAGACAGTGCACTCGGAATGAATCTGGAGTGTCTCTCAAGACAGCATGATCACCAAGTCAGCTGCAGAAGCTCTCCATCAAACAGCACATAGAGGGTACTGTGGCATTTAAATACTTTGAGAACACACAAAGGACAACCCAGGGCAGACAGGGATGATGGATCCATGCTTGTGTCATGGTGGTGGAGGAAGGACACTGATTCAGACTGAGAAAATCATAATCAGCGAGCAGGACAACAATCATGGTAATTCCAAACTCCTGTAACATTTTGCTTTTGCCATCTCCCATGGATGTCTAAGCAGTCTGTGTACAGCACGACAGAGCTGCCAGGACAGCTTGTAAAAAGTTGTTATGGAAGACTAAGGCTGTAAGGTCCTACAATCGGTGTTATTCTACCTTCTTAACATTTCTTCTTACCAAATTTTCTGTGCATTGACCTCAGTCTTGTTTGAAGTTCAGTTGTGAAGTCACTTCTCTGTAATTTTTCCCCCCTCACCACTCTTACTTACAGGAGTACTGCCAATAATAAGCATTGTTAACACTGCCAATACTAATCATAGGTTAAAACCTCTTAGCAAAAAAATTTAAAATAATTAGCACAGGCTAAAACCTATGTCCAAGCACACATGTACTCTCATTCACTACCATAGAGCTACACTTGATCTATGGTGAGGGAGAGATTCAGGAGCAGAACTGTGAGGGAACAGAATTTCTTGTCCTGATAAACCAGAATGAACTCAAAGGAACTTGACTTTTCCTGCAAAAACAGAATTTCCTGGGGAGGCAATGTTATTGGGGAAAACGGAGGGTTTAATTCAAAATGCCGTGGCAATTTCTCCATATTTGTTGGGGTTTTTTAAATAAAAAGTGGTTTCAAAATGTATTTTCACAACAAAACATGAAAAGACAGGACATTCTCTCAATGAAAATCTTTTTTTTTTTTTTAAATGTCACGTCTCTGTTAAAAGTATTTTGCTAAACACATACTCAAACAGGTCTAGTCAGAAAAAATTTTTATAACTGTGAAACAAACCTGAATGAATTTAAATTTTGCCAAGAGTCACTACATAGTTTATATCTTACTTAAGCCATCTAAACAGTATTTATCTAGACATAAGGCAAGTAGAAGGAAGTTGTTCCTTTCCCATGTGTTCATGAGATTAATGTATTATATAGCTTCTCTTACCCAGTATAGCAAATGTAGGCTTGTGGGGGGATACACTCAGAGATACGTTAAACTTAGGAGCATGTTTAATCTAAAGGACAATGCTGGCAAAGAAACAGATGGTCCAAAACTAGCTATGAATAAGTTGACAAAGGCAGTTTCTACCTCCTGCATCAGAAAGCTCTGGAGCAGCCTTCCAGGAGGAAGATGAGGGAAGAAAATCTATCAGGTAAAGTGATATATTTATGAAAGAGATGGTCTGACCTGTTTGCCTGTGATAGGAGAGAGATGAACGCAAGGATTTTTATGCAAAGCAAGGTGATGAATACATCAGTTAAACCCAAATGACAGCTTTTGTTTATTACAACCTTTGGAGTACTTTCCCGTTATCTATCACTGCTTCCAGCAAATCCTTGTAAAAGAAAAAAAAAATAAAAAAAAAATCTCAGACATATTAAATGTGGAGGGAGAGGGAAAAACAGCAGGAGAGGGGGAAATGTGGATGTTCTTTGACTGAAGGCTATACTCTTAGCTGCAAACCACATGACTAAAACAAAATAAAATACAAAGCTGTTGAAATGGCAGTATGACCCCTGGGATAGAGTGGTGGCCTAGCTCCAAGGACAGCAGGGTGTGCAGCTCTGGTCCTGGTGTGCTGGATGACCTTCACGGAATCCCTTTATCTCCTGAGGTTCCCCATCAGCAGTGATCATCAATGTTGACAATTACAATCCCTTTCCTCAAGGGCTTTAAGATCTACACATCTAAATTTCTGTATGAAACAGATACTATTACTTAGCCACAGAGTCAGTGGCAGGAGATTTCATTGTGAATTTTATCCAGTATGATACTGTATAGTCTTATTTCTATATGGGTAACAGGACCTTGAGACATGTTTTTAAAAAGATTTTAAGAAGTAAACACTTAAGTTTTTAAATATCAACCCTAGCAATTTAGGGGGGGGTAAAAAAGGGAAACTGTAATATAAATTAGAGCAAAGTTGCTCAGGAATTCTTAAGTTTAAGTGCCAATAGATGTTCACAGAAAAATATCAAAATAATTTGTCTTAGATTTTTAGGTCATTACAAATTTGCTACAAATAGTTTTGAGGATGTGTGGGCCAGCACTGGGAGTAAGACCCTTCAATGGCCTCGGAATAAAGGAAGCATTGTTTTCAGTAGATTCTACTCTGATTTAACACCCGAGAGAAAACTCATGATGGTAGTTCACCTTAATTCATCTATCTTTAATGGGCTACCAAGAGCACACAGCTAACACAAAGCCAAATGTTAAGATTTCTAGACTGACATTAACTATATAGACAAGGTATTACAATTTCTATCTCTGGGCATTTCCTTTGTATATTTTCTCTCTTGTCCAAGCACCGTCACCCCAGTCAGAGGGCAAGATGTAGCTACCTGCCAGCACTAGAAGACACTCACACAGGGAACAAGTGGGCTACTCACACATCCCAGGGAAATCAGAGCCATTAAAAATGCCTAGTCTTTTAAAGGCTATGTCAGTAATTGAGATTATAGCTCTCTATGTAGCTTACCTTACCATTTACCTAACCTTTTTTCCCGTGTGCTTAGGACTGAGCTTGCACTCGCTGCAATGGCCCTTGTTTTGTAGGGACGCAAGGGCTATGTTACTTACTAAAAATAAAGCTGACCTGGCACTACTGGTGAGCATATTAATCACCAAAATTTGTTTTGGCATACACCTTGCTTTTGGGATGAGGAAAATACGGTGTGAGTTTGACTTTGTTTCACTGCATTACTGAATGACTGCATTTCTAGTGCTTTTGGTAGGTTTTATTTCAACAGAATTCTTTTCTCCGAACTGCTTTTGTTTTAAAGCTGCTTTCTTTTTGTTGAAGAAACAATAAAATGATTAAAAGACACTCTCAGACTTGGAATAAAATGTTTCAAGTGAGGTCATATGAAATATACTTTTAATATAGTTCTCTCAGAGTTGTTGTTTTTTATTTCTTGAATGACAAATGAATCCAGCAGCTGTCAGTTGCAAGACTCTCCTTCCGCTCTCTGCAAGGTATTGCAGAACGAGGCAATCATACCTGTGGCATTTTATACCCACGTCTGTTTGAACAAATACGATTAGAGGACTAAGTAAGATACAAGGCAATGGCATGTCAGGACTTTTGTCTTTCAGGATGGTATCTGTGCACTGCCTATACAATTTAGGCAGGAGTCCAGCAGCCAGAGCTGACACAGCTGGCCTCTAGAGGTAGTCTTGCTTTTCCGTAGTGTAAACTACGATGGGGTCTATATTCCTGAACCTATGCAGAGGCTGAAACAGATTATCACAGAGTATTTGGGAATTATAACCAACATCAGTGTAATTCCTGCTATTTGCTGCATTGAGTAGGTTTAGATACAGCTGAGAACATGGCCTGGCATTATTTCCTGCCTGGGAATTTCCTATTTGCCTCTTCTATGTCCTCAGAGTGAGTCTAGAGCATATTAAGAGTTTTAACAGACACCAGCAATAGCAGGTTACATTTATAATAGTTTACAGGTTCTAAACAAGCTTCTGCCAACAAATTCCATCAAACTGTCTTCGTGTCCTAAAGCATAATTCACTGCCTAAACCACAATGATTTTTTTTTTCTTGTGCTCTTAGTGGACTTGTTTCAACTCCTGGCCCTCACTTTCGTAAGAGCGAAGGTGTGTATGGTTGAAAATGTGCCAGAGGACTTCAGTTGACATGAAAGAGCTCCATCATCTTGAGCTGCAGACATGCAACTTCATTCATAAAATGCACGAGTAATTATGTGGCATAATTACATGGTCTATCCAGGTAATTGCATGTGAAATTGAGCATGGTGTCATGTGCTAATGAGGTTTACAACTACACTTAAATTTTTGTATGTATGATTGCATTTATTAAGATATCCTAAATCTGCTCTTAACAGTAAGTGTTGTTCAATTGTCTGGTCTAAACTACTCCCAGCAGGGTGGAAGTCTATCACTGCAGAAGTTTAGCACAAGCCCTTTCCATCACTGATATTTTTCAAGCAGAATTTAAATGTGAGCTCTTTCTCCTCCCACTGTTGGTCCAGTTACTCTGTAAAAAGCTGCCTAGCAATGATCCATTTCCCTTGTGCCAGTGGAAATCAGGAATAAACAGGAGAAATCAGGAAAATCGCTGAGGTCCTGCTACCGCTGTCATGTGTCAATAGGCTGTGTACAGAATGGTAGATAAAGCGTGTCATGTACAAGCTGGGTGTTTAGTGCTGACATATCAGAGTGGTATACAGATGGTTATCCTATTGCCTCAGGGAGGGAGCAGGAGGAAGGCCTGGTAGACCTGCCCCGGTACGGTTTTGCTTCTCAGGGTGATGGAGGAAATGTCCAGCACCTCTCAGAAAGCTGCTGCCTGTGTTTTTTCAGTATACTGCAGAGGCCCACGGGGTGGTTTGAGGCTAGGTACTCTGCATAAATCCTGCAGATCCCACTGTCACAAAAAAATCTGCAGTATACCCTTAATCCAAGTGGTTGGATCGACTTGCAACAACCACCAGATCTCGGGGGCCTTCCTCTCTGCAGCAGCTTCCGGGCATGAGCTGCATCACCACCCATGCGCAACAGCAGCCCTCCTCCACACTTGTCCTTCTTCCTGTCTTCTCCGCGGTCTGTTATCAAGTACTGGAAAGCAAGGGAGGGTCCACAGCAACAGCAATGGCTGGTCAAGTGACCCTTCTTGCACCCTAGGTATTACCTCCACAGTCCCGTTGTCATCATTGTCTGTGCATATAGTAAGGCTGAATAGTCCAGGAGAGTAGGCGGAGGAAGGTGTGCCCGACCAAGAAAATTAGAGACATACTAAATGCTCATTTACAAGGGAAGGTGAGATCATACCGGAAGACAGTACCTGGCCTTTCTTGCTAGTTTATAAAACTGACACCCGCTAACACTAATAAAAATACCCCATTAGGAAAATTATTTCACTCACAGTCTCGCAGTTGTCTTTCCTTTCACCAAAAAGGATATATTAGCACCAAAATCTTCTGCCGCTGTTTTCCCACTGGCTACAGTAATAATGGAGTCAAGCCTAAATGTGAACATAATTGAGAACTCTTGAATAAAATTATCTCATTCAGACATACTGGTTCTAGGATGTCGGGCTAAAGCAATCATTACAGTAGGAGTCTAGAAGTCCAGGGCTGCTTACTTCTACCTCTGATTTGCCTACTGACTTGTTTTATGACTTTAGAAATAACTTTTCTGTGATTCATATCCTTCAGCTAGAAGATGGATATAATAATGTCTGTTTATTTCAATTAAGTCTTGAGTGGTTTAAAAGGTGGTTAATTAACCTCCGTCAGACAACTTTGAAAAGTACTAATACAGAATGTTAATAATATTATCATAACCCTAAAATGAGGAGAGGGGAGGGCATTACAGAAGAAGTTGCAGAAGGTTAAGCTTAAAGGAGGTCTAAATCTGAAAGACAGATAGTATTTTTGTGAGCGGGAATACAGAAGGTACTGAGCCATCTAGTCCATTCTTGAGCAAGACAAGTTAGATTTTGTGTATTTATTTATGAGTGAAACATGTGTCTTCTAATTCTTCCTTGGCTGCTTATTCGTTCCGTTTAGTTGGGGAGTGTTTACACCTGTTCTCATAAGATCCCATTCATACCTCTCACTATTTCAAATTAATTAGCCTGGCTCAAACTTGTGTATACCTTCTAGAGTTAATCCTTTCAAGAGTACCTTACACTGTTAATACATACAATGCACAGTGCTTGGGATCATATCACATTGCCCCAAAAAAGCACGAGATTTACAACCTAATCCCAGCCAGCATGGTTTTTCTTCCGGCACCAATCTGCATTTTGGGGCCCAAAAGACTGAGCTGATATTCTAAATGATCAGAAGTAAATCACTACAATTTCTCTCAAGTCAATCAAAATACAGCAATCCACAATAGCTGAGGCTCTAGACCTACTATAATAATTAAGAGCTGTCAGTGTCAAAAAAAGTACAATCTGAATCAGTACTTATTTGTGTATTTTTAACCAAATAATTTAGTACTAAACTCAGTCCTACTGTACTGAGAAGAAGTATAATATATATGTTATAATTATATGTAAAAGATAATACAATACTGTCAATAGGCACTTAAGACCAGAGTTGATTCTTGCTGTCATAAATGTCACGAGTCTTCCTCTTGTAAATTCCATTGGAAAGCACAAAGCTGAGGACTTTTAGGCTACAAGATATATCTTTTTCCATGAGTAGGTTGGGAGTAAATGGTGCTCCAAAGTTTATGAGTGCTGCTGTGTTTTGCCAAGTCATCATTTAAGTTCATTAGTCTTTTCTGAGGACATGAAGGCAATTATGTCATTGCATTTACAGGTTGTATCTATAATGAATAGACCCTTGAATTAGTCCTGTTTGGAACAGCTGCAGATACACAAATAAACTAAAAGTTATCATCATTCTCTATGTGGTTGACCACTTTCACCCCATGTCATCAATAAGTTTAATAATATTAGAACCAAAGCATTCTTGAGAGACAGCTCACCTATCACTCCTCTTCCATGGAAAAATGCTTGCCTCTGTCACAGTGTTGAACACCTTCTATGAAATAGCCCCTCCTCTCCAAATATTAGATTATTTTAATTAGACTCTATAGGTCCCCCAGTACACTACTTGGTCGTGTCTGTATGAAGCTTTCACAGTTTTCCTTGGTGGATTTATTACAAAAACAGTACTAGTGGTATTTTAGTTTTTGTAGTAAGTGGCTGTTTCTAAGTATTGCTCCTAGGGAACTTGTGGTAACATTTTCAAAATCAACTAAGAGCCCAAGTTCCACTTTCAGTGGTGAGGGAGGTGCCTGTGTCTCCAGCCAAAGCAGCGCAGAGCAGTCATTTCAGTGTCGGCCGCACAGTAGCTGCAGCCCATCATTATGGATGTGCAGAAATCTCTCTTCTTTTTGTCACACTGGGCTGCTGAAGAGAAACTCGTGCTCATAGAGCCTTCTGGATATCTCCTACCTCATCTGCATTCATTCAGTATCCCTATGGCAACTACAGCAATTGCTCTCTTGGAATAGTCATCTTAGGACAGTGTTACATCATTTCTTCTCTTAAGTGATATAGCAATGGAAAATAAAAGTGAAATCACATCAATGACCCCATTGCTCTGTGGAGACAACACACAACCACCTAACTGGACCAGGAGATGCCCAAAGACTCCTGCCTAAGTGGAACGACTGGACTCAGCAAAAAGCTACAGCCTTCCTCTTGGTCAGCTCAACACTTTTCCTTGGCAGTAATTAGAGTGGGGAGAGGGGGGAACAGCCCTTAAATCAGAAAGAAACCTCAAAAGTTACATTTAGGAAGGAATAGCTTTTATTTAGGTCAGTGCTTCTGAGGTCTTTAATTTCTAGCATCACTCTCTTGAAAGGGTTTTGCATCTGTGAACTGAAATTCTTTATAGGGGCTCTAAATGGCAGCATAAATTATACAGTGAAGGGCTCAGTCAGTATTGGGATTTGTTTAACTTCTCCATCTGATTATTGCTTAGAATCCATAATAATGTGGCGGCTTTGGTTTCATACAGCTACTGCAGAAGCATCATACTAACTGTATACCAATAAAGCTTTAGTCGTTATCAGGGTGTTTTTCTTGTTTCCATCCACTGCAATTTCATCAAAAATGTCTGTTAAAATTCTCAGGTCTTCATGATTTGAAGAGGTTTATGTTGTTTCACTTTGAAGATCCATAACTCAATCCCCAGTGTCAGCAAAGGTGAAGTCAATCAGACCATTTCAAGGCCTCTACATCATTTTAAATTCAATTTAATCATGCCAAGAGATTTTAGTGACGTACAACCTGTGTGTTGGCCCTTCTTTTGTTCTTTGAGAGCAGATGTAAGAAAATACCTAAATTTTTAAGGTCTCTTCCAACCTGGCTTATTCTGTGATTTTGATTTTTTTTTAGATACAATTTTCCAAATTGGTCTCACTTAGACTGGCACGTTTGGATTGCACTTGCCTCCGGTCTGCTCAGCTTTCAAGATGAATACTGCAACATGTGAACATGCAACAGGTCACAAAATTGTAAGCTTTGCTGAAAGGTTGGAAGATTTTTAAATAGTAATATATTTATGCTGGAGGAATTGTGGTTTTATGCAACAAAATTATCTTTGTAACAGCTGCTATGAGATTTGGTCCTAAGCTTGTAAAATACTGACTGCTGTAGGACCAAGAAATTGATTAAAGTTTCTATGTTTAATTCCTATCAAAGTTTTATGGGAAAACTTAACATCACACATGAGTGAGGCAGTGGTCCTGACAACACAGTCAGAGACAAGCTGATAAAACTCCTCTTTCTTTCATTAAAAAAGAAATATTTTTTTGTCTGGGTGAGAACAATAAAAGAGCAAATTTAATTGCAAGTTATTTCTGTAATCAAAAAGAAAGCCAACGAAACAACACACCTTCATGCACTTTCACTTTGAGCCTATCATGTTTTTTCCCATAGTAAACATGAGAGAGGAACCTCTGTGTGTGTATGTGTTTGCATGTGTGTGTGTGTTTGTATACACATTTTCAGATATTTCTGAAATAAAATATTTGAGGATGAAATCATTTAAGTCAATGGCTAACCACCAGCCTCAACATTTCCATCTTTACCTGTAATTATGTCTTAAGACTGAAATCCCTAACTTCAGTGAATGAAGCGGAAAAGCTTAATTTGCTGTCACTGGAACCAGTCTCTCCCCTCCTAGTTTAGTACGGATGGTTCTTCCCTTGATATTAAGAGCAAGAGGAATTGTAAAAGGCAGGAATAGAAATCAGATTTCCCATTGATACATGGGAAATCTGACTGGCAGCAACATTCAAATATACTGAGATGAAAATCTGAGGATACAAACTTGGACCAACATTATTAGAAATACAAAGTTTGCTTAGTTCAGAACTAAGAAATGTTGACAATTTTAACTACTTCCCATATTAACTTTCATTACTTCTTTAGTTATAGATAAGCATGAAAAGCTACAAAATAGAAACACATGCTTTTGAAAGTTTTTTCTTCAAAATGTATTAATTCTAGTGAATTTCCTTTTTCATACCTTTTTAAACGCTGGATTTCCGTGAGTCACAGAAATCAGAAAAGAGAAAAGAAACATATATAGATATGTACATACTTTTAAAATCAACATATGTTAAATTAAATTGTATTTTGCAAAGAGGTTAGCCTCTTGCTTCAGAAGCTTTCCTGAAAAATATATTTGTGTGCATGAATCATTTTAAGATTCAAGTCAGTGGAAGTTGACAAAGGCTTTTCATATGAAATATTACACAACCTTATGAACATCAAAATTATATGGCAGGAAGTGTTCTGTTGAGCACTACAGTCACTTTCCAAGGATCAGATCAATACATTTTCTGTCAAAGAACAAAATCTGTTAAAACAACCAGAAATTTTTTGCAAGAAAATGTTATTTTTAATACCTCTAACTGTGTCATTCTACAGCAATACAGATAGGCTTTTTAACATGCTTTCTTATTGAAGCAAACTAAGGAGATACTATGCAGATTTCCCAGTACACTTTCACAAACTCAGACCCATCTTGCAAAAGCTTAGGGACATGTTTAACTTTTCACAGAGGTGTATTTATTTAAATAGGATAGGTCTCTGCCTGCAAAGGAAGCACATACATTAAATCTTTTTGATACCAAGATGTTTGGTTCTGATCATACAGGAAACTGCATAAACTCATGCCTGTAATTTGGCTCAATCCCATTTACGACGTGTGCAAGGGTTGTCTTCACAAACAGCTCTCAAGGCATAGCCAAACTCTGGAAACTTTCTGCAGGTGCATAGCTTTTCAGGGGACATATAATTAAAGACCTCCTTATTCAATCCCAGTGGATCTAGCCATGGTTGCATAATTGTTTTAAAGACTTTATATGCATTGGCTGCAGCTCTTTAAGCACACCTCATGTGGAAGCCTCAGTTACTTTCTGCTTGATACGAGACACAAAGATAAAAGAAAGGGTTGATACTTCTATGTTTTTTAAGAAGTTAGAGTTATTACTCAAAGGACCAGTCATCATTCAGTCTCTTCATTTTAATAGATCTTTATTCCCATTGTATAGCAGTCAATATTCCACTGGCAGTAAAGAGTTAATCAGTAAAAATAATTAGTTTCCTGTGTTGGATTAAAAGTAATGCCATCATATTGATGATTGCAATGATTGTAAGAAATAAAGAATTAAAATAACTGTTGAATTGGGTCTTTTGTTCAGGTTGAAGAATGTGTTTCAACTGTACAAACTTGATTATTTGAGGCTGGATGATTAATTTAAATCTAGTGGATAGAAAACCAGCTTTTTTAGGTTCTCTGTTCTAAGTCTTCATACAGGAAAGCTAAGTGGAATTGTGACACCACTTAACTTCAGGCACCTAAATACCTCTACCAAAAGACAATCTCCTCAGATTGTGTTTATAGACAGTGAGGAGAGTTGAGCAACCACCAAAAGAAATCCAGAGTGAGTCTAGGTCCAAGTATGCCTCTTTCCCACTTACAGGAGGAGCCTAAGAAGATCTAGCCTAAACTGAATCCCCACCTAATTTTACCTGTTCTAGGCCTCCTAATCTATGCTTACATATTCAAAGGACCCTGCTCACTTAACAAAGAGACAGCTACAATAGAACTTAATCTTCCCATTCACAAACCCTTTGGTTATGAGCCTGTGCACAGGCCCAGTTTGTCATTCATAGATTCTCCTTGAAAAACGTCCCCAAGTTTTGTTTTTGTCTCCAAATTCAAGCACATAACTGGATAACAATTGCTTTGTTTGCCCTTTACCTCTTGCAAGAGGCTTAAGATGCCTTAAGGCTGTCTCTTCTAACAGATACTCAAAGAAAGAAATGGAATGAGGGCTGCAGGACCCCTTGTGAAGCAACCACAGAAGAGAGCATTAGCTGCAGTGACCGGTGTCTTGAGGGGCGTTCTCACACAAAGCTAAGGCCTGAACTTCCAATGGCTACCTCCATCCACCTCGATGATGAACAATGAGGTTCTGAGAAGGTGCCCTCCTGTTTCCTGACAAGCTGTCATCGACTGTATCACTTTTCATCAGGTAAACCAAATATAAGTATATATATATATATATGTAAGTATATATAAATATAAGTACTGTTGTCAGTATCTGAATACCCATTTGCTTCTCTGGCTAGAAGTAAATTTCTCTGACAAGAAGGACCATCTGTCTGGACCCAAGACTGTTTTTTTGAACTTCTGCTAGTGCCAGAAATGTCTTCAATTTCTTAGCTATAGTTTCTTACCTCCCTGGAGACTGGGAAAGGTACATTCCCATTTCTTCTCAGAGGTCCTAGTGGTATGTTCCTTCAGTAATGTCAAGGTTACCAACAAAACTTACTTCAGCATCTGTGTGATACAGGCCATGATGTGAGAGACTTAGTCCTCTAATAGCTCACACTTCTTCTCCTTGGATTGTTGCAAGAAAGGGAGGAGAAGAGAAACCAAGTTCTGGGCTTTGCCCCCTCCAGGGACATGAGGAAAGCCACAGTTTGCCTCAAGCATCCTTGGACAAATTGCAACAATGAGTCTGCAGTACTGTTTAGTTTCAGCCCACCTACAAGTCAGGACTGGCTCTGGTAGTGACAACTACTCCCTACCTTAAGGATTTAAGCAATCCTCTGTTCGGTCCTGGAGTACCAGCAACAGTGAACGCTTGTGCTAAATTTTAATTCAAATTCTCTTCAACAATTTCTTTTTGCAGAACTGTGAGGCATTGAGTTTTCATTGTCTCCAGCCAAAAGAGAATGTAAAATGGCCCAAATAGGTGCAGAAAACAAGCACTTCAGAATCCACTCATAACTCAACAGACACAAAGTAAATGTATTCAATAAATATTTTATTTTGACACCTAGTACATATTCGTACTTTAAGCAAATACTATAGCCAAAGGGATACTTGCAAAGGGTTTGACACAAAAGAAATAGCAAAGCATAAAATTATCATTTTCCTGAACAGAGACTTCTTTGTACTTAGAAGAATTTTTATATTATTCATTGAGGACCATTCATGTGCTCTGTATGGCTGAGAATGCATAGCCAGCCCTAGGATAAATATTTTCAGAGTCATCCAAGTGATTTGGAGACTAAGACCCACTGACTGTCAGTAGTTATTAGGTGATTTTGATGGTGTTACCTGTCTTGTGCAGTCCACAGGGCTCACCATCTAAACCCTCGAGGTCAGTAAGAGACTTTCCATTTACTTCAAAGGCTCAGTGTCAGTCCTGCAAGGTGCTGTAAACTCTCTACAAGGACACAGGAACCCTTCTGGAACAACAGATTGCTTTGGACTAAGGAAGCCTTTTTACTGAGGATAATGCAAAGTATTTTTATGTAGGTGACACTCACCTCTAAAATGCACACAGCTGAAGGAGTGGCACTAAGATAGCACTGCATGTGCATTTTGTCCTTTCCAGTGAATGAAGAAGAAAACCTATGAAAACAACACCCCAGTTTGATTCAAACTGCTGCAGTCTTCACTCACACTTTAGCCAGGGAAAACTCAAGTAATCTTTGGCAAACCTGCAGTATCCCATCGAGATTAGCAAGGGAAAAAAAAAAGACTCACCTTGCTCTCTTCTGTCTACTCAAATTGAAAAGAATCAGGGCTGCCTTTTGTTATGAAACCCAACCTTGTGTGGATTCCAAGCTGATGAGCACGAGTGCCTGAAAATATCAGAAAACTGTGGTTTAGCAAGAGAAATAGGGAGTGAGTGGAAGATCCATCCTGTTGATTTTGGAAGAGTGGCAAAAGTTCCACTGACTTCAGCTGGGCACGAGCCAGGCCCACTGGGCATAAAACTCCACTTGGCATCTATTTCATCTTGCACACACAATAGTAACAGGGGTCCTACAGACAAAATTTAATTGATTGTGGCAGTCAGACATCACCCAGAAATTGTTTCTTTGTGGTAGAGTTTACCCGTGTGTAAAGAGTCAGCACAAATAGGACTATGAGGGACTTGGATGGTACATAAACCTTGTTTTGTTCCTCTGCATAATTGAATTCCACCCTTGGAGAATAAGTAAGGAAGTCTGCTTCTTAATGGTTAGTTTTCTGTTACAATACATGATGGATGACTGCTTTAAAAATATTTGTAAAGGTATGTATGCATTATACTAAGGAAAGGTGTTGGTTTGATGGCGCTGGGGAATGAAACCTTGGATTTAGTCAGAGATAAGAAATAACCCTTTAACACTTTCATAAAAACTCTAGTTGAAACAAAGATACAGCAGCATCCTACGCCTTCATCGGTCCCCAGCACCGCAACTGTTTCCTAACAGCCTTTCACAGAGCTTAATACAGAGGACAAAGATCAACAGGATGCTATTATCAAGCACCATGTGCTGGGAAAGAGTAAATGCTCAAACAGTCTGTGTTAGCATCCTTGTTGTATTATCTCTGCATCCATGGATAGTGAGAAAATGAGGGCTTCTAAAAGTCAATTCACCTAAAGAATTTGACCTGCATCTTATTATTATGCTAAAATACTACTTCACCATACATAAAAGAGTACCAAAGTAGACTAGGATAATTGCCATACTGAAACTTTTGAATTTTTAGGATATTATTCCTCTCTTCATTTCACCCGTGTACATATATACACATGCCTGTTCAGAGTGAAAACTTTCTAGCTAGTGCTCCACAAAATTTCTCCAAGAACCCAAAAGTTTTGCGAAAGAAATAAATGAGTTCCGGTGGCAACACCTGTGATAGGTTACTGTCACAAGAAAGCAGGCTACCCCTATAGACCTCAGTGCAGGGTCAACAATCTGACAAAATCACACCCTGGACTTCAGTGTCACCGTAAAAGCTATGAACAAAGCTGGAGGACAAAAGAGGTCAAAACAATGTTTTAAATAATAGTTGGTAGTCTAACAAAACCAGCACCAAGATTTCACCAGCTAGGTCTTTTATTGGGAAGAGGCTGAATGGTCTTAACGGGAAAGGTGGCAGCCACACAATTTTCTTGGTGTTACAGATTAGCCAAGATAAATAATATGCTTGAAGAAAGTGCAGCGTTATTCATGGTAACAGGAAAATGTCTAAAAGTATTTGGGCCCTTTCATCAAACCAACTGCAGCTGATCACAGAAAAAATACTTTTGAGGAAGGATTCTATATCTATTACTGGTCCTAAACCATAAAGGAGTATAGATGTGAACAAACTCATTTTTCCTTGATTAAAAGTGCTACTGAGGCTGTGTTCAGCATAAGGAGAACTTCTAAAAAAGTGATAAAATAAACTACTGGGAAAAGCAGTGGGGGTAATACCCATCTGAGTGCAAGAAGAGTGGAAAACCAGTGCAGAGAAAAGACAGAAAGAAAAGCGAAGGTTGTAGAGAAAATAGATTAAACAGTGTGCCCCATATTCCTACTTGAATGTGTCTTGGAGAACAAGAGGCGTTACAGCCTTTCCTACAGTGACAGAACAACTCAGCAGAAACCACGACACAAAAACAGTCAGCAAGAGTTTTTCCCTCGGGGGTCAATGCTTATAATCAGAAATCAAACCAAGTTAATACATTGGCAACACTGAAAAAAAGAAATACAAATATCCCTAGAGTAGAACCACCTACTTCAGGAACAGAGTTTCAACGTAAGGTGGCATTCTTCCACTTTCATTTTCCTAGAAGATAACTTTCTATAGGACTACAGACAGATTAAGACCTAACCTAAACACTGAAGGAGAGATGCTTATTCTCTAGACATTCTGCTAATAAGAGCCATGCAAGCAAGTTCACAGCCTTCCAGACACATGCTGTGTCTAACTAGTGAATGATTCAGAGGCACAGACATTCAAAGCAGCTCAATCAGGCACCTGTGAAGCAAAGCTCTTCCATCTAGCACCATTTTGAGGCCTTTGCTGCTAGTTCATTTGGATTGGCCATACTTCACTCAGAGGATTCATTATTGTAAAACATCTCCAATTCCTGAACCAGCAGATAGCTAAAGCAATCATTGTCCAGGATCCCAGCAATTTTTTTTCAAATCACAATTGATATCCAATAATTTCAGTCTACATTTCATGTTTTTGTATACCATATCTTAATGATGTCTTTTATTTGTTTTCCCTGATCCATTTCAGAAACAGGATAAAACATTATAGCAACAGGCTCGCTAATTGGATGTTCAAATCCATAGGGTTATACGTTGTATTACCCATGTTTTTTCCTATGCTGAAAAGAATTTCCATTTAGGAAAAACTGTTGTATTTTCGGCACATTCATCCCTATGTGCATAGGATGAACCTCATAAACATAACTGAGTAATGTGCATTTTGTGTAAGTGAACTTATCCCTGGAAATAACCTGTATTCACACACGCATATGTCCATGTATTTAGCCGTTTCTCCTTGTGAACTTGTGTGTACAACGAAGCTCAATCCAGTATTCACTCTGTAAGTATATAATAGGCAAGCGGAACTGTGAAGACCTCATTTGTGTTGGTGGGCATTTACTTAGGTCATTGTACCTGCTAAGCAAGTGCTTACCACATGTATTACAGCTCCACAATCTAGCGTCACATAATTATATTCTGCCTGTATGCGGTTAGAGGCCTTCACAATGAAGCATTTCCATTCCCTGAAAAGGAGAGCTGCATGCGGAATCAAACAAACAGATATTTTTACCCACACAATTTTCCTCTTGTCAGGAAGCTGGTTGGATTTTATTTCGGTTTTGTTTGTTTGCTTGTTTGTTTTTATGAGAACGTCCAGGGGAAAAGTAATTTCCATTTCAACCTTTTCTTTTTTTTTTTTTTTAATACTAAATGCAAACAATTCAAGGAAGATAAACATTCTGCTCAGTATATGTCTCACTAGAAATATGGAGACATTCTAATGAAACATACTCATTTGAAATTGGAAGGTGAAGGGATTCCCATCAACTATAATGTGAAAGATTAGGAGGATTTGTCCCTAAGGAAATAACACTTCCTACATCAGTTAACACTCTATGTGGTAAGGAAAGGAAACAGAAGAAGGTGCATGGTCACAGCTTCTCCTCCACCTATCCATGCATGCCTGATACACCTGCACATGTGGATGTAAAGATGCCAACCTCTAAATTGTATCAATTCTATCAGAACGCCTTGTGCTGATTGACACAAAAGTGGTCCTTTCCAGTAACTTTGGTGAGGTTTGGTAGAAGACCCTTCTTACAATGGGTTCACACAACATCACTAACTTTGTGTATCAGTTTGTGATGGGCAGACAGTGAGAGACTTCATTTTTTTTGATAAGTCAGCATCTTATTTCAAGATTATTCATGAAATAATGCATGCACTAAGTGCTTTAAATGTACATTTAAAAAAATTGTTTTCAACTACTTCCAGCTGACTGAGGAGTTGCACTGGTGCAGGACTGAACCATGAGTGTGAATGTACAGGACTGAATGACAGTTTGAGCACAGATAAGGTATCTGACAACAGTGAGAATAGGTCAGAAAATTGAAAGCCATGTGAAGGTTAAAAAACCAGTCATGATGACTGGCTTTAAAGGATCCCTGTTCACAGGGTGCCCATAGGCAAAGGGGTGGTTCTGGGTGTATGTCTGTAACTTCAGGCTAGAAAAAACTCAGTTTAATCTCCTGTTTGGAGATCTTCCACCATAGCTTGGAAAGAGCCAATGTTCCTCTTTGTGTATCAGTTTTATACTTCTAAAACATAGTGACACCTTCTTTCCTACTATTTGGAAATGAGATGAACACACAATGCCTACAGTATGGAGGCAGCACAGTAATCTACTTGTAATCGCCATTTGTAAAAGAATGGATAGAGGACTGGACTCTGGTTCCGAACCTTAGTTGCTATTGAACCAGAAGGCAGCTTAGCTAAAGCCACACACTCCACTTCTATCTTTTCGAGCCTGCAAGGGCTTGTTAAGACCTTTATGCTCCCTCACAGACCACTAAAGCTTATGCTGAATCCCTATGCAAGGCTAATACAAGCCCTTCGTGTCAGCAATTTTCTGTAGAAAGCCCAGTTACATATACATGTAAGACTATTGTCACTGTCAGCATGCAGAGCTATTACTGTTACCTGTCACTTCAGCTGCTTGAGATACTTAACCTATCCCTGTTCCATCATGGCATCTGCCAGATTTCCCCCAAAATCCTTAGGGCCACATTCTGCTGTCTTCATATAGTTGGAGGATGAGGGCCCAGGTTAATTTGCTTCCTCATCTGCTTTCATAACCTGTATTTAACACAATGGGCCTCTGGTGCAGCAGCAGGCAGAGGAGTTGAGTGAGAACAGTGGCTCTCCCTGCTCTAGAGCTGATGTGCTCATGTGTGACCCTCCACACACCACCCTGCCCAGTGTTCAGTGCAATTACCCCACCTTGTAATGAGGTTTCCATCAGTACTGATGAGGTGACTTTGTCCCTTAGGAAACATTATCTCTGCCCCCATTAGCAAACATCATACACAACATGTTATCCTCAGATAAAAATGGCTTTGTACCCCAAGAAGTATGAATAGCAGGAGTATTTTCTGAAGCATATGGAGACTAGCTTTGATGCAGGAGTGACAGTGAGTGAGAGGCAATTTTTTTTTGGCTTCTAGTATTTTGCACACCTACTCAACGCACAATGACCAAAAAAAAAAAAATGTTCATAAATTTCAAAGCTATACAAACAAATGCAGTTATACCAATCAGTTCTCTCAATTCTTTCCACTAACAAAAATTTGGGATGCAGCACTGGTTGACTGAGAAATCTCAGACAGGATCTTCAGTCTAGCTATTCCCATCTGTATTGCAGAATAAGAGATCCTGACAAGTACTTATAAACTGATGATAGCACCACTGTAGTCAACAAGAACTCTGACTCTGCTTCTGATGCTGGCAGGATTTCATTCACTGATTTTAAAGTTTTGGAGAAAGAAATGCGTCTCAACAGCAAGGTCCAGCTTCACATGGAAGACAGAGAAGCAACAGACTTTTGAAGCCGTAGTCACTTATTTCTAGGCAGGTCTTCTTGGAAGAACCAAGATCATGCACAGGCTTAAACTTACGTGCATGAACAGTTCCCTTAAAGTCAACAGAGGAGTATATAAACCTCCCTTTGACCTAGGTTTGGATGTAAGGCGCCCTAGTGCTTTTCAAAATAAGGTTTTTATACGTGCAGGGAAAAGTGGAGTGGAAGCAACAAGTCGGACTGGAAATTTAAGAATGAAGGGGAAATAATTATTAACTTAATCTGAGCACTGCTGAGCGTGCATGACTTGAGTTCTTCTCAGTAGGACTTCAACAGAGTCACATATTTAAGGTTTCTTTATGAACACCCAGTTCATCACAGACCATAAATCTCACCATAGATCTCTGCATGCCTTCCACAACTTCCATTTGAAAAAAATGCAGACAGGGATATGCAAGCCACCGATTTTTCAAATTGCTGAAACTTAAAAAAAACAAACAAAACAAAACAGGGGGACAACAGATCACTTGTATTAACCTGGATTGATTATTTTTCAAAAACTTACACTGAAGCAAATTGATGTTGAAGGCCAGGAAAGTGCCCTAAAAATGGCATGATTCAGGTTTGATCATTTTAAAGGATTTTTTAAAAATTGAAACATGAAAATGTTTCATGTAGAAAGCATTTGAAAATCTGAAGTTTTGCATGTAAATACAGGTACTTACACCTCCCCTTCCCTCCACATACATAACCATAATTCCCCAAAACAACAATTGACAAAATTCAACACTTAAAAAAATAAATAAATCCAATATTATCAAACCGATTTTTTTTCTGATAAAGTTAAAACTTAAAATATTTATCAGCTCCACCACTTACCTTTCACAAAATTATAAGGAGAGACAGCATTGCAACGGAGGAAGGCTGTCACTTTTGGTGATGCAAAGATCTCGACACAAACAACTGCTTCAGCTAAAGCTGCAGGCAGTCAGAGTAAGGGAAATGCACACCCACCATGGGTGTTTGAGGGCCAGACCAAGCTGGACTGGCAGGCAGATTCCACTGTGGAATTCACCTACTCTATAAAGTATCTTCCTTGCTGCAGCACTGGCAGTGGGGAAAGTCATGAGAACCTGCCAGCTTCAGGGAAAAGCCATGTTAAGAGGGCATGCAGGAAGGCACACCACGTATTTTTAAAAGGGCTGGATCTTACAGGCTGGCCTGCCAATGATTCTCATGTTGGAGCAGGGAGGAGCAGGAAAAAGTGCCCTTCTTAAATTTCACCACCTTCTCCATTTTAACTGAGTGGGACAGAAACAATGAAACGTTCTGATTTAATTTCCTCTCACGAGGCCTCTCACCTAGATGCATTGAAGCAGTGCACAACCTTGCTTCTGCACAAATACTTACAGGGGCTTGCACTAGTCCAAGACATGAACTGTTTTGTTTTTGTTGGGTTTTTTTCTCCTGGAAGGCCTCAAGATCCATCCAGTTTTGTTCCCCACCCTACATCATTCTTCAAAGCTAGTAATTTTAATTACAAAAGCAAATCCTCAAAAAGGGAAGGCTAGATGTGGTCCCCTGTCTCTAGGTTCCACTGGACTGGATGCTTCTTCCCTCACTGCCAGGACCTGAGCCAGGACTCTTTTGTTGTGTCCACACGAGTACCACCTGAAGGAATAAAATTCTGATCTTTGCCTCTTTGAAGCCTCTCCATTGCAGAGATGAACAAGATCACTAATATTGACTCTGCAGTACTCTGTATTTCCCTAGATATGACAAGTTGAGTGTCAAATACCGTGTCTTTGAGTAGTTCAGTGACTAATGCATGGTCTTGTTATTTAGGGTCAAATGGTCACTTGCTTTGTTTACTTTACAAAAGGTAGCAGCCCTGTGCAGCCAAAGAAGTGTGCTGCGGTCTCAAAATGTACATAACTACAGGCACGGCAATGGGGCAATGAGACATGCATCTGGGAAGCTCACCAAGCTGTAAGAATTCATGCTCGAACCTAATGGGTGCTGCTCTTTCACTTGAGTCACTGCAGGGACTTGCCACTTGTCAAGCCCAGACTCAATTACATCCTCTTTAGTTAAGCAGTGGACTTAGCAGACTAAAAACTTTTGCTCCTTGATTGTCATCGTCTTCTAGATGGAAGTAAGTATGTATTTGTGATGTAGCTCTGAAGTCTCTGGTGATATGTTGGAGGTTGGAGGAGGACACTCGAATAGAGTTGTAGTTTCTTTAAAGCACCACAAACATTTACGGAAAAGGGAGAACAAGCAAATAAACAAATAAATGTTTGAATAATACCAGAAACAGAGGTAGGAAAAAGAGACCCTTGGGTGGAGGAGGAAGAGAGTTACTTGATAGAACTAAAATGTAATAAGGGGCAAACAATCTAAAATTGAAGAATTAGTTCCAATTACATTTTATGCTTAAAGCAGTTAAATATTATTGCAGTTTATGTGAGAGTTGAAGCAGCAACTGTAAAAATCGAAAGTGTGGGGTTGAGGGAAAGCTGCTATCCTTTGGCTCAGCTTTTAATGGGGACTTTGTCAGTGAATCCCTGGATGAGAATGATACTCCCACTGCTCTCTTGAGTGTCGCTGGCTATGGAAACTGATTTGCTCACACTAGCCTACCTCAATGGGCTACATAACCTCAGGTGAGCAGGTCAGACCCAATTTACTTTTTTTTTGTAACGTGGTATAGCTGTACAAGGACAAGGAAAATCTACTGAGTTTAGAGCTTAGCAGACAATTGCTTCACTATTGCACTACTTCACATACAGCAGTATGTTAAGTCGTCATGTATTAGTTTAACACATACCTAAACGTCTTGCAGAATCAGAAGCAACTTTTACAGAGGTGATAGACTCAAATGGATACTCTGGCTTACCTATTACTTAATTCTTCAGAAACAGGAAGAAATGGTAAACAGCTCCTCAAGGTATAGTACTTCTCTGAAAAAAGGAGGGCACTATGAAAGAGAAATCTCAACGCAACAGAGAAAGAAATGTACAGAGCGATGCACTGCAAGTTAGAAGCCCAGATTTGAGTCCTGACTTTGCTGCTACTAGACTGTGAGACTCCTGGCAAGTCATTTCACCTGTCTGTTCCCCTTTCTACTCTCTTGTGTGACTTGTCAAATGAAACTGCTAGCAGCTTAGGACAGAGGATGCTTGTAGGATTTAATGCTCTTAGTGGCTGGTTCTGTTAGAGGGCTACAGTTGTTAATGCTTGGCTAGTAAAGAGAGCCATAAAAAATAAGTAGAAGAGTTAATAGGAGACAGTGGGAATTAGATGCACAGGTATAGAAAGAGAACATTCAGAAGCAGAAGCTCAAAATTACTAAGAAGAAAATAACGTGATTATTCAAATGTTGTGAAATAATAGGAGTAAGGAATAGGAGCAAAGAAATACAGTCAGAGTTTAACTGTGCCCTCCTACAGAGAAACAAACAGAATGAGATAGCCCTTTCTTTGACTTCTATGAACGTCTCTTGAGTTCTCAAGAAACTGAAAGTGTTCCTAAAAGGGGCTGAGGTGGGAATAATAACTTCCTAAAAGTGTGGGTCTTGAAGAATGGCTGTCCTGCACTGGTCCTGTGGCTCTGTTCCTACTCTAAAGTGGATATTCTGCAGCTTTTTTTCGGATAGAATGCCTCCTCCCTTCAGTGCTTGTACATAAATTGCTATTAATGTTACCATGTTATAGAAGTGCATTGGGGAGGAAAATAGGCCCACTAATGCATTGTCCTGCTCCAGTGTTTTTTAACCTGGAGGATGCCATGCTATTCCATGGACTGTGGGTGGGCACAAGCCACCGGAAAAAGCAACAGAGGTGGGACAGGCTCCATAAGGCTGCATCTGCCTCACCCTTTCTTCCCCATGCTTCTCCCCAGGCTGTGTGCAAAGCTTAACACAGATAAAGCATATGCTCCCAGAGTTGCCTTATGGCCTTCCTTCCCTGCTCACATGACAACCGTCACTTGTAGTCAGCCATGGTAGCAGCTCAAAGGGATCCAGGGCCTGCAGGCTCAGGCTGCAGCTGGCTAGTCCAAGCTTCCTTTTCATTATCTGAATACATTTAAAAGGGCCATGGAAGCACGCGCCTATCTCAGCCCAGAAGAGCTACCAGTGGTCAGCTCAGTTCCACAGGCAGCAGGTAGCTTCTGCCCTGGGCAGGAGGAAGAGCAAAAATAGTAACTGAGGACCAAACTCTCCCCTGACATTAATGAGCACCATGGCAGGTCCGAAAGGAGAGGAACAGAACAAATTCTGATGACTAGTATTTATATCGACACCATTATTTCTCCTATTATTATTAAAGAACAACGAAGTGAAGGGAAATATTATTTTCCATTTTGACAGAGCACAGCTACTTCTGTCTTTTATGTTGTGCCACAGACTAATTAAGAGAGGACACGTGGTTGGGAGGGAGATGCTCCACCATCGGTTGAGCGCAAAACAGGCAAACCCAGATGAACTCAAACAAATGCCCCAAATGTGCAACTTTGAAGCCTCAAATCCTGCTGTGCGTGCATCTGAGCAAACTGCTTTACCTGTGCTGAACTGCATCAGCTCCAGCAGAGTGTTGGCTGTACACGGGACTACAAGTGAACAGTCCACAAGTCAGAATCGGGGGCATCCTTCTTTTAAAAACTAATACCAATTACACAGAAGTGACAGGAAAGTGCCATTTGACAGTACAAGTTCTGCAGAAAAACCTGGAATTGCAACTTGTGTGGAGTTTTAAAACAACTAGTAATCAGCAAGCAATTACAAAAATTTCAGCAGTCACTGTCCCTTGAAAAATCCTCACAAGTCTCTGGCTAGCACCTTGTAACTCTTGATAACAGTGACTGCCTACAGCCAGAAAAATCTCCAAGTGTGCATGCAAAGAGATTCATTTGCTTAAAATCATATAAAGAGAAATGGAAATCTAGAAATGTTTACTATCCTCTCCCTTTTTCCCTCATGACCTCAGTGTCTGCAAAAGGTCCTGGATTGACAGCCCAAGGAAATACTGTCCTCTCTTTCAATAAATCAAAGGCAGTGGAAACTCAAGCATTTCATTTTCTGACCATACCAGCGTATCTTAGCTTACTCATCCCTCTTAAAGAGTGACAAAATACTTCTGCTTCTACAGGCCTAATAGGTGGCTGCCTTGCAACTCCTGAAGCCACTTGTAACTGTACGAAGTGGACACAAACCATGATTGTTCCACTTAGTAGCACTGTATACCCATTCTGTATAGCTGTAAACAACTACATTACGTGCAAGGTGTTCCTATCTTGACCTCTTTTCTGAAATGATCTGTAAAGGCATCTAATGTAATAGAGAGTCCTGTTAAAAATGAAATGAAGCATCCTTCAAAATTAACTTAATGTATACTATCAAACATCTACATCAGTGACATTGCTCAGTAATTACCTACTTTGGCAGGATTTTGGCAATGAAGAAGTACGAGAGGCTCAGCGGTGTACTATGATCAATATGATTAAAAGAATCCAAGAAACAAGGCACCAATACTGACAAGTAAGAAACTATACCTTGTATGTTTTAACTGTCTGGCTTAGGCCTCTTGCTGTTACCAGCAGCTGCTTATGCATACTGAAAAGATGCTGCTTACCTACAACTGCAAAGCACTTCACAATGTAGAAATGACAGGAGGAAGCTCTGCCTAAAAATTAGGCCAACCATTTCATATGTGACTAATGAAATCTGTGTGCCTTCATTTGCCAGTGTCCCAACCTGTGACACCTGATGTGCACCCGACTTACAGAGGATGGATGGTCAGCTCTGCTTTCTTAGCACTGAAAATGAAAAAATGAAGCAGAATGCATTCATTACAGAGTATGTTTATCCTGCTCTTTTTGTATTATTCAGGCACTGACTAACCCACCCCTGCTTAAAACAAGCAAGACGGTGGGGCATTTAGAACACTCTTCTCGCATCTTAACAAAAAATGTGCAGGGTAATTTAAAATGACCTCTCAGAAACATGGATACAATTTAATCTTCTAAAATCAGCTTGTACTTTACCTCACCATTTTATTCAGACGTAAGAAATATTATTTCACAGTTATTTAATGTAATTCTGCCATAAAGAAAAATGGAGGGGGAGGAGGGAAAGAAGAGTGGGCAAGCAATGGGAAGATGCTGAAATCAACCGTACTGCAACGGGAAAAAAAATCTCAGGACAGAGAACATACGGACTAAAGTCTGCAACATCCTTGGAGTGTTGCATATGTAAAGCCATTGTGAAGCACAAAACATTGGTCTTTTATTGGAAAAAAAAAAAAGAGTGCATTCAGTTTCTATTGTTATTGTAAAAAATCGTTAATTCTGAACTTTCTTTTTTTTTAATATGCCAATTGCTGACTGGAAGAGCCTCACCTGGAGATGGTGCCATGCAAAAATTTGTGCTTCCTAACTGTAAGAATAAATGCCACGTGTTTTCTCCTTAAAAAACATAAAGGTTTCAGGTTGCATTCATTCAAACCCTTGTGAACATTAATACATTGGGTCAGTGTACACAGTGCGCTTTAACGTTGTGTTTGAATCCTGCAGGAGAAAGGAGCTTTTCTGAAAAAGTTCAGACTACATTTCCGCGGGGCTTTTCCAACCCCCGTCAGCACAATCGCCACGCAGTCACCCAAAAGCTGCTGGCCTCACTGTCGCTTTGTCAGTATCAGCCTGCGAGTCACACGAATTCTCAGATGAATTTCACATCCATGCGGCTAGTAACTTATGTGAGGTGCAGGGCAGAGAACCGGGCAGGACGCGGAGCGTGCCTCGGACGCCAGCGCTGTACTTTCCTAGTCTCGCCAAACAAGCGGCCGCTGTCTCTATAGAACGCTGGTGCGAAGGCTGCCGTGCTGCTGTCGATGCTGGGCCGGTGAGGGCCTCTCCGCCACGTTTGGGCGAGGATTACTAAGGCAGCAGGCACCGCCTGGTGCTCCGCCGCATCCCCGCGCAGCGCCGCTGCCTGAAACCCTCTCGCCAGGTCAAGGGGCGACCGCCAGCCTCGGCCTGTCCGCCCGGCTGCCCCCCGGGCCGCGGGGCTGGCTTCCCGTGTTTACTCGCCGAGCAGGGGTTGTGCGGATGCACTGCTGCCTCCCTCAACTTCTCCGCTCGCCGTGCTTTGGCCTCTGAATGAAACCCGCCCAACTCGACAGAGTAAGTTACCGGGGGGCTGCGGGGGGGGGGGACGACGACGACGACTGCCAGGGCTGGGGCTGAGCGGCGCCGCGCCGGGCCGTGCTCGTCGCCCGCACCCCGCCGCCGCCGTTACCCCGCGGCGCTGCCCAGGGCAGGCGTAGTTCACTCTCACAGCCCTCCCCGGGCGGCCAATGGACAGCGGCTACCGGCTGTGTGGCCGGCACGGCTCCGCGCTACCCTCGGCGCCGGGGACCGGCGGAGCTCACTACCTGCCCCGCTCCGCCGCCACCGGCTCCTCAAACACTGTGAAGAGCAGCGCTACGATCTTTGTGTGAGTGTGTGCGGGGAGTGTGTGCGCCAGCGGCTCCCTCGCGGGCCGCGGGTGTAACGGCGCCGCTGAGTGGCCGACGAGCCCGTCGCTCAGCGCGCCGGCCAATGGCGGGCCGCCTTATATCCCGGGGAGTGTTGTGGCGCTGCCCGGGTTGCAT
>WUAM01000131.1:151372-182251 GCA_024336885.1 Actenoides hombroni
ACACACACTCTCACTCACACACACACACACTCTCTCTCTCTCTCTCTCTCTGTTTCTCTCCCCCTCTCCCTGTGTCTTGTCAGCCTTCAAGATCGACATTTTGTAACTAAGATGCAAACTTGATGGTGACCGGGGGCCAGGGGAGGCGCGGGGGGGAGACGGGAAAACCCTGGGTCACGGCGGTCTTTCTCCATATTTAATACCTTTTCTTTCCACCCCACCCCGGAGCCCGGATTCCGGTGGCCCTACACTTTGCACGGGCGGGGGTGGGCGGCGGCTGCAAACGCCGCTCCCCCCGCGGCGGCCCGGGGGTCTCGCCGCTCTCCCCGCGGGCTGCGGTGGTGGAGGGGCTGGCTGGGCGGCCGCAGGACTCCGGCCGGCTCGGCGGGGCTCTACCGGGGGGGGAACGGGCAGTACCTGAAACTGTGTTAGAGCGTTCCAGCCTTCCGTCCGTCCCTCTGTCTGTCTGTTTCTCTCCCCCGGGTGGATCTCGTACCTGCAGTCTGGCGGCTTATTCTTGTTAATTTTGCGTTCTTCGGCTTTATCCACGCGCGGGGATTGATCGCTCACTTGTGTAAGTTCCCGGGGGTTATTGTTATGAATGCCTCCTTGCAGATGGTGGTCAACTTTCTGCCTTTTATTTTGATAATGCGTGCGTGTTTGTGTGTGCATGTAAATAATTACGTGATGCATCCCTGTGTGTACGTATGTCTGTCTGTACGTGTGCATAAATATGCATCCTTGTGTACGGGAGACACAGAAGGAAAATAACCCACCCTGCTGATGCACACTCAGATGATTTGCTCCATTTGCCCAGTCCTAATGCCCTTTAAAGACACGGTGCATCTTTTGTTTGCTCCTTATGGTTTTCTGCGACTGTCATCTTGTTTTAATGACAACTTCTCTGAGGTGGGGGTGAGGAGGAAGCAAGTTTCAAGTTTTGGGATCTCTCCTCTTGTTGGCGTTGTGTTGAGTTGCAATATTGTAAAATCATGGTGTGCTGATGATGTGCCTTTATTTGATACTTTATAGGTCACTATCACATGACAAAGGCTTTGAGACAGCTTCATCTTCGTCTGTCTGTAATTTCCATTTGCCCTCCTGGGTAAGTATGTAAACTGTCCACATGGAGAAAGAACTCGGTTTTTGTTGATAAGATAGAGGTCCTTGTGCTGCCACTTTTTACGTGGAAGATGCTTGTTAAGGTTTTAGTGCGTTGGAAAACATGTCTTCTTTGGGTGCTCATAGCAACTGCTAGATTACAAAGTTTTTATGTATGGGTAGGGCTGAATAACCTGAGAATTACAAGGCTGTGCATATTCAGATCTTTCTTCACTTTTCTTGGTTGTTTGTTTTTGTGGGTTTTGGTTTTTTTCCTTAAACCTTGTTTTGTAAATATAGTCAGCTAATAGACTTAGGGCAAAAGTTTTAAACCAAGGTAATGTTAGAATATGTGAAGTGCAACATACAGGTCAAAAACGTAATGAGAATGCAAAGTCCTTTTAAAATGCAGCAGTAGGAAAAATAGGAAAATCTAAACAGGATAGGTAATTAGAAATCTCTGGAGGTCCAGAATCAGTGTGAAGTTTAGCAAAACTGTAATACTACTGCCACAGGAGTTGGCTCAGTTTTAACACGTAAACTGGAAAGCTGATTATAATTCCATCCATGCTTTTTCTGTGTTACTCTTTTTTCTTTTGGCATTGATAAATACAGATACACATCAATTTGGAAGATGAATCTTAGTCGCTAATGTACTAGTATTCCTAAGCTTTCAGGTACACAACTTTTTTTTTTCATCTCTATGTTGTGAAAAGTTTTGACACCTTTTGACATCTTTTAAGCCAACGTAGAAGTGTTAGTTTAAAGAAGAGGTTCTAAATGTGTGGGGTCACAATGACATAAAATGAGTGACACTTGGAGCACTTCTCATACCATCTCCTGAACTGCATTTGGCCCAAAATGGGGAAGTGGGAAGTAATGCTTTATTATTTTTTTTCAATGGTACTGTTGTGTACATAGTTAAAAACAAGACAAGATGTGTGTTTGGGGTAAGCTTAGTACTCATAAATGCAAATGATTAATAACATACTCTTGACCTTTTCTATGCAGCGTATAGCAGACATAGGATAAATGATGGTCCCAAACGTGCTGGCTTGAAGGGGTCTGTTGGGAGCAGCTGTTCTGGTGTGATATTATGACCACAGAACTAGTCTTAAGGCTGGGATAACCACTGTGGGGAGATAGTTTGAAAGGAAGATTCTGCCAGTTCTCTAGTTTCTATAGAATTACACCCAAATTCTTTTATTTTTTAATTTTTTTTTATTTTGTGGGCAGTGAGGTTGGTATCTGTAAGTCTGAGAGTGTAAACACCAAATTAAATTGCTGAAATTCTTTATGGCAACTAGTTATATAGCAGAATATTGCTTTCAGTCTCATAGCATTACTGACAAGTATCATGTTCTGTGTAGAGTAATTGGTGCAACAATTTTTATGAAATAAAAACACATTGGGAAATTCAAAAACTGGCAGATAGGCTTCAGACTGTTGTTCAGAGCTGGAATACAAATGTACTGATTTCTGAATTTAATTTTCTGTGTTTACAGGCAAGACTTGAGATTAGAGTGCTGTAAGTGCTGAGGACTTTTTCTTTAGTTGGAGTAATACTAAAGGGTTCTGAACAAGAATAGCTCAGGGACTTTGCTTCAGGTAGTATCTTCAGTCATTATCTGATTTTAATTTTATGTGATGAAGTCTTTTGGATGTGCGGAATTTTGATCCTAGAAGGGAAGTGGTGATCATAATCTGCCCACAACTTTAAAAGGAGTGGACCTCAATTTTATTCATAGTGGTGAATGTAGGTTTTACCTGATGTTGAACTGGCATGAACAAATGACAGGAAGGGTAGGGCATCTTTTTGAAGAAAAAGGCATAATAGAAGCTTTAGAGGAAGCAGAGAAATACATTTTCTCCTAGCTTAAGAGAAGGTAATAAAAATAATGTGCCTAGTTAAGAGGCAAATAGAGATTTTCATTAGATTTGTCCATGACTAGAAACTTCCATTTACTATAGAGAGCTTTTATTTTGGTAAAAGTGAAGATATCTTTTATTATACAGTTCTCCTCAAAGTAACTATTCATGAATGGAGTTCAGCAATTCAGTCTTGATGTTCAGGAGAGAGAAATGGGTTCTGGTCTTGGTTAACAAGCTCTGGGTGGGGTGCTGATTTTGTCAAAAGCTAAAAGGGGGGAGATGTTTAGTAAGGGACTTTGTGAATGCTTCAGAAATGAGCACGTGGTCTCAGAAGTTCATTGCTATGCCAAGAGGAACAGTAATATTCAGGCTGATAAACCGTTTCAAGCAGACACATAATTTAGGAGAAACGTAACTGGTTTCTGTGTTGAGGTAAACTCAAAATATTTAAGAAGCTTGCCTTGATGCATTTGAATTTTTTGGGGGCTGCTTGCCATAAACCCGTCACCTACAAAACTTCCATTGATTTTAGCAGGAGGTTTATTTAGGAAAGGAGCGTAGGAGTGATGGTGAAGGGAATTTCTCCGTGTTTATTTTCCCATTCAAGGAAGAAAACCTTTCAGAGCTGTTGTGTGAATAATTAAAGATATTAAATGTCAGTTTTCCACATAAAATATCAGAGGTAATTGTGCAGTTATTTTATAGCTAACATTTTTCCTTTTCATCTGGAATGATCTTAATACACTTTGTTCGTAAATTAGTGGTTCCATAGCTTGTGATCCTGTAAGCACGTGAATATCTTTAAGCAGGTGACAGGTCTTGTTATAATCACTGATACGATTGCTCACATTCAGAGTTTAAAGTTATTCCAGGTTGCTGCCGCTCATGGTCTTCAGGCTGAGGATGTGCAATGTCTCCAAAGCTCAGTCAACACGGCGTTAGACAGGGCAGTCTTCTGGCACAGAGCTGGTAGCAGAGTGGTACAAAGACAGGAATTTTTGACCAAGAGAGCAGGGGGGAGTTACTCTTCCACTGTATGTAGCAGTACCAGGTGACGGTGCAGGTAAGGTAGATGAGACCCAGGATGTGCAAGGCTCAGCTGTAGTGCAAAGCTTGCAAATGCACCTGCAGTGAAATCTGGGCACCTGGGAGGTGAAACGCTGCCTCTCTTGACGGTACGTGGCATGTGTAGTGTTCTGGCCTCCCTCTTTATTTGAAGGTGGCTCCTTGGTGGAGAAAGGTACCATAAATTACAGCTGGAGATGAAATGTAACTGATTTTAATTTCCGAGTGTGCCACAGGCTGTCTCTGAGTTTTGGCAAGTGATGTAGTCAAAACCAGAGGCCACTGTCCAAATGTTGGACACAAGTTGGACTTCCTGCACCCTGCCACGGGGGTGACCTGCTGCAGCTGCTGAAGGAGTCAGCAGCACTGCTGTGGCCTGCTGATTCCTTCCAGGGTCAGAGTTTATTCTTGGAAGCACAGCCATATGTCCCTTTGCCACCTGCAAATGGAGACTAATGATACTTCCTGTATCATTAAATCATATGGTACATGCATATTGGGACAGTTTTTCTGAGGGAATTAATTTAGTTTTGTTTTCTTTGTTTTGGTTTTGTTTGTTTGTTTTTTTTAACTAGTCTGGATAGTAATTTACCTTACTGTAACCTTAATTTATGTTTTCTTTCTTACTTGGGAGTCTGTAAAGCTGGATTGAAATAATAGTTGTATGGAGTTCAGAATATTCTTGAAAAGAAAAAGGAAAAAGTCAACTTTCTGACTTCTTTAGTCTTTCAACTTTATTTCATTCCCTTCTGCCATGTTTCCTCCCTTTCCTGGGGTATCATTGTCAAAAGCTTTTTCATTCTGTTTCATGTTAAAAGATTATTAGGACTTCCTTTTAATTTATTTGTTTATTTTCAGGTCAGTAATAATACAATGTTGCTGTCTGAGGGCAGTGTGGTGTGCCTGGTACTAGTGGACATGTGAATTTCAGAAAAGACTCCTACAGCTATCACCCTTCTTGGCAGCTTAGAAAGGGGTAAAACCTAAACCAGCGTAAGGATCACTCTAAGAAAGGCTTGATGGGCTGCTGTTAGATTACATTGCTTGGAAAAGGAAGGAAAAAACCCAAAATCACACATTCCTCTCTCAATAATAATGAAATTACTAATAATTGGCAGTTGTAGGCAGTGCCTTATTCATGTGCTTTTGTCCTGTCTGGTGAAGTACATAAGCTGTACCATAAACACACACCTCAAACCAAGGAATTGTCATTTTTATCCCTGTTTTAGGCATCTGAGGTTACAAAGCAGTGAAGGAATGTAGGCTTGCTTGCAGTCACTTAGCAGGGAATGGAACAAAATCCACACCTGACTCCTTAGTTTTGTGTCCTTTCCCTCAGTGTGTGCTACTGCTCTGAAGCTTTCCTGGTCAATGCCTGTGACAATAACAAAACCCACCTTCAGGGTGGTGTGGAGTTACTGATTTTTTTCAATTCAGTTACATTTATTGACAGGAGAGTCTAAAGTAGCTTAATGAAGAGATTCTGTCACTGAACGTGGTATTTAAGCTGCTGTGTATATTGCGCTATTTATTATATTACATTAATACAAGGAAGTTATTAAATGATTTTATGAAGTAAGATACTGTTTTTTTGTAGCACAGTTTTTAAAACAGGCATTGGTCTGAACTAGTTCTTTACAATTAAACTATTTTTTCATACTCATAATCTAATGCAAAAGTCACAACTAACTTTCTTATGAAGCATGGAATTGACAGAAGCAGTTATTTTGACACTCTGGCAGTACTGTGACAAATAGGGCAAGTTATTAATTTGAACTTTTATTTCTAAACCTGCTAAACATATTCCATCCTGTAAGATTTTCAGATTTGCTGGTTACTAGTGTTTTGTTACTGAGCATATGGGTTGGCTTTGATTTTAAAAAAAGTTGTATTTAAGGAGGAAAATGTGCTTAATGCCTGAGCGTAGACCTAATTGTAGCATTCTCACAATGATAGAAGCATTTTATTATTTTTAATATTTATAAATTCGATTACATAAAAGACGAATCAACAAAGAGGAAAAGCATGGTTTTGACACTTTCCAGTGTTCATGCTTTTTTCCTTTATAGCACAGAAATGCATAATGTAATAGCAAGTCCTTATGAGCATGGACAATTCAGCATGTGAAAATAAACTAGCTTCAGGCATATCACAGTACAAAGAAAGCTAGTGCAACAAAATTACAATTTTTAGTGAGGGGAAGGAAAAGTTAACAGGATTTTATGAGACTACACTAAGAAAAATCAGTTGCTTAGGAAGCATGGAATTTTTATTGTCAGAAATCTTCCACATGGGTGTTTCGATTAGAAGAGATTTTATAGAATGTAGCAATTGCTGGAAATAAGAAGCAGCTTTTTTTTGACCCTTCATGTCACAGAGAGCCTCATTCACATAAAAATAATTCAATGGACTTGTACAACATGGCATCTATGGAACTTAATTCAAGTGGAAGCTCTCTTGACAAGAAGCTTAACAAGTCCTGTCTACACCTTCCCTTGCTGAGGGGAAGTGGGAAGGTGCATATTCCCTCAGCTTGTCTGGTGTTTTTTGTTTGGCTTTTTTTATTATTATTTGCTCTTTCTGAAAGACAGTACGTATGTAGCAAATTGTTGAGGAGTCTGCTTTGAGACATTGTGAAACCACGCTAACTGCATGCCGGGCTGTGGGGTTACTCTCCTTTTATGCAGGTGTAGCAACAGGAAGATTTCTGCCATCCACACTCTTGGGAGGGGCTTCATCCTGCTCTTCTGGAGCCCACATTTCACCATGACAGGGCCAGACACACACATTAAAGGCTTGCTCCTTGGTACTGTTGATGAGAGCTGAACTGGCCTGTGGCAGGATTCAAGTGAGGAAAGCTTAAACCTGCTCCTGGGCCTCTGGTGGGCTGGGTCACGGGTTGGTGACTACACTGTACTGCTGAGTGTGCTGGGCAGTACTTTACTGCTGTTGGGTCGAGGCTTTAAACCCATACCTTTCAGTTCATTTCTCAGTATGTATTTTCTTCCAGCTACATAAGGACTTCTAACCATACGCCTCATCAGTTTCTGTCTTATCTTGTTGTTGTTGTTCTTGTTTGCTTGTTTGGTTTTTTTGTTGTGGTGTGGTTTTTGTTTGTTTGGTTTTTAAAGTTTTTCCGTTTGTACCCCTGTCCTACACAACTGGGACTTGCCCAGCAATGGGAGTGGGTTAAGGTCACATGGTGATAGTTAGGATTGTATATCTTGTAGTAGAATACTAGGTCTTCACGCTTCAGCTTGTGTGTTCTTTTAGGTAGCGAATAATCCTAGATTTTTGTTAGTGTATGTGAGAGAATGTGTTATTTTGTGGTTGTCAAAGCAATATTGAAGAGAACATCGACATGAGAGATTTGTAGATGAAGCTGGATAAAGAAAACCTTGGGAGATAACAGAAGGAGTGAGGGAGAACTTGATTTCTTACCTTATTTTAGCTTTTTGAGTGTGAAGTAACTCCATGGAAGTCAGTGAAGCTGAAACATTGTGATGTCCTGCATTAAAATCTATCTGTAAAAGTTGAGAGAAAGTTGTTCTTTTTTGCCAGGTTGATGAAAGACATTTTTGTGGTTGGCCATGTTTTGATTTGCTTTCCCCAAGTGATCTTTGAACGATAGCAGTTCCACAGTGAGCAACATCATGCAGACTTTTTTTTTTTTCCTCTTATGGGGTAAAGTACAGGGACATTAATGTATCTTGTCCTTACTACTGAAGAGCTGAATCCCATAGCTACAACTGTTCAATTGGCTTCTCAAACAAAAAGCCAGAACCAGAGCTGCATCAGCAACGTGCATCCCTTCACAGATCTACTGCCTGAAGTTGCTGGTGGCCTGTTAATTCCTCAGGAAAGCTGCAGATTTGACATTTTTCTTAATTATTGATGTGCAGATAGTCCTGCCAGGGTCATGCACCTGTTGTACTCTGTGATTAGTGCACAAGCTTATAGGCAGTCCCTGACCTGATGATGAGCAATCCAGGAAGGGCCAGGAATAGAGATACTGCTGAAATATGTGGAGCTCCCATAAATGAGAAGAGGGTAGAAGAACATAGAGTGCGAGAACGCCGTTTGGTAGATGATACATCTTTTGGCATGTATGCCATTTTGTTTGAGTATGTTTACTTCCCAAGTTAGTTACATGGCTAGGCAAAGAAAGCATGCTGAGGTACTGCAAATCAGTAGTTGGAGATGATGGATTTGGTAAGAAATGGCATTATCACCTCCACTTCATTGTAAGTCTAGCTGCAGATGTCCTTTCCCTTTGCAAAAGGTTTTGTTATACCCAGATTTCATGTTGAATAGTGCAAACTTCCTGCCTGGTTCCCTTCCAATCAGTGAGTGCTCTGTGCCACAAACTTGTGAGTTTCAGAGGTTACCTCTTGTTTGAGTGTATCTGTAATTTTATTTTTCTTATTTGAGTGAAGTGTCTTTATTTGTATTTCTTCCCTCTAATTTGTTTGAGATACTCTTTCATACATTGTGTTAAACATCAGTCATCAAGTGCTCATAATATATTTTGAAACAAGTATGCAAAATTGCAGCATGATCCAGCACTGATTACAGAGCTATGGCACATGAATTAATAAGAAAATAAAAATAGCATAATTAATTTCCAGCTGCTTTTGGAGAAACAGAGGTGTTTACAGAGGGAAATTTGGTGTCTGCAAAATGAAGAATGACAAAACTGGTCACAAATAGATCAATGCCAGTAGCTATTCACAACTTGCTTCCTCTGTTCTATTGATTAAAAATGGGTTACAGGGCTGAAAGAATAAGGAGAAGCTCCAGTGTCAATCTTTTAAAACTATTAGACTAAGTAAAGAGCCCAAGTGTGAGAACTAGAGCAAGGGGAGAAAGTTTTAAACTTTACTTCGTAGCTTAGAAAACCTTAAATAAGGGAAGTAAATTATAGATAGCTAAGCGTAATGGTTGGTTGAACATGTCCATTTCCCTTTAATAGGAGACAGAATTGCCTGTGTGTGTGAGGAGAAAATTATCTTTTAAGTGTGTCCCTTGGTAGTAAATCAGTTATTTTCCTTCCGTCTCTTGTATGTGCTCGCTTGTGTTCATCTGTCTCACCTCAATGTTGTGTACCAAAACAGGTTCAAAGTGACCCAGGCAAAATCTTGCACAGTGAGAGCTCTCACCACAGTCTAGACAATCCGTTTTCTTCGGAGCAAGCTATTGAAGGGATCTGGATGCACAGTTGTAGGTTTGGAAACCTCCACTTAGTTTGCTGTTACTCAGGGCAGGCCTGTTGTTCAGGTGGGAGCTCCGAACAAAGCTTTGGGCCTGCGTGCCTGCAAAGTCTTCCTGGATTTAATCAGCAAAGGAAGATCCTGCCCTCCTGTGAGACATGTCTAGAGGAAATGGATTGTTTATTTATATAGTGAAGTGGACTATTGAGGCTGTTCATGTGGAGTTTTCTGTTTCGCTGCACCGTGTGGTGATGGGTCCAAAGGGAGTGAGAGGATGCTGGAGTACAGGGAGCGAAGCACCTGAGAAAATGGGCCAGATTTTGTCTAAGCATTGTCCTGCTGGTTTTTGTGCTATGGGTGATCTAGTTTCTACATGCAGTCTTGCTTTCCTGGAAGGACCTCAAGAGCTACATTTGAAGTTGACTGTTATTCTTCGCTTATGGAGACAGAAAAGGAAATCAAAACAGGAGGTGAGGCAGTCATCACGGCCATCCTCATGCAATCGGTCGCAGGAGAGAAGGACACAGTTCACATCTTCCAGTGAGGACAATATGTGTTCTCTTATTCAAGGATTCAGGGCAGGGGGGTTGGGAGGGGGGGAAAGAAAACCTTTGAGGGGGGGATGCTGTTTTGTGGAGAGCTAACAGGCTTTGCAGAGGTTGAGCAGGGCTGAAGAAGAGAGTGGGGACAGGCACAGTGAAAGCAGGGAGGGTTTTACATCTCATACTCCTGGCCCTTGTGAGCCCCTCTGTACATATGTGTACACAACTGCTGCCTTGATATTCCAGTTACACCTATTGAACTGATTTAAATCATGATTTCGGTTAATAAACGCTTGATTTAAATTGGTGCTTTTAATCTCATTTCACTTTGGTGTTTTTGTATTTGTTTTCTCAGAAGCAATCTCTATTGGTAGACGACCGTTAAAATACGTTGCTAAATATAGGCTTTACACTAAATTTGGCACTACTTTTTTGTTAGTTCAGAGGATGCACTGTATACTGGCACACTTTCTAAGTGATTACATGGCTTACATGCATTTATTTAGATTGCAACCGTTAAGAAAGTTTTGATTTAGGACATGACAAATTACGCATTTAAAAATGCATGGCCTTTAAAAATGTCCTGTTTAATAAATCTGCACCCATACGTGAACACACATGCACGCGCGAGTTAATGCACATAGTTTGTACTTAAAATATAAGTAAAATATCATCCCTAATAAGGTAACTAATTCTGCTGTAACTGAACACAAGCTTTTAGAACTAGTTGAACTCAAACTTCTCCGCCTTGCTTTCTCAGATGAGGTGGAAAACAAGTGATCTTTCTTTTTCAGTTCCCTGTTAGTTTCTCAACTTTACACGAAACTCCACTAAGTGGCCAATGGAGCAAAGACATTTTCTCTGCAAATGCAGTGGAAGTTACTGCTTTCAGATAACTTGGTTCTAAACCTATTACCTATCCTTGATCCTTCAGTGAAGACTTAACCTGTTCAGTATTTGAACTTTGCAGTTTTAACATCACACATTTGCAGTTTAATTTAGTATAAATAGAGTTACATAATATTACAGTAGAATTTAACATTGGTTTGTCATAATTTAAAGGTAAATTGCAATTAGTGTTTGTTTTTTTTATTAAAATACTTATAGCATCAATAATATCTGATAGAAATTTCGATCTGATTTCCTTGTTCAGAAAGGATTCCTTTGTATCACTTTTTCTGGTAAGCCGAATATATTTTCTCAGACTACTTCAGTATGTATCGTCCAGAGTTTCTATTTGTAATAACAGATTCCTTGGGCAGTATCTTCTGCCATTAACAAATGCAGAGTAGCTCCCTAGGTGATACTGTGGTTATATAATTTATTTATTTTTTTTTGGAGGGGGGAGGATTTAGGCCCCTCTAGTTTCTAGCAGATAGAGATCAACAGATGTGTCTGTTTACACAGATATACTTAACATTAAAAGAAAATTGAAGTGGTTATTTTAAAATTGCTGTTGCAACCTTTCTCTATGCTGTGGCATATGACTGACTTTAGTAGTCAAGGGGGGACTTTATAATATCCAGGAATTAATCTAACACCACTAGTGTCCAGAAACCAAGTTGGTTACTAGATGCTGAATGTATTACTAATGTGTCAGAAGAAGAAAGAGTAAGGAGAGAAAAATAATAAAAAAAAAATTACAAATATGTCATGGCAACTCTGTGGGCTAACACAGGTAAAGGATTCTAACCCCCACCCTACCAAAATATTAATAGCATCTGGGCAGTCAGAGAGCTTGATAACATGTATTGACTCTGCAGCTCCACACAGTTTTTCTGTAGCAGTATCTATGACTATTAAAGAATGCAGAGTTAGACTTCAGGTAGTAGAAGGGTTGTGCTCAGAAATGTACAGTGTGTCTCTGGCCTGGTGCACGCTACTCATATATTGCAGTTTTGCCCCTGCTCCATCTGAAGGAGGAGTTCCACACTTGAAGTGTTTATATGGCCTTCTCTCCCCAGTGCAAATACAGGTTCTGTGATCCTGTCTTTGTCCTGTTTTTCTGTATTTTTTTGTATCAGTGTATACAGCATTCCAAGTTTCAACAGTTACTGTGGTCTTGTATAACTAAATATAAACTATATCAATATTAGAAAGCTAAATAAAGGAAAGTTGAAGCAAAGATCAAAATGCTATGGTAGGTTACAGATGTTTTAAACAGTCAATTTTTAAAAAGATGAAAAAAAAAGAAAACATTCCTTGAAATATTGAAATGGGACAATTACTGAGTATTATACCTACTCTTTTTCTTAAGAAGGAAGCAAGCCAAAGTGAGCTGAATCACTTGCCCTGAAAGGGTCATCATTTTAGTTTTCACATACATTTGGTACAAGATCAGGAAGAAAAAGTAGTAGTTGCATATTTAGGCAGTTTTTCTGATAAAAGTTGTTTATTGCAGAAGCATTCGTGTTTTATGAAACTGTCCTAAAACAATTAGCTCTTGTTTAGCATAAGGGTTTCCACAGAATGCTTTTCTAATGCAGCTGATTTTACAGTTATTGCTTTTCCATAGGATTGAACTATTCTTGCTCTAACTTGCTGTTCCTTCCCCTTAGATATATGAAATGTTGAGGCTTTCTTCCCCTTCAGAAAGCAAGTATTTGAGCCAAGTTTTTCTCAGGAAAAGGGGGATCTTTGAGAGTGTTCTGTCTAAGATGTCTCAGAGAAACCTGTTACTCATCATGTGTGTAGCAGTGTTTTCCTGCTTGGTTACACTGAAGTGGGCCACTGGACGGGCTGAAAAATCTGGATCTAAAATTCACATAGGTTTGAATTCAGAGTTGGTATGAGTTTGTGCAGTTTCACTGAGGCTGATGAACAGAATCTGGCTGTGTTAGTCACGGGGATTGTGGCAAAACCAGCTAACAGCAGTGCGTATTTAAATATTGCTGTAAAAATATCAGTAACACTGGATCGGAAGAATAAGACCCCTTCATTCCTTTTTGGTTTTTATTTGTGGGGGAGCTGGTTTGGACCTATCACTGCAATTGAAGCTTTTTTCCCTTTGCTTTGGGGTGTTAGTCAGATGGATCAATTTATTGAAATAATCCCACTAACAGTCCGTATTTAGATGATAGGCTAGTCTTTGCTATTGCTTGCAGTGGAAATAAATTCTGACCTGTAAGAAAAACTTAATGAATCTCATTGAGAGTCCTTTAAAGATCATCTCTACTTCTGGTATAGCAGTAGTGGTGATTGGTCTGAATTTTCCTGTTGTACAAGTGTGGGTGAAAGTATGAGCCTGGATGCAGTAACCTTAGAATAAAGGTGCACTATGCTACTACAACTTTTTCAGCTACAGAGACCAAAACAGGTAGTAAAAACCCTGTCACAACGGTGTGCTTGCATTTCTGGAAGTTTGAATTTATTTTTTTTATTCCCCTATGCTAATGGAATAATGTGCAATATTGAAGCGTGCATACTTCAAAAGATTCCTTGTTAGGTATAGGCTAGTATCCTGGTGCTGTAGTACTTGTTCCAGTTGTATTCTGGTATAGCTGAAAAGAGACTCTTTTCTAAGGTAGACAAATTCATATAATAATGAATAAATTGCACTCTGGTGGTTCTAGGAGTGAAGAGGAGGTCATCATGGGATCCTGGTAAAATGTGTCCCAGACACTGAATGAATTTCTTGAAGTACCACCTGAGGCATAAGCAATGCTATATCGAGTACAGTTTGCTAATTAAGCTCAAAGATATTCAGAGAATGGGTGAAAATGCATTCCAACTCTGCAGTTATAGTTTAGCAAGCAAATGAAAGGTTAGCACTTCCTTCTAAGATTCTGGCAAAGGGTGAAAATTGTGCCGGATGAAACAGGAGAAAAAAAACACTGGCTGGTGCTGCAGTTTTTACCATTAACTTGCTTCATGATGTCAAGCAGATTGCTTCCTCTTTCTTGCTCTCTCTGTTTCTCCATTTACAAACTTGGGATAGTGATGGCTTCTTCCTTTGTAAAGCAGTGTGCAGTCTTTGAAAGAAAAACTTGGTACTGAGTAACAGGGCAGAAAGTTGAGAAGAGTCATCCATATATTTATTTATTTTTTTTCCTATTACCACATGTTGAGCCTATCATAGGGTAAAATAGCAATAGCATTAATTGTGGTGCTGGTATAATACTTGGGAAAAACTTTATACTGAGGCTCAGTTTTGTGTAATGTTTGTGGAGATCTAGGAAAGATGCCTGCTTCTTCTCTACCTTGATGGACTTCAGGTTGGCTTTTAGCATTTTATCCTCCCAGGCAGTCAAAAAAATTCACTTTCTTAAACAAATATATGAACAAAGTCAGTAAGAGCATGTTCTATAGAACACAGGTGGTGTTGTCATTTGTGTGGTACATATTTTGTTAAATTATTAGGGTGTAATAACACTTTGCTCTCCTATTGTGTACTTTTACAGGCATCAGCTAAGTACATTTTACAAATATTTCAGAACCAGTGTTACCACCTCTGTTTTCCAAATTGCATAGTAGACCCAGGGATATTAAGGTAAGATCAGATGACTGGTGGCAGAACCAAGTACAGAACTCCTAGATGGCTGGTGGCAGAACCAAGTACAGAACTCCCAAACTTCCTGCAAATTTCTATGTCACTGTTAAATTTATTACAGCAGCTGCCTCTTTTTCTTAAAACATCATCCCTATGCACATGCACATACTACTTTTCCATGCTGATAGGTGAAAAAAATCTTAGTGAGCTGTCATGTGTCGATTCCAGGCTTACTAGTGAAGTATTTGTGAACTTAGTAAATCCATTAGCATCCAAGTTCAATTCAGAATTACTCTTCTACATTTAAGATCGTGTGCTGCATGATATTAACATAGCCTTGCAAGTTAGAACTTTTGTTCTTCCACTGTGGAGTCTCTTCTTACTGCCCTCTGTTCTATCTACTTCTCTGAAAATGACTTTTGCAAGGCTGCATAAGCATGTTCTGTTTGTGGTCCAAGATGTGTGAAGGTAATAGAAATGTAATTATTCTGGTTCCAGCCATGAGCTAAAATGTCCTACTGCCCAAAAGGGCTTCTTAGGTCAGGCTTGGTCTGTACTTACATATATCAGAATGTTCAGTTCAGCTCTCTAGCCTGAGCTTCTTGATCTAAGGATTAGCACAAGTGGTGTGGAAGGAAGTCAGCATTGTGGCAATGTGGGTTTTGTAGGGCACTTTGTAATTCAGGTCCCAAGTTTAAACTTACAGTTTCAAGAGTAGGTCAGTAACTAGGAGGCCTAATGACTGTCTTTTAAAGCAGATTATGATGAGATTTCATGGATCTCGTTCTTTCTTTTCTTAGGTTGGTACTGTTCAGAGCTGTGGACTTCTCTGCTGACCTAAGGTTTTAAGCATGTTTCACTTTGTCAGTTGGTACGTAGTCTTGAGCATAGCAGAACTCTATTTCACAGAAAATTCTTAATACCTTATTCACCTTCGGAATTCAGATTCAGCCATCTGTGTGCTGTACTGTGAAATAAAATGATAGAAGGCTAAGAAAATAATCAGTAAAAATCTGTAGATCCCAAGGAATTAATCCTCCATCCTTGCTCTGTCATTCCAACCAGCACTGACAGAACTTTTTTATTTTTTTTTTAACTGCTGACCTTTTTTCAAATGCTGACAAACTTGCATCTTTTGGACTGAGTTTTTCCTGTGCTGGGTTTGTCTTGCAGACAAGGGCCATGTAAGGTTTTCATCCGAGGAAGATGGGAAAGAATTACTAGAATAAAACCACTTATCTTCAAGGAAAAAAAAACAACAACTGAAAAATGACTTCTAAAAACCCAACAAAACAAACAATAATGGGGAAACAGCCTATAGATCCTAAGGAGCTTGGCCTGAAGAATACTGTTCCTGCTTGCTGTCCAAAGAATTGATTTTTATTTCACTAATACAAAAGTTTTTTTGTTTGTTTGTTTTTTAAGAATTGTGCTTCAGTTGTGGAGAGAACAAAGATCTTTATATATTTGATTATTTTAGGGCCCAGTCCTGCAGTGCCTCTGTTGTAGCAGTCTCCCTGAGCTATTGCAGTTGCAGCTAATCTTACAGGGACCTGATCCTGCTCTGAGACATTTTGGCACAGATCATTGGGCACGTGCAAGGTTCTGGATAAGCTGTTGTGGCTTAGCATCAGTGAAACAATTGGTGAAGATGGATCTGACTGTGGATTCTGGTTTATGAAGCAGTGAGGTTCCTCTTGGAAATCTGATAAGACTTGTTACATACAGAAGTCTGTGAATTTTGTAACCTGAGTGTTTTTTAGAGGTGTTTCTCAAGAAATAAGAAAAATTACACTCAGAATTTTCCTCTTTTTAAGGAGAAAAGTATGGATGAACAGGTGTTGAGTGAAAGAAAATCAGTAAGGGTATAGATAAAATAAAACCAGAAAGGGTAAGTGGTTTGTTTTGTGGTGTTTGCGTTTTGGTTTTGTTTTGGTGTTTTTTAATACTTCTTCCTTCAGTTAATCCCTGAATAAAGTAATTACTTTATGTCACTGCTTGGAAAGTTCCCTCAACAAAAGCTTGCAAAAGTCATAGTGTTTTTGCAGGAAAATAAATAATTCTGAGAAAAAGTAAAACAGATTTTATGCTGACAGCTAAGGAATAGTGTTTCAGATGGGAACCAGGCTGAAGCTATGCAGTGATGCTTTGTTGACCTGGACCAGATGCTTATGGCTCCTTAGGGACCTTGCAGTGTTAAGCAAAGTTAATGCTGGTCAGTTCTTGCTGCTGGTGTTCAGAATGCTGTGGACAACACTGAGAACTGAAAATCATCAAGTACTTTTCAGCTTGCTGCTGCTTTAGAGTACTGTTCTTACCAGGTTCAACTAAGCTACACTCACCTCACTAGAAGAGGACTTCTTTTCAGGGTATGAAAAGTGTGTCTGTGTTGCCACTGGTTTCTTCAAACCATCCTGAAGAGTAAGGTGTAGCTCAACTTCCAGGTACTGTGATTAGACTGCTGTGGGCAGGTAGGCAAGCAGAAAGTTAGCTCGGGAATCTTCTTGCTGCTTTGGTAATACTGCAGAATACAGGACTAGTAGAGAAATAAAATGGAAATAAGAGGATATGGCAGGATATGATTCACTTGCAGCAAACCATGATTTATTGTAGGGTCCTAGCTCCTCTCTTGCTTTTTGGTGTTATTGAGACCTGCAGTGGGTGTTGGATCTGATCCATTCTGTTGCTAGAGCGTGCGATTTCTTTTTCGCTGTAGCCATGGACAGAAGGTGGCTCTTAGATACATGTCTGCATTTACAGTGAGACTGACTTATCATCGTGGTGCTCCAGAGCAGGGAAAAGGCTGAACCAAATAGCTTGTGACACAGAGATGTCTATTCCTAATACCCAGAATGAGGTAAAGGTGTAGCAGTACCTGAGCTGTCTTTGCAAGGTGTTGGCTGTATCTGGGGTGGGTAGGGTATGCCCTGCAGTTCTGATTCCCTGATCATCCAGATCAAGGACTCTCTTTTCTAGAGCTCCTTGCATGTTTGTCTGGGCTTCCTTTAGTGGAGATTGGGGTGGATAAGGACAACTGTGAGGAACATTAAGTTAGTGTGTTCCAGGCAGTCAGGATACAGACGCAGCTCAGTCTAGGACGGTTTTTCACTAGGAGCTGAGGTGTGGTCAGAGGTTGTCACAGACATCTCTGAACTTTGGCTTCTAAGTTAATTACATGGCTACTAGGACTTCCAGATCATATAGGAGAAGATAAGGGGGATACGAATATGATGGCTATTAGAGACAATCCCACTTATGAAGTTGCCAGGGAAGTTTGTGAGATGATAGACCTTTTTATTCAAGAACACAGGTTTTCTGGCCCTCATGTATACTGTGTCAGCGTGATTTGTTGCCTGATGTTTTGTCATTGTTTCACTCTTCAGGAAAAATATAGCAGGAATGTCCACTTTCATCCATAAGCAGAACATATTTCTTTTGGTTATGGATCTGTAATTATTGTTCCTGAGTTTATTTATGAACTACTAAAGGCCTTTAGTAGAGATGATTGGCTTGTGATGTCAGTAAGAACTGTTGCTGTTTTGAGTCTGATGGTTTTTCCTTTACCAGAAGGACGTTCTGAAGAGTTAAGTTTGCTACCGTGTGCATCAAGTACACAGTATGGTAGATCTCCACCAGGTTCAGTGAAGTAGTTGAGGGGTGATGGGGCGAGGAAGTGCTCCTTAACTCTTCTTGCATTTCTGTGCATCTGTAACAAATCGTTTAGCTCTGAAAATAGAAAGGAGCTGATTCGTTGAGTCTGTTGATCAGGTTCATGGAGTCAGCACCATTCACACTTCTCTGTGCGTTTTCATTTTTGATATCTGGAGCAGCAGAGGTTTTCCTTAAAGAGAGAACTTGATCTCTTCTGTACTGTTTGCAGCTGCTGTTGTCTTTTGCACCTCCACGAAGTGTGACAAGTTACCTGTCTGAGGGGCAGTAGACAACATGTAGGATGTGAGGGTGGAAATCCATGGACCTTCACCTGCTTGTTGCTGTGTTGAAATAGTTCTTCCATTCCAGTTTTCTCATTCTTCTTTGGAGAACTTCATTCATTAAGTTGGTCATGTATGATAAGGATGGAAGGGGATGAGGGGAAAAAAAAATATTGAAGTCACGTTGCCATTTAAAAGTAATCACATGAAATCAGATCTTTTTGGAGTACTGGACATATGTTATTACCATATTAAAAGTCAAGTACATTAATAATTCCTTCTAAGACTTAGATTATTATTACAGTCAGGTGCAATTTTGAAACCCAAAGATTTTTAAGGCCACATTTGTATTGTTTCTAAGTGGAGTCCATTTCAAATCTGTGAAATTTACTAGTGGTGGCAAGTATTTGATCATAGTGTTATTTTAAACTTAAGATGCATCAGCTTCCAAACCTTGGGATTCTTGACAGATATTTAAATATTTAAAATGCCCTCCGTAAGATTACGAAATCCAGCCCTTCAACTCTATAAACAATGCTAGGAATGATGAACCAGAAAATACTCAAAATGGCATACCCTCTCTGTAAATATTTCTCTCTTATTTTAACATTCACCATGGTGAAACATAAGGAAAGTAACTCCTGAATGTTTATTTGTTTTAACTGACAAGCTTGCAGCTGAAGGAGGCTTTCAGGGAAATCCATGGAGTCCCACAAGGTGGCAGGAGCTAACTGTTCTATACTAGAGCCGTGATCTGAAGGAAAGTAAAGGTAATAAACTGATTTTGCTAGTTGCATGCATTTGAATTGTGAGCAAATTAGACCAAAATTTCAACTCCTCAAACCATGTGTAGGTGTTTCTTGGACTGCTGAATAATTATGGCAAACAAACGAGATTCTAACCTCAAGAATCTTACCTCAAAAGAGAAACTTCAAGCATTCTTTCTTTCCCAACAAAAAGGACCTTTATTTTCACTTAGTGGTAGTAATTCACTTGTGATGTGCATCATTGCTGTGAACAGAGAGCAGGGATGAAGCCACGCAGGAACTCACTGGCGTATGAGGTTCACAATTTAACAAACTGGCAGCAAGCATCTCTAACTTGCAAACTTGCCTTGACATCGTGGGAATGCTAATCAGGAGGTGGGGCTGAGGGACTGTGGAAGTAAAAGGATTATCTGCTTCCTCAGTGAGGCTGCAGAGATGTTTTGCTTTGTAAACTCTGTAGAATCAAAACAGCAACCATGTTTGGGGATTATTGGAAGTAATTGAAACAGCTCATCCTAACTGTGAGACTGTGTTGGCTAGTATATTGAGCATAAAGCTGAAATTTATCCCTTTCTCTTCCCCGTGCAACAGTCTTTCTTCAGTCTGCTGGAGTTCTTGTTTCCCTTTTTCTTGCTTTTGTTTCCACTAACTTGCTGATGGCCAGTGCTTTCCTGAAACACTCTGTGATCGGGATGTAAAGTGCTGCAAAAGAAGGGAGTTAATCGAGTACGTCTGATTGAAGGCATGATTCGAGACCTGTGGTTATGTGCTTATGCTTGCTTAACCTTGCCCTTTGAGTTCCAGGTCTCATTTTTTGTAAATCTCTCTGGCCTGCCTTAGAAGAAATCTGTGGACTTTTAAGTTTTCAGTTGGCAAAAGTAACACTGAACAAAACACTAAGTTCAAGTGATTTGCCCCAGTTCAGTGAACCACAGAGTGTTGGGTTTGAAACTTGTGAATCCCTTGATTTGTGTTAAGAGACTTTATTTTAAATCAGTAAGTGTCCATTTTTATTTTTTGACTGACAGAACAGACCTGTATATTAGGCAGGTATCATTGGGAGTTTGGACAACCCTGTTGATGTGGACAGACAAAGCAATTCAGTAGGACTAAGGTGAAATTGAGAATAGTTAGCTTTCTTAACCCGTAGACAGATATTAGAAATAAGAATAATTTAACTCTTGCACAAGATTTCAGTTTCTCTCACCCCACTTAGTGTTAATTGCTTGTCACTATGTTGTAGAAAAGAATCTTAAGTATTTGTAATAGGGCTATCTGGAAAAGTTGTATGAGTTGAATTGAATGAAAATTCATCCGTGCCTATATATGAAATAGTGTTGTTTCTCTTTCTAGCAATGATGGAAGCAAATTAGCATTTAAAATCAACATAAGTAAACATTTAAAATCAATTCTGTAGTGACTTACAGACCTGTTACACTAGCATTCATTGTCCAGTAAAATAACTACACCGCTTTTTACTGACAGAGGTGGGAGGAAAAGATGTAGAGATGAGCGTTTTCAGCAGCTGCCATAAAGGAGTAGTGTATACTCTTGTCTTTCTAAAACAGGGAAGCTTAGGAAGCATTTCTTTTTATACCCATATTTGTGAGAATGCATGAAATTTAGGAAAATAATTTGTTGTTAGGGCTGACCTGAATAATTCTAGTGGATGCAGTCAGATGATACTTAAAATTCCAAAGTGAAAATTTTGAGATTTCCAATGGTTACAGCTTTCACTGGCCTCTAATTTGAAAAGAATTTTAGTTGTTTAAACATCCTAAAATAATGATTAGGAAAGTAAATAATTAGGCAAGGATTCCTCATTTGATGAGCACACTACTGAAATATGTTCTGTGTAATTGGAAAAGCAAATGATTTATACAGTCATGTACCAATAGGATAGAACTATCAGTATTTAAATGAAATGATTTATCGGCTGTGAATTAAGTAGTTGTTGCTTATTGAAACAAACATAGCTATATCTGTCATTACTTTTTGTTTTGAAATTTTCAGTCATGCAAGTGAGATGCCTCATTCTATTACAGTGAAGAAGCAACAGGTCACTTATATTGACTTGAAATACTCAGAAGAACTCCACATACCTGGATGTAGATACCATGAAATTAATCAGTTTTAAACTGAGAGATTGTGTTTTACCAAGGTGCTTGTTCAACAGTGTTCTTGAAATGTAGTTTCTGTATGCTACCCAATGTGGACCTTCATGTGGCTTGCAGAATTTGCTACTGCAGCCTGTCAGAAAACTATAGGAAGCAGAAGTTTGATTCTTAAGTTTTTTTATGCACGAAAGGTCAGTGATCACAACACCAGGAGTAAAAAAGAGTAGTGTGAGCAACATGCTGTAATTCTACCACAGAGACAATACAGAAAATGCCCCAGAGTGTATAGTGACATACATGTCTTGCTGGGCAGAGTGGTAGCTTTCCAGAGAACAGTGGATGCTGGGTGGTGTTTCTCAGCAGTGATAAATAAATGTTCATGAGATATTTCTGCTTTGTGGCATACTTAAAATTATTACAGTGAACTGGGAGGCCTAGTAAAGATTGCTGAATAGTTTGGCAGTTGATGGTAATTGCTGTATAACTCCAAATTAATCGCAATATTACTGGAGGAAATGGAGATGAAGAGGACTAGAGAGGACATGTGCCTCTGCAGTGTAGATGTCTTTATAGAAAACCTGGGGTCTTCTCTCCCTATCTGCCAAACCCTGTCTTAAATGCTTCAACTGTTCTCTTGATTATAGTTAATTTAGGGACAATTGCTGTTGTCCCATCCACCAGATCCCCTACCGATGTGCTGAGTGCTTTCTCTTCTCCATGACCTCCTTGAGAATGCAGGGCACTGCTGGCCTCTGGTAAATGCCCAAAGTAACTAAAGAGTCCAGACAGGCAAACATACAGTGCCAGCTTACTAACACAGCTAAGAGTTTTCTGCATCCCTCACAAGTCTGATTGTCAGTTGGATTTGGGGGATTTTGAGATCTAGAGAGTTGGCTGTGCAATATGCAGGGAGTTTTAAGGATTCTTTACTACCAACTTTTTACAACTACCATGTTAAAATGTAGCATTTCAAAACAGCCTTGAGTAAAATGTGGCATAATCTCCAGCCTTCAGAGTGTGACTACATTGTAGACCATTGTGTTTTTTAGTTACCTGAGTGTGCTTTCAGTAAGGTGGAACAAGTGTCAGAAGGGGTTTGGCAGAAATACCGGGGTTTTGTGCATGCTAATATAACTTACATTGGAGTAAGGGTAAATTAGTTCATGGAGAGCTGGGCTGAGCTGCTGTAATTAGAGGTCCCTGTGCTTGGTTAGTTGGTTTAAATAGTTTCTGTGTCTAGGAGTGTAGAGCTGCTGAAACCGTCTGCAGTCTTTGGGGCCCGTCACTGACAGTTGGTGCCATATGCAGTGAGGGCCTGTCCTGGACATTCCTTCAAGGTACAAAATCTGGTTAGGCTGCAGTAACAACTCTTCCTACATTAGCAAGTTGCAAGTCCTGTTTATGGCTTTCTTTTATAGCACTGGATGTTGAAAACAGTACTTCCTCCTTATCAATTTATCAATTAGCTTGATAGTTATTTTGATACTAAGTTTTGTGGTTGTTGAAAGAGAAAACTAGTTTGGGTTAAGATCTCTTTGTTAAAAGGCTTGTTCTTGGGTTTTATAGGAGTGGAGGAGGCAGGGGAGGAGGAGTGTATGGCCTTTGGTGCTCAGGGTAGAAATTTTTTGCTGTTGTCTTTCCTTAAAGAAGCTGCAATTGAAAACTAGAGTTCTTGGGAATGTATGCAAAATACAGAAGTGAACACTGAGTCCAAGTTACCTATGCTCATCTAAAATATCTACTGTGTGCCAGTCAATGTAGTATCTATTTAGTACCCATTGCTTAAATAGTTTGGCCTTTTAGTGACTTTAAGGAAGTCAGGTATGTCCAAATTAAAAGAAACTGTAAATATGGTGACCAACTAGTTAGTGCTCCAGTTACGGGGCCATGCCTTGTGGTGTGTTTGACATTCTCCCCTGTGATCCCTCCACTCTCTTTATAGAAAAAAGTAAAATAAAATAAACAAATAATAATTAAAAAAAAATAAGAATCCATACAGCATTTAGTATGCTGAAGATTTAAGTAAGTGTCCATTGACAGGATGACAGTAGTATGTCTGTGTGGTTCATGCACTTCACTGACAACCCTTTAACAAAAACATGAATTTTGGAAGATGTTGAACTTCTTCAGTCTGCCTGTTAGAGCAGCCTCTTGCTCCTGGAGTGCACTTGCCTTTTCTCAAGTCTTCTCAGCAGCAAAACTAGTGGTTGCTTTCATTCGCCTTCCTTCTGGTCTGTACCAGGCAGTGGTGGTCTTCTAGGTGAGAGACACAGGGATGCAGCTGATGTTGCTGCTATTTATTATAATAAAATAACATACAAACAGCTTTTTGGTGGGTTTTTTTATGCTACAGAAGGGACAATATATTAATGCTGTTACTGTGTTTATCCAGGCAGGTAGATAATGTGAATTGGCATCTGTGTTCCTTGCTTTCATGCTGTAGTGGCAGGAAGAGACCCACTGTCTTCTGTAGTGTCCCACTGATGTGTTTTAAACTTGAACACAAGAAACATGTATGATTTCCCTTGATAAAGGGGTTTGCTGTGTTTGTGTGCGCACATAGTGCACTGACTTTTTGGTGGCTGAACCTAGAATGTAGAAATATATTGGGGAGTTGGTTTTTTTGGGGGGAGGGAGGCTGCATGTTTGAGGTAAAATGTGGGTTTTGAATGTTGGTAATCTGTTCTGTGTTCTTGTGTAGTAAAATGCAGTGTTGCATAATGTAAACGTTTTTAGAGTCCCATACAAACACTGGGGAGAAAACCACAGACCAGAGAAGAAAAAGCAGCACTTTTTTTTTTTTTTGATTGAATGAGAAAAATGACTCAGACATATAATGCTGACAAAACATAGAGAACTCTTAGTTGGAGTAGACCATGTGATAGCCACTGATTCACACATTCAGCTTTGGTGTCAGGTTCTTGGATAAGAGTGGACATCATCATGAGAGATGTTACAGCAAATGTTTTGCTCTGGTGTATGAAACCCTAAACAACACTTATTACTAGAGATTAAATGATGCCTTCTTTTTAAATGTAAATTTGCAGTTAGCCAAGGCTAACTAATGGTTTTGCAGAAGCACCTTGAGTTCAATTTGTTTGCAATCATTTAGAGGAGTTAGTTGTAAAACAACAGTTAAAGATGGAGTGGCATCTCATAAATCCCCAGGGGTGGTTGAAAATTTTACTTTATTTGTTGGATTTGCATGTTGGGTGCTGTATGTACAGGGTGCTTTCTTGCTGGCATAACCCCCCTTCTCTTGTTTCCAGGGAGGAGCCCTCTGTCCTTGCTCCCAGCTGCGATGGCCTTGGCTGGGGCCAGCTGTCCTCCGAGCAGCTCTGCTTCCCAGGGGTGGCTGTGCCAGGCCCGGCTGTTGCTAAAGCCAGGATGTGTGCTGGTGTACCCCTGTGGTGGCACAGGCACCTCGGGGCAGGGCAATGTGTCTGGCCCCATCTGCCAGAGGGCAAGGGCAGGAGGGGAGGCTGCAGAGGTGGGAGAGCAGCCAGAGGTTAAAACAGTGTAAGGACAATTAAAGATCAGCCTGGGTTTGCTCTTAAGTAAAACTGAACGACAATGATTTCCCTGCCGCTTTCGCTGCGCTGATTGTTTTTCCAGAAAGCATGTTTATGGAGGAAAATACAACCTGGGTATGCCAAGAATGGGATGGCATCCCACCTGCAGGTACTTGACCTCCACACTTGCTCTGTCTCTTGCTTGGTGCTGCTTCAGAGACTGATCTAACTCCTGCCATGACTGGCACAGCCACTAAGTGTCCACAGCTGTAGACAAAACACATTTCTTTAAGTTACTTGCCTGTTTTCTAAATTATGCCCACTTTGTTCCCCAACTTCTTCCAGTGCCTACAGAAGTTCTTCAGATTTTTGGCCCATAAATCTGAAAGGAAAGGATCACAGATTACACCACAAAACAAGCTAAACTTCATGATTTCGGCAAGCGATACCAGTGGGACCAAGCTCCAGAAATCTGAGCTTTAGTTCTGGTGCTAAGTCTGACATTGCACTTGATCAGTGTCTCAATAATTAATATTCAATTAAGTGCTAAACTTGGGCTCTCTAATGTGCAATATAATACTGTAACCTGAAGAAAATCACAAGCGTATCCTGAATGCAGAACTCAGGCTGCCATAGTGGTTTTCCAGCATTTCATTAAAATAAATTTCAAAGATTTGTTTTTATATATATATATTATATATAATATCAAGAGTTGAATTCAATGAAGTGCTTGGTGAATGAGATGTGAATCTGGAGGAAGTTTTTTGCTGAAGAAAAGATGAAAATATTTGGCCCAAACACTAAAGGATTCTATAAAAAACAATTACACATACTGTAAAGGAAATCATTCAAGTAAATAGCTGTGTGTAGTGGCTGTTTCTAATTGGTCTTGATGTTTTATCACAGTTAGCTTTCCATTTAGGAGGGAGGATAGGAACCATAAAACTTGATGCAAATTAGCAGAGTGAAATAGCTTTCTTTGCAACTGCTCTTTGAACCTTTACATCTCTCTTAAGAATATATGTACAGAACATTGCAGCAGTACATCTAGGAAGGAAACTGTGTTGTTTTAAAAAACAGAAGTATATATCTTTCTAATAAATGGTTTCTGATAGAACTAGAAAATAGAGAAGATTATACTAATGCAGTTCTCTTTTTAAAAGTCTGTTTTGCATTTTAATTTCATGAAGAACAACTCTCATTATTCTTAAAGCAAAGACTAGAAAAAGCCTTCCTAATTTTAAGGAATTTTGATACTGGAAATATGATGGGGTTTTTGTCCTACAGGTAATGCATGACTTTACACTCTGAGAAGTCAACACCTCTAAAATTGTCAGTATCAGGTAATAAAGCTAAAAAGGGGGTGGCAGTGTTAGGATTTTATTCTGCCACATTGGATGTAGTATCTGAGTGCCTTCCACATATAGCAGAGAAGAAACAAGGATTTAACTTCTCAGGATGACAGTGTGGGGGAAGGACAGGAAGGGATAGTATGCTGCTTGTGGTAGGATTTTTGGCTTGGGTATTTTATGCATTCTTTAGGTATGACATTTGTACCCGAAGTTGTTCTGATGTTTGAGATGTGTTTGTGTAATAGGTGATCGGGCAGTGGCTTGCTGGTGATGGAAATCTGCTGCTGCATGTATGCTGTTACTTGCTGCATAGCTCAGAAAGCTTTTGTGTGTACATGTGCTTATAAGAAAATATCTGACAAAACTAAGAAGTGATGAGATCTCAGCATCATTGAAATGATAATTCTGCTATTTCTGAATGCACAGATTGTTGTAGGTGTTTTCTGGAGTGTTTTATTAATTAATTTATCTCTTTAGTGTTACATTAACTGTGGGATGTTGCCGAGTTGTGTAAATGTTGGATTGGGAGATTGTATCCATTTTGAGCTTAGTGATTTTGTTTAGATTTAATGATTAATACTCTATTATTTTTGTGGGATTGGAATAAAATACAGAGCTTCGGTGGAGATGATAATTTATTGCTATTGCAATACTGCAAACTCTGTGTATGTGTGCACAGTTCTTTTGTGAATTTTACAGGAGGCAAGGTGACAACAGTAGATGGATATTGCAGATTTGATTGGGGAATTGTTTGGATGTCTTCACTGGTGGTCACCTCCAGTAAGTTTTGGAGTGTTTTAAATATGCTGTTTGTTTGTTTCCTTGATGGTTTGCTGTTACATTTCCTTGCTGGTCAGCAGGAGAAAGCTTTCAACCACACAATCAAGATTCATCAGTGTTACCTTTTCCCTTTGTATCTTCTTTCACCAAGTCTTCCTCATCTTGGTCTCTTTCTAGGTAAATTTAATGCTCATAACGTAGTAAAGTAACAAGCCAGGAGAAGACATCCTGTCATGTCAGTTCAGGAGAAGATAGATGTACTGATGGAGTGAGTAAATTTCTGATCAAGCTATCTCCAGATTGGCTTGTGTTAAATAGAGATAATTTGGTACTTAATCTCTACCTCAGAAATTGTCACATATAAATGAGGTTTTGCCAGCTGTAGTTGAAGCAATACAAAAATTGAAACTAAATGTTAAAGCGGTACAGAGTAACTGCTTGATTGGACTTTCAAGTGTATGTGAATGAAATTTAAAGCACAGGAGTATGTACACTTGTAGATGCTTGCTACTTCCTACTTCATGCCTTCTTTCTGAGGTAGGTTTTTATCCTGTCTAGTAGCTACAGGATGATTATATGTTAGGTGATCCATTTTCATGACCATTTTCAAGCTTTCAAAAAAATTATATTCTCCCTGTAAGGAAAAAAAGCTGACACAATTGAGAATAGTGGGTTTTCAACTTTTTTATTACTTTAGAAACACTAAAAAAAGTGTCCTGTAGATGATATGGTTGCCTGAAAAATGAATGTAAGCCTAGCGACGATGGACTAATCTTCTTACTTACTTTTGCAGATCTGTAGGAAATAACAACTGCAGTGTAAAAACTGCTGATCTAATGCTGTATCTGTACTGAAGTCAGAGACCTCTGGACAGGGTAATAACAGTAGCCAGCAAAGATAATGACAGAAGTCTTAACTGCTTGGTAGTGTTAAGCACAAACTGTTTCACTTTGAGAAGAATGGTTGCCTAATAATGACTTTCACAGTCCTGCCTCTGAAATCCTACAAACGGTAAACTTTGATTTTAAAATGTACTTGTTATTTTGATGACCTCAGTCAAGGAAACTTGGGAGGGGCAAAGACGCAGAGAGTAATTATTTGAAGTACAAGCAGATGCTACTCTGATTTCTCAAGGAAGTTTCTCGTGTAGAAAGGCAGGGTTAAAGAAATGGAGCTTTTTGTATGGAAAACAATGCAATGCTTTAGCCAGTGTCTCTAACTTTGTATGGCCTATCTTCTCAAGGATGAAGTGTTTTTCAGTAGTAAAAGACTGAAGTGGGCTGATAGAGGAGGGTCTTTCAGAAAGACTTGGGGGGGGGAGCAGTTGTGTGCAAAATAAATAATAGCATGTTACTTAAATGGAATGTTCTAGTTTGTTACTAAGTCAAGATAGACCAAAGTTAAAGATGTGCCTTTGTTGTTAAAGATGTGCATTGCTGAAGTTAAAGATGTGCCATAAGTGATTTGTTCATCAACCTCCTAAGTTGCTTAATGATTTATATTTACTAGGAATACTTTTTTTTTTTTTTGCACTGCTACTGGTGTATTCTAGGTTGCAAATTGTCTTTGGCTGTCATGTCAAGAGCACCAGAGATTACTGTATCTAATGAAATACTCTTTCTGTTGTGCATGTGTATTTGACGAGAAGAAGTAGACAGGAGGAAGGAGCCTTGTACACTGTAACAGCAGCATACCTGGCTGGTATTTGAGAATTGAAACCTGCCCTTTCAAAACTGACTATCAGTGTGAATAGCAGGGGAAGCCCAGTACTCAGTGCTGTAGAATCTCTCTTCTAGAAAGCAGGTAGGAAACAGCTTCTCTGAAATACACAGAATAATCCTGGGATTGAAGGTGGGTTTGTAAGCTCATTTATCTCTGTTGTGGTGGACTCCCAGCTGTTGGCTTTGATTTGAAGAGAAGCCAAGGCATTTATGTAACAACAATTATACCAGAAAAGGTTTGGGAGCATCTTTGCTGTTTCTCTTAAGTTGAGCTCTTACCTGTATTTTAACCTTGCCTGCAGTTGATCCACACACCACCAGCAGCACAATATCCCATACAGCTTATGTGGATTCTTGGTTTTAATATTCACTAAATCTGTTCAGCTGAGTGTATAAATTATATTCTTAGTTCCGATATAGTTCTGGCTTTAAACTATATGTTTTCTTGGTAAGGAAGCACTTCAGTGCTAATAGTTTCCCTGAAAAGAATGAGTTAAGTTCTTCTGGGAGTGGGACTAGAGTGTCTTGGTATACAAATGAAAAGGGATAAAGCTGCCAAACTACATGGACGCTAGTGCAGAAATTGCATTGAGATTCAGGTGGATGGGATCTGGTGTGTTACTGTTCATATGCTGGCTGGCCTAGCCTGCATGCTGGGATTTAGCTTGCCTTTAGTCTGCTTGTGGCTCTGCTAATGCTGCTGCAGCACCTGAAGATACTGCTGCAATGAGGCTTTGCATCCACTCCATCGGAGCTGAGTACTCTGTCAGAGTAGCTGTAGATAGGGATGCATATCTGCATCAGTGACCTTCAGTTTACAGCCTGAGGAGTTAATGTAACTGCAGTCACCAAAGGCAGGTGATGAACTGGGAAGGCTGAAGATTAAGGCATGGTTCCTGTCTGTCCACTCTTGGAAGTGAAGGCTATCAGGCTCTGCAGAGAGGTAGGGAGAGAGCTGTGGTTTTATGTTTCCAGCTCGGTCTGGATTTGACTGCGGATTTGAGCATAGGACATACTTAGAAACAGTGTCAGAAAGTGAGCAAGGTACAGTGAATTTCAAAGGAGTCATTAAATGCTTTGTTAAAAGTTGCTGGGTTTCATAAGCTGCTGGAATAGGATCTTCCAAATGTGAGTTAAAGACACAGTGCAGGTTCCTGTACTGAGCAGGCAAGAGAAAATACATGAAAGAGGTGGTAAAGATCAAATTAGTTGGCTACCTTGTTTCTCTTTTTCCCTTCTTTGCTCAGTACTAGTGTAGAAGGTCATCAGACAGGTTTTTAAAACGTGTAGGAACTTGACTTAAACTGGTGTACTGTTTTGGTTGGGTTTGGCCCCGTGTACCCTCTGTACCCCCCAGTGCAAAATACCTGCAAACCTTTGCATGCAGAGCTAACGAGGTGAAACAGTCAGGCCTGAAAGAGCAAGACAAGTGTCTAAGTAAGAATACTCCCCATGGTTATCTCCACGGTATCATAATCCATAAATGAATAGGGATTGTCTGCTTTTAATTGAGAGGTACAGATCAGATGCTGGCTGTATGAGAGCTAGGAAGATCCTTTGACGTGCTGTTTTCCATTAGGGAGTTTAATTCTTCATTTGTAACAGCAGCTGATGGCTCACAGGGTATTCAGCCATCTTTTCGGCTTTATCTAGACACTTTGTTTTTCAAGCTCACATTTATTTAGAACGTTACGTGTTGCTCCGTTTTACTTGGGTTTTGTAAGGCCGTCCTCATGACGGGAACAAACCTCGCTCCAGAGGAGCGTGGGCATGGCGTGGCGAGTGGCAGATGCAGCCCAGCTCTTGCAGAGGCCAGGAACAGCGGTGAGGGAGTCCGCACCGCGGCGGCAGAACCGGCCCTGCCGAGGGGACCCAGCTTCCGAGGGCACCCAGCTCCTGAGGCCTGCTTCCCCCCGGCAAGGGGGTGGGCCTTGGGAGCCTTGGGAGAGAAGGTTGATGCAGTGCAGGAGATGCTGTTACTCAGTCAAAGCCCAGCTTGGTGTCGATTTGAGTTGTAGCCTGAGAAGTCTCGTGGTTCTTGAAGCCGTTTTCCTAAAGAATACACGAATACACACACACACACACGCTGTTTGTTTGCTTGTTTGTTTTCTTTTGTAACTTGACCAAGGGAAGTTAGTCGCACACTGAACATGGCAGTGCGATCTCGCAGCACATGCCACCATCGGTTATTTCTAACGGGCAGTGAAGAGTTTTCCTCCGGCCGCAGCAACCGCGAATCCCTCCCTTGCAGGACGAGCCTTTCCGAGCCGGCCCACGCGGGGAAGCGGGCTCAGCGGGGCCAGCCGGGAAGCGTCCGAGAGCAGCGCTTCGGGGGCTGGGGGGCGGTGGTGCCGCCGGGGCCGGCGGTCTGGGGGGGGGGGGGGCGGCGGGCGGGGCCTGGGCCGTCTGCCCGGGCGGG
>WUAM01000131.1:182336-214840 GCA_024336885.1 Actenoides hombroni
GCGGGGGGGGGGGGGGGGGGCGGGGGCGGGGGGGGGGGGGGGGGGGGGGGGGGGGGGGGGGGGGGGTGGGGCGGGAGCCCGTCCGTCCGTTGGGAGGGGGCGAGGGGGGTGTGTGTGTGTCGCTGGCTCCCACCTTACCGTCCCGCTGGTATGCCAGTAACGCGGCGGCATTCGGCCGTCCTGCCGGAGCCAAGCCGGCAGCGCCGAGTCTTTGCTCCACTTTTCCTCGCTCCGCTCCGCCCCGTCCGTGCGCCCCGCGCTGCTGAGATCAGCTTCCTGCTTTTCATTTTCCTCGCAACGCTGCTGCCGCTGCTGCTCCTCCCCTGAAAGAGTTATTCAGTTTTTCGTTTCTTCTATTTTCCTTTTCGGTTTGGAGATTTTTTTTTTTTTAATTTTTTTTTTTTCCTTGTGGGTGGCTGCAGGCTCTGCTTCTGACAGGCTAACGCGACAAGCTGGAAAAGCGGTATGATGGTGATTTTGTTCTGTTGCAGCGAACCAGAGCTGTAGGCAGAATGGTAGACTGCTGCTGCACCGAAAACATTTCTGTGCCAGCTCTGTGACCGTGGAAGGCGAAGGAGGTGAGTGCCGGTTTCCCGTCGCGTAGGGCCGGGGAGTTGTTGGAGGTGGAACCGGGAGTGACGACCCACCCGGGCTTAATAACAAGAAACGGGCAATTGTGTTGTTGTGCTCTCCGATTAGATGCTTTTGCTCCTACTAATACTGTAATGGAGTATACTCAGGAAATGATGGATTTTGCAGTAGCGAAGAGCTGTGGTCAGTGAAAGTTTGTAGCGTGTAAATTTGTTTTTCTTTCATTGAAAAGTGTAGATAATGGCACAAGTATAGCCACAGAGGAGAGATGATAAAGGTAAGGTTCACTCCAAACAACTTACCGTTGTAGAAAAAGCACTCATGTAAGTAGTTTCAGAACTTTTTTGATGGATTGAATAATGCCAGAGACTTTACAGTGGTTTAGTAATAATTGTGGATCTTGAATTATGTGATGTATATGAGGGAATGCAATGATTTTATAACATGTGGAAATAAAATTTTACACAGGAAAAACAAAGAAAAAATTCTTCTTACAGGATGGAAGCCAGGTTGGTTGAGAAAAAACAGATTGTTGGAAGAATATCTCAGTTGCAACAAATGGATAACTTGTATAGAAAGATGTCTTAGCAATTTATTTATTTTTTAACTCTTTTAAAAAAAAATATTTTTCTTCATGGAGTGAAGAATGTAAATACCACAGGTTCATTAACCACCTTTCACCTTTTTAAACAGGTGACCATCGTTCTCTGTATGCCTTGTAATGGAGCTCTAAAATCATTAATCCCTAAGTGTTGGCAGGTTGCTACTTACTTTGTGTTGCAATCTTTCTTTTGCTGCCTCCTCATTACTGCCTGTTAACAGACAGATTAATGGGACAACTTTGCTCATTCTGACTGAGGTGCCCCAACTGATTTTTGCAGAGGACTCTTCATAAGAAGCCGCTCAAAAAGCATAGCTGTGGTGGGCCAGCCAGCACTGGGATGTTGCCATCACAGCTACAGGGCACTGTCACAGGTCTCAGCTGCTTCCCAGGTGACAAGGGACAGCAGGAGGAAATCAAGGATTTTGTTCAGGATCATGGGAGAAGTGATGTGTCCCAGGCTCTGAGGCCTGACCAGAATTGCTTGGGCTCACAATCCAGACCAGAGTGCACACTTTGAGTAGCTGTTTTCTGTGATGCCAAGTTGAATTTATTGGTTCTGCTATAAAAATGAAACAAATTTAGTCTTTGATTAGTTATGGGAGTGGGGATTATATCTCTTACAGTAAAGTTTTTCAGTAGCTGTGCTGAAAGCAGTTCCAGGGAAACTTTGCTTTCAAAGTTTGATGCCTTTTGATAGAAAATGAGAGAGGTACGGTAAATTAGAAACTAGAGTTTGATTTGTGATAACATTTTTGAGCATGACTGACTTTCCTTTTTTTCCTTGATGGAAATTGGCACCACTTCTTTCAGTTGCAGCACAAGTAGGAGCATCTTTTCTTAAGAGTGTGTTGTATTACTGTGCCACACTTAGCCCTTATAACTGCACGGCTTTGTAGATAAGTGTGTAAGGTCAAAAGAAAAACAATGAACACTGTTACTGCTCTTTCAGCTGCTGGTAGTGGTAGTGGTGGAAGAGCATTGTATAGGAAGTAATAATAAAACTTCCAGTCATACATGGCTCTGCATCTTTGTATTTGGTTTCAGGCACTGGGTGTGCTACACTTCTTGGTTTTGCCTCCATGAAATATATAAATTCACTGCTGCTAAATCCACTTTTTTCTGTTGACCTGTGCTCAAGAAATTAACCCTGTGTTGCGTCATTACTCAGAGACAAAGTCACGGTTAAAGACATTTCGTGTGCTGTTCGTGTCAGGATGTTAGAAAGATGATGTGCGCCCATCTGCCTCAGCGTGGAGATTCTGAAGATAATGCTAATGTTTTCACAATAAATGTGTGAGAAATGTGCTTACCCTACAAGTATAAACGTCTTTCCCCTGTAGGCCCGAGTACCCAAATCTTACTTGCCAAAGTTACTGCCTTTTTACTCACATTGTGCCCATAGAGAAACTTTACAGCACTGAAAACATGAGCATGAGGGTAAGCATCGAGCCCAACAGTTGCTGGACTTCAGTTTTACTCATTTTGTACTTATGTTCAAAATTTTCATTCTGGTTGATAGGAGGTCGCTGTGAGTAATCCAACCTGAATCAGTAGAGTGAAGTGTTCCTACCAGTGGCTGTAAATTTTGTGCTTACGGCTGATTTGGCAGTCTTGCCAACAGCAGGGTTCAAAGCATTTGCTACTTTTGTCACATTTTGACAACCTGGTCTTCTGTTACCTTGCAGAAATTTGTTCATTTATGTCAGTGTGAACTAAAGGGGGATGAGTGGTTCTGTCTGAAAGTTGGATCTTTCCTTGTTGGAGAGATTGCAAGGGCGTTAATAAGCGTGCTCTATTTGTAGGCCTGAAGAGTGAAGGGTGTGGTTCCCACAGTCTTCTTTTCACCTTCAGTTGTTACATGTGTAGTGCTGACCCCATCTTCAGCATAGATAGAAGATGCAGTACCTTATCTGAACTACAGCTCCCTGACAAAGAAGTGGCTAAGACTTATGTGACAGAGGTAATAGTGAAGCACCATGTTGAAATGGCAACAGTGTCACTGAAAGAAACAGTCCCAGCCTCAGACACTTGCATCCTACTCTGTGGGGCCATGCTTGTGTTTTTGCAGTTGTGCAGCTGGACTGGAGGACTGATCGTAACTAAAGCGAATGGATTTTGTTAGCTTAACTTTTTCTGTCCACTAAAGATAGAACTGACCACCACTGGGTGTATTATATATTGTGTTGTGAATCAGACTGGAGAACTGAACAGCTCTATCCAAAAAAAGGGGTGCATGGGTATGGGGAATAGGAGCAGGACAAGGGATAGAACTGCTTTTGGCTTTAGAGCTGCCTTATGTGATCTTAGTGCTTGTCAAACTAGAGCCTTAAGGGCATGCTAAGTAAAATGCAAGAGAAGGAGAATGTATCTCCAGAAATAGACCACTATTGTCAATATTTCTTCTACTGGGGACATATATGCATCTTTTAAATGTGATTTTTTTTTTTTTTTTTTTTTTTGTCTGGATTGCTTCCAGTCTAGATAGCATCAGTTAGTTACTGATGCTGAAGATAACATGTCTTAATTGTGACGTTGGTTTTATCTTTATCTTGTGATCCTTTCTGAAGTAGGTGCTGTCTTGGATAGTTTTCCTTTGTGTCATCCAACAGAGCATGCTGCATGTTGGGCTGTGCTTAAAAGTTGCGTGGGACTTCCATGAGTGTGTTTAAGTGATTTTTAGCCAGGTAACTCTGTCTGGATGTAGAATACCAATTTAATACAGATTCAAGGTGTTAGTTAAATTTTTAAGTCCAGAGTTGGTGCTGTAAATAGTTCTTATGATCAGTTACTCTGAGATTTTGACTGGTGGCTGAGTATGTCTAAAAGAGAAGGCAGCTTCTCCTCCAGTGGCTTGCAAGAGCACATACCTGTAGCTGGTACTATAATATGGTTGGTTTGGTTGTTTGTTTTTTTTAAATAACACAGTGATTGTTGTTGCTTGTGTGTGATTTGTGGAGTTCAGGAAATTTTTGTTAGTGGTTTTCAAGCTTTTGTTATGTGTGTTAGGTGCTGGCACAAAAAGCAGCAGTAAATATTTCTACGTTAATTACCTGGGGCTGTGTTTTGGTTAGGGTAGCGAGCTGCTACATCCCAAGATAAAGATCCAGTTTTGAGACTTGCTAGTGTAGACCCGTGCATTTGTTCAGGGTCTTGTTAACCTCTGTGAGACTCTGTTGAAGTGCAGGAATCCATGCTAGTGGATTTTGACAAGGGATTAAAGCATCAATGCTTCCTTTGCATGGAAGTTGCTCAGATAAGAGTTAAGAGTTTAAAGCACCACCTCTACTCCTTGTTCTACCAAAGTAAACTGAAAACCCATAGCAAAATGTGGCATGTGGACTCTTCGGATTTTTGAGCAATAATTTAGAGTACCCTAAGCTACAAAAGGGTGCTGTCCAATGAAAGCTTGATACAAAACAAAAAATGCATTTGTGGGAGAGGAACAAAAGGAATGATAGTTTCAGAATGGGAAAAAAAACTTATTTAAATGTTCCTATCAGGCTAGCACAGCGTGAAATTCAGTTGGCTTTTATAAAGGTAGAAGGATTGAAAGAACTACCTAGAATCCAAAGCATTTGAAAAAATAATTCAAAATTGGCAGTTTGGTTTGATTATGTCTTTCTTTTGGAGAGAAAAAGAAGTATCCTCTTGCTGTAAATGAAAAAGCTAGTTAATGAGAGTAAATCACAAGAATAGTGGTTTTTTTTATTAGGCAAATTACAGCAAAATACAGGGGACCTAACACCTGAAGAGTTGTTGCAACTGGGCCATGACCAGGGTTCTGTAAGCACAGAGCTTTTGCTGGTGAGGACACGGAGATACTGCCCCTGTTGCAGCACCTTCTAACAGTGGTGTGCCCACCCTCTATATGGACCTGGGGTAATGGCAGCAGTGTTCTCCATGGACTTCTGTCTGGGTTGATACTGGGGGAGCCTCACTGGGAAGTGCTATTACAGCTGTGGAGGCATAGTGCAGGGAGCTGGTGTGGTGTGCTGCCTCAGGACATAGTCTTCCCTGATGGTCATCTAACTTGAGTTGAAACCCTGGCAGCATCTGAGATTTTGCAGATGTGAAACTTGAGTATGGCAGCATGTGTCTTTTTTGTGATGAGGGCTAATGCTTCACATGGGACTTTTTTTTAAGTTTTTTTGAAAAGCAGCCTTAAAAGGCTACCAGAAAAACTTAAGCTTTTCAACTTAAGGATGAAGAGGACCTACTGCTGAATAAAGCTACTCAAAATACATCTCCCCTTTTATCTGTTAGATCACTGCTCTATGGTAGAGTGGCTTTTACAGTATTGGGAGGTTGAAATGTTTTCAAATTGAAAGGATATCTTTATGCAGGTGTTCAAGCAAAATGCTTGTTTCCAAACTAATTCAAAAGTGAAATTGTATGAGAAGTGAAAAAAATTGAGTTTTCCTGTTCCCAGCTGGCTACAAGAGTGTGTATGTTTTTTAATTTTAAAGTGATAGCGACGTAGGGCTGTGTGTTCCTTGGCTAAATTACTTTATTTTTGTAACTGATGTTGCCCCCTGAAGCTTGTTAATGTATAGAGTAACTCAGAAGTAGCAGTCAGGTGTGTAAACACCTGGAAATTTCTTGGGTAGAACTGCAGCAAATTCCTTGTGGGCCTATGTGCATTGACAACATCTCAGTCAGCAGTAATACCTCCCGTGTTGGTGGAACTCGTTCAAGAAGCAAGTTCTTGTTAGTCAGGGCCAATAAAGAGTTACTGACTTTAGCTATTTCCTCCCTCTTCAAGGCTGCGAGAAGGCAGCCAGCTAGCCAGGCCCCATTTAAAAAAGACTTTGACATATTCCAGCAACACAACTGAGGCCTTTCCATCTGTGGTGATATTCATGGTTTATTCAAAATTATCATGGCAATAAGACTGTGGTAGAGGTTTTCCAAATTAGATACTGGGCTCTCACTGAATGTCTGTTTGAGTCTCTGCTCTGAATTCTGAATCTTCACCTGGAAATACTGCAGGTAGGGACATCTGCTCTCTGGTGGACCTCTAGTGAGACAACGAATCCACATTGCTGTGTTGGTGATGTGGTGGTTAGGCAGTGGAAAAAGAAGTACTTTCTGGCTGAGCTTTCAGAATAAGTGAATGTATTTTAAATACTATAAGCAATTCACATTGTTGTTTCTGATTAAATTTTCTGCAGCACGGGTTAACAAATACGCATAAAACCAGAAAAATCCTTTACTCATGGCAGTTCTGAGAGAGGTATTTCAGTTTGTCCTGCAGATCAGCAAGCTGAGGGCAGGGCCCTTAGATAAAGGCATCTTCAGCTGATTTCTGCTGAGTAATCAAGGTGCAAAGAGAGGCTGTCTTGAGATGTTTATGCTTCAGTCAGTAATGTGTGTGTTTGAAGATGGTCAGCCTTCTTGAATTAGACTTGGAAATAATCCTGGAAAATTGTGCCATTACTGGAAGATGAGTATAATATGCTCCCTTTGTTAAACATCTCAGGGGATGGCAGGGGGGCAGCTACCCAACTAACCAGGTAGTTAGTAAGACTATCGAGTTCCCAGGCAGTCTGTGGTAAGACCTTTAAGGAAGACAAATTATATTACAGCTGTCTTTTGGGGTGATAAAAATTTGATGAATACAATAAACATTTATGAAAAGTATGAAAACCCAGAGATTTACAGCACTGACAAAGTACAGCCATGCTTTGGCTGACCTCTATATGAAGAAGTAGCAGAAGCTGCAGAAGGAGCTTGACATTTTAATTTCAGTGCACAAAGGAAGGTAGATACTTCAAGAGTGGCTCTCGTGCAATTTCTTGTCTCCCTATTCCAGTCTGCCACTATTTTTCTTCTTCATGGCTACTTTGCAAACCAGCCTACTCTGTGGAGTTTGGATTTATCTTGCATATACCTGCCCAAAAGTAGGTATAGATATGTACGTGCATAAATGGGTATGTCTGTGTGTATGTATATGTGTATAATATAAGAAGTTTGTGCATCTTCCTTGTAATAGCAGGACGGAGTGGGCTTAAGTGATTCTTACTGCTCCTCATTCACTCCTTGCAGTTCACCAAAAACATGGTGTGAGACATGGCAACGTGACTTGGCCTGACAGCATACGTCAGTAGACGACTTTTAACAGTTACTGCATGCTTCATTAGTGAAATTTTTGGGCATGCTGGTTTAGACCTGTAGTGAACCCACTCTTTCATTGTTCTTTCTAAAGAGGATCTTACATGTAAAGTACATAAATAAAATGAGTGAGTTAAAACTGTGTGAAAGTCTTAGGAGTGGCCTTCCCCTTCATATGATGTTGACCAGTTAAGACTGCAGGATATCAATATTTTTCATTGACAATACAAATTACGCCTGTGTAAAAACTAGAAAAATAGATCTAGGGTGTGCTTGTGTAAACCTCGCAGTGCTGTAGAACTGTTTTCTAACTTCCAGACTTCTCTGTGACTGGGCCTGCTGAGCAGTCAGTGGCAAGAAGCAGCTCTTGGTAATTTACTGACCTACAAGAGTAAGGTGTCCCCTACTTTACAGGAATAATTGTGCTTTAGAGGCAGTCTTTCTTCAGGTCCTCCATGAAAGGCAGATCTGACCAACAGTTAATTTGCTAGACCTGTGAACAAACAAGGCGGAGGTGTTGCCTGCTGAGATCAGAAGGCAGCTGAGCTAAATACTAGCTTTAAACATCACTTAGCTGTTGCTCATGCTATGCCATTTTGAAGGAACCTTCTCTATTTAACTCTGACATTAAGGCTTGCAAGGCTTAGTTTTCTCCTCGCCTCCCTCTGCCTCTAGTTGTGGTACCACTGTTTTCCACCTTCAGCTACAGCTGCGGATAGGTCAGAGCTCCTCAACAATACCATAATAATCATTTGCACTCTTAAAGGACTTCTCACTTGAATTACCAAAGTGATTCATACGATTGATGAAGAAACGTAAGCGACATCTTTCTGACTGAGGTGATTGAAGCATGTTGGCACTTACAGAGATTATGAATTGAAAGAAGTCTTCTGGCTTGTCCATAAGAAGTCTGACGAACCTATTGTTCCTGATTTTTTGGAACAAGGTGGGCTGCTGCTGACAAGATTAAGTAAAAATGTTAAACTGCATAGGTCATGTGTTTGTGTGTGTGTTTGTGTGTGTGGATATTTAACACCTGATGCTCACTGCATTAGATTAATCTCTGAGCAGGAGTGTAAGCATTTAAAAAGAAGAGATGTCAATAGCAAACTCTGCTTTTTGAAGAAAGAGTAACAATGCTTTCTTTCAGATCCTGGCATTAGCATTGCAGCAAAGTGATTTCCAGGAACAGAAAGAAACTTCAGACCATCTTGCTTTTGGTCAGGTGCCTGCAGTTCAGTCATTCAACAGGTGACACAAATTATCAGAGTAACAAAAATTGATCATAATCCAAATTTGTCTCAAACTAAGGCATTTATGTGAAAAATCAGGACTGAATTTTCACTTTTTTTTTTTTTTAAATGTCAAATACAGGTGAGAAGACCATTCATCTGAGGGATGAATATTTGAGTTTTTCCAGTAAAACTATACTGCCTCATTTCTGGAGCTTACCTGACTGGAGGTGTTGAACAGATAATTGATAAAGCATTACTAATTTTAAGTTCAATAACATTTAACTGTTTGTCAAAGTGTTATTTTAAATCATACATGAAATACCTGTTTAACCTATTATGGTTCTTACTGAGTTTTGCATGTCATTAGGCAGATGTTTTTTCCCTGACTGAGATAACCTTGCCTAAATACTTGGGTGCTTTGTCCAAACCTACGCAGTGAGTTTGTGGTAGAGGAGTGATGGAAACGGAGTGAGCTCAGTTAGCCTGCTGTGCTGCTGCTTTGCTCTTCCATTGGTGGGCAAGGCTGTCGCTTGAACTGGTGCTTTACATGTGTAGCAGTATTATTCAGAAAATCAGTTTGCCAGCCCTTGAAGAGGAACAGTGAACTATATACGAGCTGGAAACGACGCAGCCGTGTCTGCTCCCAAGCATGTTTTAGAAAGAATTTGGCCTTGACGTGGGCCATAGGAGTGGGAGACAAATGTTTAGGGTGTCTTAGAGAATGTGCACGCACAACATCATGAACGTGGCTGCTAGAACTGTGTCACGTTTCGGATACTGGGCCTCCAGTGGACACTTCTTAGTGCTGTATCTGCTTTAAGGGTTCAAAAATGTCGTGTCTTGCCGGAGTGCAGAGGCCGGTGAGGCTGCAGGAATTCTCTGTGGCCACTAGATGACTCCTTCAGCCTGCTCCTGGGGAGACTCAGAGCTGGAAAACGCTGGGAAGGTGAGGAGCTGGTATGGGAAAGAGAGGCTGTGCTTGGCCCGTGCTGCATGAGGTGCACCAAAATAAGGGGTTATGCATCTCAGAACTGAAGAAAGTTTTAGCGTGGCTTTTAGTTTGAGATGGAGTAGTTACAAGATAATTCAGGTAACTAATTTGTGAGGTTTGTTGATAGGTGCTTCGAAAGCATTTGCAAAACAAAGGTCCTGACCCCTTAAGGTCAGGGTGGATTTATTGAGGCCATGAACAGGCGAAGAAGCTTATTTTACAAGTTGTGCTACTTGTTGACTAGACTGTAAGTGATACCTGGTTTTATGTTGAGCTCTGCTGTTATAACTTTTATTTTGCAAGCTTTCAAAAAGAGAAAAGTAAAAAAACCAAACAAACCCGAACAAACCCAAAACTAACAAACAAACAAAAACAAACAACCAAAAAAAACCCAGAAAAACCAACCAACCCAAACCAGCAGCAAACATTACACTGCTTTTTCCTCTTCTTTTTGTCTTGTAAATGGATAGATGAATCTGTTCGGCTGGAAAACATTTGAACAGATCATGTTAAAATTAAAGCCCGGGTGGTATTTCTGCAAACTCTGTACAGATTTCACTGCATACTTGGAGGGTCAGCTGACCCTGTAATGCTCAGGATTAAATAATCTTCCTGTCATTTAGAGACAGCATAAAGGATGATTTAATTTCATAAACATGTATTTGCCAATGTCTGTGCTTACCATGTAGTTGCTTTATCAAGGTAATTAGATGATGCGATGGTACCGTTGTTGCTTCATGTGTTTCTCTGACATCCGTTTTTATTTCTGAGATGTCATAATGAATCATTAGTTACCATTAAATATGACCAGTTCCTGGTGCAGAGTATGTGCTGGATAAAACAAGAGTGTGCGTGGCTCATGCGATTTATTTTTTCAAAATTGTTTTTCTCAGCCAAGAATCCCATAGAGATTAGAGTTGGCCCTGAACTGTGGCTTGATCTGTGAAGATTTTATGCTCTTCATTGAAGTTGTAATGTTTGAGTGCTTCAGTGTTCATGGTAAGCATAATGCTAGTCCTTTTTAAAAAATATAAATTGTATTAAGGGTGTATATCTACTTTTAAGGAAGGGTCAAGTGTACCAGCTTTTTTGCTTCTGTCATATTTGGAAGTTATCTACAGCTAAAGTTTTCCCTTTTCTCTCTTAAATACTGAAGACCTGTTGATAAGTCCAAAGAACCTTCTGAATTAATCCAGAATTGCATTTTTGGAAGTGGAGTATACAATCCAGGACTAGAAACCAGGACCTAAATCTATGTCCCTTTTAAGGATTATGTTTATCCAGTGGCTTGTTGGAGTTCATTTCTTTGGATGTGTCATGAAGATATAATATAAAAGCTGCTGTTACATGGGATTTTCAGTTACACATCCTCCATGCCTAAATAGAAAGTATGTAATACAGTTCTTTATAGATCTTTATATATCTTCCTCTATCCCTCGCACTCTCTCTCACTTTCAAAATACACATACCATGACATACATGCATAGGCATTCTTCCCTCCCTACATTCTTTACTGCCCTGAGACCCCCATACTTGGGGACTTGTAAATTTAAAAGATGTGCTATAGCAATTCTGTACCTGTCTAAAGGGAAACTGCATGGCCCATAGTTTAGAACTAGACTAATGATTTGTAAATGAAGTATGACAGAACTGATGAGGAGAAATAGTGAAATAAGGAAACTGGGTTTTGACATTTGCTTAAATAATTTCTATCCTTCTTTCTGCTGCTTCGCTATTTTATATATTACACTGAATGTTCAGTTTAATTTACTTTCTGAGATTTCCATGGGGATTTTTATCTGTTTACTTGAAAGCCATAGTTCTAAGGAGATCCTTTGCTTAATTGAAAGGTCAAGGAGGAAGGTTCAGGGGCAAGGCTGCGGAGGAATCGGATCACTATCTATTTAAACTTACTTGGTTTGGGTGAATTCAGTCCTTTATTCTCCTACGTGCAGCAAAAAGAATAAAACTGTGCTGCAGCATATTAATATCAAACTAGAAAAATGATTAAAAAAAAGGGGAAAAAAAAAAAGAAAAAGCCTAATTTTGTAGTTCCTATTGACTTCTCACTCTTAAAAGTGTTTTATTGTTGGATTTATGCTGCTTTTCCTGCAGCTGTCAGTGATGATTGTAGGTACGAATAGAAGGCAGCATGTAGCATGGATCAAAGTGAGGTGAATGAGCTGAATTGGGAATTTACCACGCTTAAGCTAATCTGGTAGTGGGAATGACATGAGCGGCTTAATTTTATGTAGAACTATGCAAAGGGAGAGGAACTCATGTGTGTGCCGGTCCTTTCTCCACCGGCCTCTGCTGGGATGTGTACAGGTTATCAGCTGCCAGGGCATCTGACGTGTCAGGAATTAGTTGGGCTGCTTAAGCAGTCAGGAGCATAACTGATGATGGTATATTTTAAGTTCAGCTTCTCTCTCAAGTGTCTGAACTGAATCAAGTAGCAGCATTGACAGCAGCAGGGAAGAGGTGGAGTTGAGGTAGTGTTGTCCCTCTGCAGACCTCTAGCTCATGTTTGCTTGCCTGCCTACCTTTCTGATGCTTCCCTGTTCGTTGGCTACTGTGGTGATAGACTAGCCAGTCCCTTTGGTATTTATTTGTTCCAACCTTTAGTATAGTAAATTTTCAGAATGGTCTGTTGGCCTACTTTGTAATTTTTTGGTTTGATGTGCAAAGACCCAAGGAAGGGAATGCTGAGAGTGGTTGGGCTGAAAGAGATAATGAAGTGTGTGTTGTGTTTATTCAGGGGAAGAAAAAAAGCAAACAAGCAAAAAAACCCAAACCAAACTCTTAGTCTGTGAAACTTTTTTGCATGAGGTGAATAATTTTGTTTGAGACAAGGTTGTACAGCAGTTTTTCATACACAAATTACAGATTTAGCATTAAGATGTAAAGCTTCGGATGTTTCTTACCCACTTCCAACAGTTTTCCCCTCAAATGCAAGCATTAGATTATGAAATAAGATTTAATAATTGTAAACTTGAAATACTGTTGGGGACTGTTTAGAGATGTCTTTGAAGAAGTTTGCCTTTTTCATTTATGTATTGGATTATATAACTGTGAACTGAACGTGTCTTAAAACAAGAGCTCCTGAAACTTCAAATTGATCCTGCAAAACCCCAGGATATTTTAATGCCTTAACCTTGTATTTTGCAAAGGTCTGTACCTGTATTACAGTCACCTGAAGTGCAGGTAATGTTGCATTAGTGCTTTCATAAAGTTTCTGACAACTGGAGTCTTTTCCAGAGTCAGTTTAAAAGTAGGGTTTCATTCCCTAGTGCCAATATTGACACAGTTGTGAGGCGGGTGTATTTAGCATTTGTTCTGAAGAGGGTATGTTCTTTGATGTGCATCCAGAAAATTGTTCTGGTGTGGGTGGGATTTCTATTGTACGTGGGCATGGGGCTTCCCTCTCAGATTAGATTTCCTCATCCTCCCAAAGCTGCTTTAAGATGAATGCTTTTTGTACTGGTGAGAATTGGATTTGGCATAAAAGCCTGTTCCAGGGCATTGTGCAGCAACTGCCTAGGCCACCCTACAATGCATGAGTCTTCCTCTCCAGCCAGGGTGACCAAACTCCTACCATGTTCTTTACCTATCCTGGCCTTCAGAACAAGAAGACTATGGGGAAAGAGTGCTGCAATATTTCAGTAGCAGTTGGTAGTACTGATATCTCATTTTAGGATGATACTGGTGCTAATGTCACTGGGTTTTTTTGAGAATCCTTTGAAGTCGGTCATAATCCTTTATGCCTTTTCAGCATAGTATTTCCAGGTAAATTGCAACTAAACAATCTATGGATTATGCCTGTGCATCACGCTGGACAAGAGGACACATTTGCTTTTGGCATGTGGAGTAAGAAGGATAAAGATTCCATGTTTATTTGATAAAGCTTGGTTCCCTAACTGAGGTTACAGCAGAAACTCCGTATAATAAGGTGGTGCTGAAGACCTCAAAGTAACACCTCACATTGGCCAAGCTGGCAGCCAGGAGTCTTTAACAAGCAATTCAAAGTTGTAGATTGGGTTTCCAAAGAGATGGGCTGTTTGTAGCAAGATTTTTACAGCCTGAGGTGGGCTGCAGCAGAACCTGTGTGGAAGTGGAGTCGTGATGGTAACCAGTTCATATGTATCCTGATTTTCTAAATTGTTTTTGTTAATACCTCTCATATGTAAAGGAGCAGCAAAACAGACTTCAAATATACTACTTGATATTTATTTGACTGTAACAGCCTTTACTTTTGTGTGATTGACAGGTTATCTCAAATTACCTCGTTGCATATTTTTGCATCAAGCTTTCTGCCAAGTTGTTAGAGGTCTGTAACACCTCAGTTTGTGACAAAATACAGAGCAAGTTCCATAGATGGGACTGCACAATCCTGTTACATGTTACTCATTAAAAAAAAAAAAAAAAACAACAAACCAAAAACCCAAATGAAACAAAACCCAAACAACAGGAAAAACCAACCCTACATTCAACATGAATAATTTTGTGTATGCAGTGGTTCTGCAGTCATCCTTGGTGTTCTGCTGTTGGCTATCCATAAACACTGAATAGTGTTCTTTATACTATTATTTTTTTTGTAACAGCTGAATGTTAGTGCACATGCTTTACAAATATGTTAATAAGATATTTATTATTACAGAAGAAACAGCTAAATTACACTTATACTATGTTGGAGACTCAAAGTATGTTGGGTTTATGCTTTGTTTTTGTCTAATAAACAAGTAGATACATAGATCAGGCACAGTAAAGAAATCCAGCTGGAAGCTTGAAGAGTTGTCTTGATGCCACTTTTTACTATGCTGGTATGGGACTGTAATTGGAGGTTTGAAGGGAGTTGTCCAGAAAGTGTGGAAACTAGCAGTCCCATGTTAATTTGTTTCATGGCAAAATTTCATGTTAAAAAAATGACATTTTTAATAAAAGAAGTTTAATAACTAGATATCCGTGCTCTTTCCTCCCACGCCTGCAGAAAGTGTTTAAGCTGACTACTCTGATAAGGTCTATAACTGCACGATTACATAGCTTTGGGGAATGAAGGAACATGCCATGCTGTTCAGCAAATACAGTCTACAAATACAGGTTAATGGTTAACTACATTTAAGTCTAGAAATCATCATATAGTAATTACAGTTAATTATGAGATGATACAAGTGCATTGCCATGCAATGAATACAGAACACACTGTAACTTCAAAATGGGTTGTTAGGAAAAGGATTTGAGTATTACTGTGTCATCTTAAGACAGAAATACTGTTTTCCAGTATAAAATTGCCAAAGAGCCTTCATGGCTTAGTGTGGTGTTAATGTGCGGGCTTATCTCCTTCAGTGAAAGTTTCATAGGTGTCTCTAAAGAAAAATTAATCTGTTCCCTTTTTAACTGCAGTGGTAACTTGTCCAGCTGGGCAGTTTGCTGCTTATGCTTGGCCCTGGGGCAGCATGTAGAGCAAAGGTGGTTTCTTCCGATGCATTTTTGGAACTACTTGGAGCTCATTTCTGTTAGAGTTGCCTTTAGGCAACTCCTGCCATGCTATATTTTGGCTTGTGCATATCTCTTGGCTGTGTACCAAGGCATGATATTTGAGAGCTTGCTGTGCTCCCCTATGACTTTTTTTCTCTTCTGGGACAGCTTCTATGAAATCAGGATTTTTATAGCCGGTTTTCCCTGCCTTTCTGCCCTCGAGTAAGAGGCTGTGGCAGAACAAAGAATTGGCTCTCCTGATTTTGTTTTTGATTTATTTTTTTTAAATTACTTTTTTTTTTTAATTATTTTCCCCAAGATGGAATGATTCTGTTCTTCATTACATGGTCTTTATTCTTTTTATAGTACTACTAATTTTTATTATTATTTGTTTGTACCTTCTGCAGAAAGTCAGATGCTGCAAAAAAATTGTAGCTTGTATGACAGGGACTTCATGTGCAGCCCATCTCACCAGAGTTTCACAAGGTCAGCAGGAGTGCTGCAGTGAGTGAGGGCTCAAAGGCCACAGCTCCTAAGTCTTGATCTTGAGAATATTTACTTAGCAGAATTGAGCTTTGGGGGAAAGTTGTGCCTGACCTCAGAGTTTACTTTTGTATTTGAAATGGAGCCCGAATATAAGTGCTTACAAGTTGATGACCACAGGGGAGGAGGAAATAGGTTGTCCTGCTGTGAATGGTAGTATTCATTTTCCTGTCCATAGGGTATCAGTTGCCCATCCAGGTGGTCTTCCTGGCCCCCACCTACTTCACCAGAAAGGTGGACATCTTCTGGGGCCCCACTGGCATATCTACCAGCCTCTGGGGAGGTCTTGGGTACTCCAGCGCTTCTGATGTACTCCCAGGCATTAAAGACCTGGTTTTAGGCAGCAGCATCCCATCTTAAGTAGCTTGGCTTGATTTCAGCGTAATTAAATCTTTACTGAACAGGCAAAATTGACTTTGCCTTATAGAATTTTAAAAGTAGCTTTTCTGAAACTTCTAATAAAAATGCAATAATTACTGAAATGATTGTCAGGGTCATGACCAGACGCTGCATAAATCTCCCAAGGCCGTCATGAGTTTCCTAGGTGGTTCTTTTTAATACAGTGGGGATGCTTACAGTGTTGGAACTTATGCTAAGGAAGAGGTGCAGGGACTGATGGATGACAGTGGTTGAGTCGGTCTGTGTGTGGTATTCATGGACGGGGAAAAAAATATAGTCCTTCAGTCCATTCAGGTTGCTTCAGTTCCCTGTCAGCCTTCCAGTTAATAATGATGTTGAAGAAGCAGCTCTGTGGTATCTGTAAATGCCTGTATTGAGGAGGGATGAAAGTACTTACACAGAAGCTTTTTGTAGTTGCATATTAAAATAAATATTTGTATCTCTCAGTGATTGTGCAAAGCAGGTAAGGACCTAAGACATTGGTGTTTTAGAATAAAAATAAAGGAGGATTTTATTTTCTTTTCCGCATGTTGTAAGTTTGAATTTATTTTCAAGTGACTTGTAACTGACCACTCACTGTTATGATGAAACTGACTTTTGGAGGAAGTAATCATTATTGAATTGGTTTCATCATAAAATGCTGCTCCTGCAGTGAATTTAAAGCCACTTGCTATTGTATACTACAGAAACAATTATGTGATTTGGCAATGGAGAATAATAATCCCTAGCTGACACCTAATGCTTCTTATTACTGCATTACTGGGACTCTTCACAGAGGAGTTAACCGGTCTTGTCCCTTGTTTTCTAGAAAGCTGGAATGGGGTGGATGTCCTGGGGTGTCAGCAAGATTGATAGAGCCTTCCCAACACATCCAGCACCTAGTTAAGATCCAGAATTTGGGAAGGACTGTGGAGTGATGCCTACTGAGAGAGTACTTCCTTGAGGATTCTTGTGTAGGAATATTTTCCTCATACAGATAACTCCTCAAAGGGGTGGGTGCTACCACTGACCAGCATCCACACAGGTTTGTTTTCATGGATCTAAATAGGAAAAACTTTTGAGAAACTCATAAGACCCTACATAGACATATGAGCTACTTGGCTTCTTGCCAGCAAAGATCCACTCGATCAATAGTAAAATGATGTTCCTATCCCACCTCTGTTTTGTTGCACCAAAATTTATGTGAGAGCTGCCTTGAAAGTTGAGCTGTTACCTCTTCGGCATAACTTCTGTGGACCTGCAGAGGAAGGAAAGGACTGAAATGCAGACTTGGATGAAAACTAGTAAAGATCATAGAGCATTGCAAATCTATATATTTATAGCAAGTTTATGTAATCTGTGTGTAAAACTTGGCACTGCAGTATGATGTTGTATTCTTGAGATGAAACAGCAAAAGAGACTAGGATTATTTTTACCTCTTAAAAAAACCCCAACAAACTAGCTTTGTTCTAAGCCTAGTATAAGTCTGGTTTTTAAATACATCTTTTGGGATTTCTAATCAGAATATCTTTATTTCCTTTATTTAAATGTGGTGCCTCTCATTTTGAGACAAAATTGGACTGGAGAGGGTTTGTGAAGAAGGCAGCCTCACTGTGAGAAGTCCCTACTTGTCTTCAAATGAGTTTGGGTCAGAAATCTTACTTGAGTGTTGTTCTTTAGTAAGATCACTTGCTCTGGCAGAGCTGTTACACAGAAAACATGTATGGATACAAACACAGCAGATATGTTTGGAAAAGGATTGTTTTCTTTTCCTGTCATTTACCTTGATTGTAACCTCCTTTGTATGTGGGTTAATCCTGCTGCTCTCAGTGTGTATAGCTACTGGCTTTCATATAAAGCCTGATATAGGGTATGCAAACACTCTTCTAAATATCCACAACAATGTGGCTAAATGTAGACCTCGTGAAAAACATGTCTTGCCTAAACTAAGTAGGAATAATATTTTTCCTGCAGTTTCTTTGGTACATATTTCTGTGCTTTCCCAGATTCTCAGTGCCTAGTATCGTATTTTTTCACATTTGTTTTTCACATTTTTTTTTCCACTTTAAGCCTTCTGTGGAAAGTCTATCAAGTAAAACTTGAAGATAACTGTTAGGGCAATACTTCTGAGATTTTATTTATTTTTGTACACCAGGAAACAAGAGACTGCAAAGCTGTGGGCTGATACTGGAACAGCATGTTGAAGGCAAAAATAATTTCTTAATGCTAAACTGCAGGGCTGTGTATGTAGGTATTTTTAATATCTGGGCCCATTATTTAGGCTATCTTATTACCTGGTTGATCACAAGGTGTGAAAATAGAAGTAGCCACTCGAGTTGGTTTTTGAAACTCACAGGTGCAATGTAGGAAAAGGTATCTTAAGTGTTGAGGAGTGTCTTGCAGCACTATGGTTTGTGGGGTGGGGTTCTTTTTGTTTGGTGTTTTTAATGTTTGGATTTTTTTTTCTTCTGGCTCAAGATTGTGGGTGAGAAAATTTAACACAGATTTTTGGTACTTTTCCCTCATGCATCGTCATTGAGTATTTAGTAGTGTTCTGTAGGATAAGGAAGAACTAATAGTTATAATTTTTCTCTTCACTGTGCAGTTTTCCACTCTCTCCTGAAAGAGCTGTAATTTTTTTTTAATGCTTAAGTCCGTCAGATGATTTTAAAACAAAACAATAGAGAAGATTTTATGATTAATTTTCTGTCTTTCTGTTATGAGGGCATATTCATGCTTTTCCAGTTTATTTTCAGCATTAAATAGAACTGAATAAGGATAAGGATCCTGTTGAGCTCAACGTAGCACAAATGAGCCTCAAAGATAAGTTGTACTCCCAAGCACTAACCATGTAGACTCGCAGATATTTCAGCTTATTAAAAGGCATGGTTATAATTCCAGACGTGGGAGTGCTGCAGCGATGTCACACATCTGTCTGTCTGTCCATCCATCCATTCCACCAAAACACTTCTGTGAAACTAGAAATGTGGTTGGAAGGTGACTGGTGTGTGGACTAACTGGGAGGTGGAAGAAAGGCTGGGGAATAGCCATGGAATTCAGTGTTACCATATGAAAAAGGCTTGTCAGGCTGCAGGCTATTGGTAGGGTCTCTGTGACAAATCTGCTGAATGAAAAAGCTGGCAGAATGATAGGAATGCACGGTCGTTTGTCCTACGCAGCTTGGGATAGCGACTTAATTGCGTTCTTCCTGGGGTTTTACTGTTCTTGATAAAGTTAATTTTAGGCCTGATTCTACCTTGTCTGTCAGCTCTGCTATCCTGTTGGGCTGCGTGGGAGAAAGGGAAACAGGTCACATGCACAGAAAATGGTCTTGCAGACAAAACCTGGTGGGTAGCTTTGGTGACACAGAGCTGAGGCTGCGATCTGTTTATCCGCTTGTTGTTCTGTTGGCTCGGCGGGCGTAGTAGGACTAAGAACTAATAAAACTCTTTCTGTCGTTAAAGTGAGCACTGGCAGGGAGATTATCTGCTGAGTCAGAAAATGGCAGTTTTACATGGCTGCTTTTGGGAGCGTGTACTTTGGGAATTTCGTGTACGTACACTTTCTTTATTTCGTATGTAAATAGCAGTTTGGCAGTGCAAAGTTTTTAATTGGAGACAATCCAGTCAAAATGTATGTAGTTAAAGAAATCCAGATGAGATTTTGCAGCGAGCGTTGTTCGTAATAATAAAGGTATACATGTGCATCTGTGCTGGATTTGAAATGTCCCTCATTACTACTGCTTGCAGAATTAATGAGACATCAGTGTATTCATTTATTTATTTTTAAAATAACATGTAAGTTTTGTTGCGCATAGAACTGGACAATTGAACAAAACTGGACAATTGAACAAAAAAAAGGTCTGTTGCAATATAAGTAGCAGTATAGCAAATTTCACAGAAAGCTTACATTTTCCTTCTTTTGCAGTTTCTTGTTTGTTCAGCTTGTGTGCGTGTAAAACCAACACATATATAGTAAATAACTATATATTTTGTATATTGCATGCTAAATAGGTAGTTTGAAAATATAGATACCATATCTAAATAGATGGCTTGAAAATTTCCACACCCTCCCCAGCTGCTGAGGGTATAGAAGTGAAATCTGAACCCTTCCCAGTGTTTTACTCTTAAATATCTTAACAGTTCCATCAGACTCTGGCCAGCGAGTTTGTCAATGCTTTTCACTATAGAAGGAGACCAGGAGTTTCCATGTCATCCTTTGATACTTCCCCGGCAGATGAGGAGAGTGGTTTCAGCTACCTAGAAAATGTTATTACAAGTGGATTGGGGTGCAATATTGAATATGGCTTGAAAGCTGTGTTACAGCTTGATCCTAAACTCTGAATGTCATAGTGGTAACTGTGGCCAGCTGAACCTTCTCTTTTTAGTGCAGGGCCAATTCCAACCATTGAAAAGAAACCACAACACACAAACACCTGAGGCATCTAAGAACAGTGCTTGCTTACCAATGTGCCCTCCTTTTTAATGAAGTTGGGCAAGGATGCTTTTTCAACTTTGTGGGTTTTGATTCCCATGCACATGATTTACGTTTTTAAACATTCCTCCACAGCTATGAGCTTTGTCATCTTTTCCTCTGAAGGAGAGCAAAACTCACTGAATTTTAAGAATTTGCAACATGGTAACGGAATAATCACACCATCTAACTTTCTGTATCTGTGTGCCTCAGTTGAACATAAACCACAGAGGTATGAATTTGGAGGTATGAAAGGCTGTTTCCCCTAATACCACACAGTGAGCTATAAAGCTGTCTGATCTGATAGCATGGATGGAGGCATTTCTGTTTCCATGCCCAGGGTGACTTTTCAGCCTTCCAAGTGTGTAACATCTCATGAGGAGGATCTTTAAGATGATCAGGGTTCAGGAACAATTTCCTCAGTAATCTCCTGCAGGACACCTGAAGAAATTGCTCATCCAATACTGCTTTAACATTCTTGGCCTTAACCTGTAACCTCGGGATGCCAAACGATTGCTTTTGCAATACAGTTATTTGCAGTTATTTTTGAAGAGGTAATTTCCTTTTCCCCAATTAATTAAACCTCAAAGCAAACATATACTGTCTTTGAAACCCCAGTTCCTCTGATCTTCTCTTTGGTGTTTGAATCTGTGTGTTTCCTTTCAGATCCCAAAAAAGAGCAAATCCCCCATGCAGGTTGATGGGGTTTATTTGTGGATTTTTGTGTGTGTGTGTTTAGGGTTTGGGGTTGGGTTGGTTTTTTTGTTTTGTTTTGGTTGGGTTTTTTGTTTGTTTTATTTTTGTGTCATTTAATTCTGTCTCTGCATGTCTTTAGGATTCCATGCAGCCCAAGACCTTTCCGTAAGATCCAGGTTTATTTGTTTGCCTTCCTCTAACAAACCACATGGCTTCCTTGGTGCCAAAGAAAACCAAACCAGACTGGCTTCATTTTTTGGCTTGATGAGAACAAGTTTAGTAAACTCCTCTGGTCAGCTTATTTTTATGGTGTGAATACAACATTCTTACATGCTTTTTTTTTTTTTTTTTTTTGGGGTCTGTTCCACCTAACCTTACAAGCAGGAAACATCAGGATTCAAATGTTTTAATGCTCAAAATGGGGGAGGGGAAAGATAGGGCTTTAAAATCACTCAGTTTTTGTATTTTACTCACTAGAGGGCAGACTTGTATTTCTCTGAAAAAAATTACTAGCTGCAAATTAATAATTAATTAGATCCAAAGAAGTAGAAATAGCTGCCTAATGAAAATAAACATTTAGATGCATAGGGTTTTTTAACAAAGCAAATGTAAAAAATACCATTTTCATTTTGGTTAAAGATGCTTTATTAAGGATTTCATTGTTGCTGTGTTTTATGAATTGCTTCAGTGCTCTGAAATTTGCTTGCACTAATTTATTTGAAATAACACTGACAAGACTGGTGGGCAAGCTTGAGTCCCTTCAGTCTCCCTCTTTCTATGTACATTACCTCATAGAAACTGTGTATATGCATTATGTTCTGTGCTCAGTCTACTGAGTCCACTAAATTTTCCTTTCAGTGAACTAACAAAAGAATATTGCTAATAGAAATGAGTCACATGGTGTTTGAGGCCAAAATCACCATTATTGCTCTACATCACTTTGGGAAAAGAATTACAGAGGAGTTTGAAGACTGCATGTGGGAAGCATTCTGCACTGGTGATGATATGCACCAATAGAGAATAAAACCAAACTTTGTCTTTTTAGGGTATGACATAGGTAATACCTTACAAGAAATAGCTTTAGTAATTTTCTCTTAAATGACATTGAGAGTAATAAAAATCAGCCCTCTCCCAATCTTAGAATTTCATGCCCACTTAGTTGTCTCGGATGCATTTCCGCTGTTTTATCCCACAATATCAGGTATGTAAGTAAAATACAATAAGAGAATTGATCTGCTCAAAACTGTCTTGTGCATAGTAAACATAACTCTGTTTTATTTCTTGCTATCTCAGATTTTAAAAATAGCAAGAGAACATAGGGGATCTGCCTGTATTGTAGGAAAAGGTTTGTTTAGCAATGATGCTAGCAGCTTGATTAGTTGATAGAGACATAAAGTGTGCTGATACCTGGCATAAGAATGCCAGTGAAGAGGAATTATCACCTATTTGTGATAAAATTCCTTTTCATATACAAGAATTTATAAAAGTAGTCTTCAAAGAGATGTTGCTGTTAAGAGCTCCTCCTTTCATGGGTTTCATGCTATCTAATGACTGTTTTTTAAAGGTTCAGCTCATAAAATTATTTTTAAGTTCTTGACTTCAAAATTCTTGACTTTAATTGAAATTCTATGATGATTCTAATTAAAAAAAACCAAACAAAAACAGACAACAAAGAAAACCAACCAAACAAACCTAACAACAAACAGATCTTGCAAGTACAAGTCTTTGAAGCTTCACAGTTAAGACACCAAATTGCAGAGTTCATAATAACTTTAATTTGAAATCATACATTCTTTGACTTAGTCCCATTTACCTGGAATCTCCTCTGGTCTTAAGATGTTCTCTTTGTAAGATTGTATCTTCTGCTTACCTTATTAAGTATCTTTATAGACGAGAGCAACAACACTGAAAGGGCTTTTTCTTATCTTCCTTTCTCCCTGAGCTCACTCTCTATGGGTGCATTTTTTGTTTTCGACTGTTCTAGTGTGAGGACTGGTAAACATCCCCCTGTGCAGGATCCCAGAAGAGAGCAGTCATCTCAATTATGCAGAAATGTACCTCAGTTTGGCAAAGACCTGTTGTGAGTTGCAGTGTTCAACAGAGCCAAAGCGAAGGACATGCACATTGCTTACCCGTAAGATTTTGTTTCAGATGCAGTAGAATTTCTTCCTTTTAGTACAAAGACCTTTTGATGTCCTCAGTTTTCTCTCTTTGTTTCTTAGCTGAATATTTCCTGCAGCTTGAGTGAATGGACACTAAATTTGTGTGGCTCACTGATACTGGCTAAAATGTGGGATTAGTAATTAATTAGTTAAGAAACCGACTATATGCAAATGGAAGGCGTTTTCCCACCTTCTCTCACTTGTAAGCCATTACCAATTGCCTGTAACAACAGCAGATGCAGTGTACTCCGATCAAAATTAGGATACTTGAAGGTGATACTAGACTGCAGCATTGTGCTTGGCTGATAAGACCTGCCAGAGCAGGCTTCAGAAGATGCTTGCTTTGGAGGTTGACTGTTGTGAGACATGACATATCAGGAAGACACCTTCATTCGAATGCACACTTGAAGTCACAAAGGCTTTTGAAGACCAATTGACACTTGTATTTTAGTCCTTACCTGCTTTGAGGTTCCCTGGACTGCTCAGCTCTTGCTTTTCAGATGGTCATCTTCAGTTGCCTCATTCTGACTACCCTCCCCTGTAGCTACAAGAAGCTGGATGTATGCTTCTCTCCTACTAGCTGAAGGCTTGGCTTTAATATTACCCCCCCCTTTTTTTTTTTTCTTCTTTTTCTTGTTTTTTTCATTTCCTTCCTCCCCTACCCCCCCTTCTTTTCTCTAGTTTTCCTGAATATTTCTAAGGAATGATGAAACTTGGGTGAATCAGGGCTGAAAATAGAATAATAGTTTCTTTTCTTAAAAATGCATTAAATGGGAAAGAAATGATGCTCAGGGAAACAGGCAACATTGTCACATTCAGGTGTTCTGATATCATCAAATGATTAACCTTCATTTGCACTAAACATTTCATGCCCTAGGTAAACACTTTTTCAGTGCAAAAGGAGTTGGACTATGGATTATGCTGGTGATCTACAGCTGCTTGTGATGGATGCCTTTTTAGGAACACTTGGATAATTAAGAGACCTGGTTAAATGAAAATAAAATTGTCCATACTCTGGTTGACAGTTATCTATATATAGTTCCCAGAAGCTTTTAACTGAACAGTAATATATTGTATATGCGGTACTAAATTAATATCAGGTACTGTACCAAGATTATAGAGATATTTTAGACTGGGGAGGACACTAAATGAACATGTTAGGTGTATTGGAATTAGATGGACACATCTTCAGGTCCTATCTTCCCATGCTTCAGGTGTCTGTGAACAGACATCTTCCCAGTCTCATTAACTTCATTGGCACTGTTCATGTACTTGTTTCATGGTTATTGTGTTCCCACAATAACCTCGATAACCAGGAGCTCTTACTGTTCTCTCTCGGAAGTTGTTGCATAGCAATAGCAGCACATACAGCAATTCTGTGGCTCTGCTCTGCCCTGTTTACAGGAAAAGATGTGTGCTGTCAACCACCTCTTTCCTCTGCTGAAAAGCCATCCATCTCTGGGAGCAGGTTGCTGGCTTGGAGAAGATGGACAAGGCAAAGAGGCTAGTCCCAGTAGTTTAGAGTGGTGTGAAAGAGCCCAGGAGTGTACATAAGGAAATAGCATTGTTTTTTCAACTGTCTTTTTTACAGCTATGTTTGCAAACTTGTCTAAGCCATATAAACACTCACATGAAAGTAATTTCTGCTTTTGTAGATAGTCTTATGCCTTATGTCAAGCTTTGCCTTAATTAGAAATTCTGTTGCATGACTTTATTTGGGGGCATAAGCTGAATTAACCTATGAAAGTTAGGTTTTTCATTTTGAAATTGCTTATCAGTTGAGTATCATTAGTTCAGCCCTTTTATCGTTCTTGTTCAATATCTTTATCAATGATCTAGATGAGGGGATTGAGTGCTTCCTCAGCAAGTTTGCAGATGACACCAAATTGGGTGGGAGTGTCAGTCTGCTTCAGGGTAGGGAGGTTCTGCAGAGGGATATGGATAGGCTGGATTGATGGGCTGAGGCCAATTGTATGAGGTTCAAGAAGGCCAAGTGCTGGGTCCTGAATTTGCATCACAACCACCTCAGCAAATGCTGCAGGCCTGGGGAGGAGTGGCTGTAAAGCTGTTTGGCAGAAAAGGACCTGGGGGTGTTGGTTGACACCCAGGTGAACATGAGGCAGCAGTGTGCCCAGGTGGACAAGAAAGCCACCAGCATCCTGGCCTGTATCAGAAATAGTGTGGCCAGCAGGAGAAGGGCAGTGATCATGCCCCTGGACTCAGGACTGGTGAGTCTGCGCCTTGAGTACTGTGTTTAGTTCTTGGCCCTTCACTACAAGAAATACATTAAGTTGCTGGAGCGAATTCAGAGAAGGGCAACCAGGCTGGTGAAGGGTCTGGAGAACAAGGCCTGTGAGGAGAGGATGAGGGAATTTGGAGAAGAGGAGGCTGAGGGGAGACCTTGTTGCTCTCTACAGCTACCTGAAAGGAGGTTGTAGGGAGGTGGGTGCAGCCTCTTCTCTCACATAACTAAGGCCAGGACTGGAGGAAATGGCCTGAAGTTGCACCAGGGGAGATTTAGATGAGATATCATTAAGAATTTTTTTTACTGAGAGAGTAGTCATGTGCTGGAATAGGCTGTTGAGGGAGGAGATGGAGTCACCATCCCTGGAGGTATTAAAAATCATGTGTATGTGAGGCACTTCAGGACATACTCTAGTGGAATGGTGAGGTGGGTTTTTTTGTTTGTTTGTTTGGTGTTCTATTTGTTTGGGGGTTTTTTGTGTGTTTGTTTTGTTGGGTTTTTTTGGGTTAACAGGTGGACACAGTGATCTTGGAGGTCTTTTCCAACTGTGACAGTTCTGTGATTCTGTAATTCTGGGAGATGAATGGGCATGTCAGTAGGTGTTCAGATGAGATGCCTCTGTTATTTTTTCCTTGCCTGTCCAGCCCCACCCCCCCCCAGCCTCTTACAATTAAAGTCTCTTAGAAGAATCCAGGCAAGACTTGGGATCCATTGGGAGGTAATCGAGAAGAGCACTTTCCATATTTGTATCAGCCTTTGTTTGATTTTTCAGACAAAGTACTTGTGGATAAGCCCCTGATATGTTGCGGGAGGGGGAAGGACAAAGACAGCATTTTCTGGCTTGTACAATTATGAACTATACCCAGGATCATAACATATAACATGATTAGTCGATGCAGTTTTCAGATCTCGAGCTTCTTTGTGAGCATTTTCCACTTTGGAGGTTGGTTACTGTTTTGTATGGCTTTCTGCATCAGATACTTTTTCATCTGTGAGGCCCTTAAGCCAGGGGTTCTGTTGCTCAAGTGTTTGGAAAAGGCTGTATGTGAAATGTAGAAAGTGTTTGTATCGTATGACTGCTGAAAAAGCTTTTTACTAAGGGATGGTGTTTGTTTCATCAGTGGCTCTTAGTGAGCTGGTAAATGAAACAGAGCCACTGCTGTGAAGCCAGCTGTTGTGAGTTGTAGGGATATACATGCAGGTTTGCTTGCAGTTTCTGCTTGCTTGAGGTCTTTTCTCAAACTTCATCCCATCAAAAGGAGAGAGTATTTGAAGCATTAGCAGGTGCTAAGCAAACGGGTAAGTGGCATCCTGAGAAACACTGGGAGCAGCCATTCAGTTTTCAGTTACTTGTGTCTTCATGGTGCTTCCATTTCCCATGGAGATGGTGTCTGTGTGGATCCTGTGGGGCTCCTAAAGCCCATGTCCCTGGGCTTGGGCCAGAAGCTCCAGCCTGCAGTAGTTCCAGACTAACATCTTCAACGGGAATAATCTTTTTGTTAAAGAATAAGGGAGTATTTCAACATCTTGAAGTATTTCTTCTCTCTAGTTAGTGTTGTTCTTAGGAGTCGTGATATGAAAAAGGTGATTAAATTTTACTCCTGTCAAGTCAGAGGGTAGTGGTTTGCAGAGCTCAGGGGGCAGAAGAAGTTCATGGATAACATGGGGCGGATCCTTTAGATACTGTGAATTGGCATAGTCAGTTGAAGAAAATGGCCTTGCTGAGGTTGTGAGCTGTGACTTAAAGTAGGTAGCAATTTAAGAGCGTGGTTGTTAGTTGTGGCATCTAAATACTATCTCAATGTTCATGGAGATGCCTGCTTCCTCATTTTCCTCCAGCTCAAGCCGATCTTTAGACCTTTAATGTCATCTTAGATTAAGCCTCAGTGAATCCAGTATTGTGCTGTTTCTTTCGTGCATAAATTGATGAGTGCAGGGCACATGTTGAGCTCCAGACAATCCTTGTTTGCTTTTGACTCTGGGCAGCAGCTTTGTTAGGTTAGGGTGAGTTGGATAACCAGTATCTGGCCACCATCTGATTCTGTGTCTGAGCCTTTTAACAGTGTGTTCAGTTGTGAACAAATGGATTGGGTAATGTCACAAACCTGCATCTCGAAACTTCGGCTGCAGTAAGATATTTTTCCATTACTATAGTGGTGGCCAACCTACTGCAGTCACTTGCCAGCTGCTGCTGTGTCCCCCTTTGTGTTGTCACAGGTGCATTAAGAGCTGGCTGTTGTGTTGGGTACGTGGCCAGGCCTGTGGTAGGACACACAATGCACGTTGTTTTCACACATGGGGACTTCTGTGTGGTCAGTGATCTCTAGAATGCGGACACCTGGTGAGCGTTGTAGTGTGAACACCAGTCTGGTGCTTTGGTGGGATGGACCTAGCAACAGACCACTGGTTGAGGATATGTTTCAGCAGAAAGTTTTGATAACTGAGTATCTGCAGCTTCTGTTAGGAATGCGCTTGTCCCAGTGGCGAGGTAAAGTAGGTAAGACTCCACAAATCTCTTTTAATTGAATTTTCTCCATTCAAATCTCTGTCATTTGACTTTCATAAGCCAAAAATGTGCTTGACCTGGCTTTTGCTGTAGGCTAAAGTGCGCATGTATGTCAGCTACACACCTCAGCTGCTCGAATTGCAGTAACTTAGCCCTGCTTCTAAGCTCATAAATCCATTTGACCTAAATTCAAGTAGTGAACACTCTAAATGATTTGTCTTGTGGGGCTTCAGGTTTGTGGCTTCTTTCATCAGAAACTGGTCTGTTTTTTGTGACATACTGACAGTCACATGTGTCATGGATGTAAATTTCAACACTCATTACAGCTTTATTCCCCTGGCATCCTCCGAGCTTCATGATATCGGGGAGTCAGCCTAAACTAACTGAGAATAAATGGTTCTTAAACTGAAATAAGAACTGGAAGCATTTGAGTTGGTTTTAATTTACTAATGTAAGTTCTTGCATAAATAAGCATTTTTTTTCTTGTATATGTAATGTAACTTTCATAGCCTAAACAAGTAAGAAATTTTAGAAGTCTGTTTGCTGATTTGAATTTCTATATTGGCCTATGAAAAATAGTGTGACACAGATAATCTGGAGAAAGCAAAATGTCAAATACCAAACACTTGTTGAGTGATGTAACTGGCTGCCAATTTGATGTAGAGCTTGCATACAGTGCATCTAGTCATTGAGCTCTAGCAGGCTGCAGCATAAATGGTCTTCTGAGGTACATCTTGCTAGGCATTAATATCATAAAGCAATTCATAATTCGGAAGAGTCTCTCCCCCTGAAGGTCAAAATCCCCTTTCCTGATCCTTGTAAACGTGTGTGCAATAAAACGAAGTTCACAGAGCTGCAAAACCCAAAAGTTACACATGTTAAACTGTATCTCAACTATTTTAGTTTAAACATTCTACATAATACATGTATGCATATGTATGTATGCATAATACAATGGTATAAAAAGTGTACATCTGGCAAATTACTTACTGTTTACTTTCTCCAGTGAGACCATTTTAAAACACTCCACATTCCTGTGTACTTTTATTGTGCAAAGCAGTAATAACTGCATTAGAACTTTTTCACGTAGGAGTTGAAAAGCTGACTTGTTTGGTTTTTTTCACTAAATACTCATTCAAGGCAATACCAATGCATACAGGGTGCGCAAATGTATTGTAGAATCTACAAAATATAAAATTACAAACCTGAATGTATTTATCTTTTTTGTCCTATCTTATCTATCTTACTTATCTTTCACTTTGCTGGGGACTCTATGTGGTAAAGAGGTGCTCTGGAATAATGTCGTAGAATGGTTCAGAAATGGTCTTCTGGCATCATATAAGCTGTCAGTTTGTTTTCACTCCTCCTCAGTCTTTCTCCTTCAATAAGGTTTGGTTTCCATAGCCTGGTATAGTTACTGTAAGTCATTACCTGAATTGTAAAAGCTGCTTTTCCATGCAACAGGGAAGGCATGATCTCAAATTATCTGAGGATGAGTAAGAAAACCCTTTGAATACAAGGGTGTCAGTAGTTCAGTAATAGTCTCTCTGTATTGCCATCTCTCATGCATGCTGATTGAAATTACCTTTGAGTCTAAACTTGGTGTAACCCTATATATTTTATGAGGTTTCTCTGATAATACAATAGAAACTTCAGGGCTTCCTTAGGAAAAACCAAAACAAACCCAAAAAGAGGGGGGATTAAAAATTAGGGTTTTATTTGTTTTGACCCTTTATCTCTTCTCCAGAGGGATGCCTTTAGCAGATTGGATTTTTTGTGTGTGGTGGTTATTGCAAACACAGCTTGTTTATAATTTTGTATGTGAGGGTACTGTTCTCTTTTAATGAGTGTCAAGGAAAAAAAAAAATACATAAATGCACAGTCTTTTTGGGATGAAGAGGTGTTTTCTCTGGTATTACATGGCTTTGTAAAGATGTTTTTGAAGCTGAACAGAGTAAATTCAAGTTTACAACTCTTAAGACAAAGACCTAACATCATTTTGGGACTTTAAGGACACATCTTCTGGAGTTTTGCCTGGAGTTGTCCTGAGTACTAGCAGATACTGGTTTGCTGTTACTTGCATAACAAAAACTGATGACAGCTTTTATTAAAGAAAAGATGATCTCCAAGGTATGCTGTCTTGATATATCTGCTGTCCTGTCCCTCCTCTCCACACACACACTCTTTCATCAATGTTAGAGAAAACATCTAAATAACAGTGGGAAGGCATTAGTCTTTAGGGCCTGTTTGCTTATTGACTGTGCAGCCCCTTCTAATGATTTTAAGCTGTCTTGTAGTCAGTTTGCCACTGCTGCAGATTGGAAGCTGTATGGGAGTCCTGATGTTAAGCCCTTGGAGAGGAGGCTGGCAGTGAACCAGGAGCATGCTTGTTGATCGAATGGGGCCATGTTACAGTCCTGAGCTTGGTGCTGCTCTGAGGCAGCTGGGGCTGTTTTCAATGAAATCTCTGCTGTCTCTGGTGACACTGGAAGAGCTTTGAGTTATGTAGTGAGGAAGCGTAGCACAAAAAAACCAGACATCGAGGTTAATCCTTTGGCTGGAAGCACTTGTCAGCCCTGACACACCAGTTGTCACCCTTGAACGTCAGAGGGACACCCGTCTCACCTTCCTGTGGCCTCTCATGTGCAATGTGAAGGGCTCAAGATGCTGTTCAGCTGCCCTGGTGACTCTTAACACAGTGTGTTGCCCTGTGGTAGCTGCAGGCAGGGATACAGGTGGCTAAGGCCACTTGCTTGCAGTGAGGTAGTGTGATTAAAGGAACACTGAGAGATAGTGACTACTGCATTGACCTGGGTGTTTTCAAAGAAAGCCATATTCACAAGTAAGCCATATTCACAAGTACACAGCAGGAGTAGGGAGAACTTGGTGGTTGTTTCTTGGGGTGTTCATTATTTTGTTCCTTATCAGCACCAGATGGTCAGTGTCCTGTCCTCTCGGTTGCTGCTCCCCACTGTTCTAGGGGATGGGTGAATGTTCTGGGCAAGGCAAAGTTTGTGGGGGGATTGGTGGGCAAATAGTTTCCTGCTGCAAAAAGTGAGTTCACTGCAAGAAGGTGAAAAGGTGGAGGTGGCTGTTAGTGTTCTGCTCTTCAGTTTAAAACTACCTGCTTTGGTTCTTGATGGAAACAGAAAAGAGAGTTTGATTGGCTTTGGAGAAAAAAGAAAGGCCTACTTACCACATTTGAGTAAACCAAAATTACAGCAAATGGGAATTATTTCAGTTTGTGACTTCATTGTATCATTTACAATTACTTCGGCATGATCAGTTCTTTAATTGGTAATTGACTGTGCAGCAAATCATTATTAAAAGTGCAAACCTCAGTGTCATTGCTGTACCACTCAACAGAGAAAACAAGAAATAGTTTCATTTCAGTAAACTATATTTTGGTTTCTCTGCGGGTGCAGCTGCAGTTTCTCCTTCGCTGGTGGCAAAGTGGATGTAAACCCTCGAGTTCATAACCAAACGTGTGTGCATAGTTGGATGTAGGTGTATCTTGTTGAAACGTGTATCTGTATTTCTATCTAGGAATATCTGCAGAGGCATAATAGTACGTTTTATAAAGCTCATAAAAACTTTGGAGTCATTCACAAAAACTCAATTTTACATGTGTTAAACAAACAAAGATCCCAAGTAGTGATCAAAAGAACAAGGGTAAAACAATATTTCCATCTTTGTTTCTCTGTGGTCATAAAGATATGAAGATAAAAACCATAATACATACCTGTAATCTTAACAACCCAATCTTGTTTGAGGTGTGGCTTGGTTGTGAAGTGGCTTTTTTTATGTTGGCTGGAGATTTATTGTTTTGTTTTTTGCTGCTGGAGAACTACAGAAGCAGTTTTCACCACCCAGCTGGAGCCAGACTGTTGTAGCTTTTTTCATGAAGGCACTTCTTTGGCTGTCAGTTAGAAAATGTGAGTTTTAAATAGGTGATAACATAAACAAAATGAGAACCCCAAAGTTGAAATAATCTGTCTTAGTAAGAGGACTTCTCCTTTCAGTTTTTATGGGCCTGTGGTGCTTTCTTGGTGGTTCTCCAGAAAACCTTGCCAGAAGGGGAGAAAAAGTACAGGCTAAGATCCTGTACTTGTGGCAACATCGTTTTTGGCTGCAGCTCTTCCAGTTGACAGCTTTGCTCCGTATTTTTGAGGCATGCAAGGCTTTATTACAAAAGAATAGCTGACAACAACCAAACCCCAAATGAAAAGGCAGCTGCTTTTCACACTTTCATATTCATAATGAGCACAAAGAACTGAATCCTAGGCCACGGGACTTGGCAGCAGAGGGGACCTGTGTTTTGTGTGTTAGCGCTCTCTTTCCAGACTTTAATGTCAGTTACAAGTGCCTACGTCAAGTCTTTTCCTACAGCCTCCTACAGCCTTTTTTTTTTCTTTTCTTTTTTTTTTTCTTCTTTTTTTTTTTTTTTTTTCTTTTTTTTTTTTTGGGGGGGGGGTGGGTTTTTGTTTTTTTTTT